>CM057230.1:34783401-35267530 GCA_029891385.1 Erythroxylum novogranatense | reverse complement strand
GGGGTGATCTCATAGTTCCTACGGGGTGGAGACGATGGGGTCAATCCATAGATTTTCCTTCCTTTTGCTGCCATTACTTAGAAAGAGTGAGCCACCGATTCAGGTACAAGATACTATCATTACTGCCCGGACAATTAGACATCCAAGAGAGGGGAACAACAGCTGGAAACGGCTACTAATACCCAGTAGGCTGAGAAGCAAAAGGAGGAATCCGCCCGAGGAGTGGCTCGTGTTACGTACCGGAGCTGATAACATTCGAGATTATGCAAGATTATACACGAAAGATCACCTGTTGTCCATCAACTACGCCTTTCGGCCTGATCTTAGGCCCTGACTCACCCTCCGTGGACGAACCTTGCTCTCAACTCCGATACCCAAAATTTACATACTTTATATCATTGAAAATCTAGAAGGATCATCTATAATTATATTAAGACAACTTGGTCAAAATCATCATAGATTAATACAGAATTTCTCCTGAAGGCAGAACACACATTTTACCCTCATGAAAACTTGAAATTTATCCCAACTTCACTTCCTCTATTACACATCATTCATAACAATTCAACTACTAATTGGAATTCATAAAACTCTCAACCTCAATTCATTTGACTCTTCATATTCAACAACCTCTCATCATTCATAACATTCCTATATTTCTTTTCCATAGTGCCTCACTTATATATATAACAATAGTTCATGTTGAAGATTCATCATCACAAGAGGATAGCTTCTTCAATTATATATAATTTCAACTCACATCATCTATACATAATTCATATTTCATTAACATCATAAGATAAGTGTTTACAAGCTTTATTGGCATCTCATGCCATAATACATCATTTTGCAAAATCCACAAATTACACAAGATACTTGAATGATAATTGCTCAAAATGCAATTACAACTTTATTTTACATAAATTACTCCAAAACAAACAAAACATGCAAATTTGGATTTATGCCTTGATTCACTTTCACTTGATCTCTTGCTCATCACTTAAATAGGGGAAAGAGATTAGGGGTGTGTTAGGCCCAGGCCCCGGAACCGCATTCCCGAGGCGGCCCCTCAGGTCGCGCCGGCACCGAGCACCCAAATACCCTCAGACCCGATCCCAACATCCATACAAACACATAAGTCGATTCACACAATCATATACTCATACATTATAAACAGGCATTCATCATTCCACATGCATAAACCAACTGTCATTTGCATTCAAAGAACTTCAACAAGTATTCTCGAAATATAACATAATACAAAATGAAAGTTAAAATCCAAAAATACATAAGTATGCTCCATGATGAAATGCTGGCGGGCTAACTAAAGTACTAACTTAATACAAGGCTCCTAACTAGCTCGAAGTTTCTGATGCCTTGCAAGGTCGACAATCGTCTCGATCTGCACCTGAGGAGGGGAGAGTAATGGGGTGAGCTGCGAAGCTCAGTGGCATATACGTTTATAGTCATTGGCAACGAGCCACACAATCAATTGGCTCGAGAGTTTCGTAAACGATCCGGATAAACTGAAGTTAAATCCGTAAACTATCCGAGTCCGATTTCTCAAGGATCTCGTGGCCTCAAGCGGGCAGCCGGGAGAAGGCTTTATGTCAACGTGCACGTGACTCCATCCGTAACTCTCTTACCCAAACAAGACACATAATCCATTCGTTTCATGCTCAAAGCATCTTAGCAAAGCTTTCGAAGTTCTCATTCTTTTCATTTTCACAAAATGCCATAAGGCCAATCAAAGCCATGCAAAATCATAATCATAATGCAAATTCAATATTTTTCATATAATTCCATACAAGCAAGGGCACATAATGCAAGCAATCATACATAAGGCAATTTTCCCATACACACAATAACTATAAACATATTACCCACCTAATATCGCTCGAGTATCCGACTCACTGGTGTCCTTCTTCTTGCGATTGGGTCAGGTCGGCTTAGTTTCCTATATTAGACCAAGTTCTTATTCAATCAATATCTATAGTAAATATGCAAAACTTGGAAATCCAAAATAAAGCATTAATAGTCTATATCCGACTTCCATCTAAAATTTCAAACCCTTAGAGGCTAATTCTGAACCCCCTTCTTCATAAAACTCGTAGCCCTTATTTCTAGTTCACAACGAATTTGAAATCACCTCAATTGGACATCTACAGCCCAAGATATGCCCAAAAATCTCCTTCAGAAAACTTGGGTGTTCGCCGTGGCGAGCCAAATTCCTTCGTACGTCGCGACGAGCCTTCCTCGCACGTTGTAACAAACGCTCCTCTCGCACATCGCGGCGAATAAGCTGTCGCACGTCGCGACGAGCAAGCTGCCGCACGTCGCGGCGAATAAATATTTATTCTTCGCGACGTTGCTTCCCCCTCTCGCACGTCGCGGCGTGTTCATACGCACGTCACGACGTGTGGGTCTGGAGCTCGACTCCGAAACCTAGTTTTTCTGCATTTCTACACTTTAATCCTTTCACAAACACAAATGCAACACTTCAAAACATTATATCAAGACTTAAGCCACATTTCTAACCTATTCTAAGCTTCCAATCCATCATAAACGCAACAACCCAGAAAGTTCTAACCATTTCCTTCCGAAAACCCTAAAACCTTCGATTCTCTTCATTCCTACAATCTTCTAAGTTTAAATCTAACCATAACAAGTTTGAAGGAAGCTAAACTTACCAGAATCACTTGAATCGATTGAAAACTCAAAGATCGCAAAACCTCTCTTCTCTCTCTCTCCTCCACCGACTAGCGCTTACTCCTCTTCTTTTCTTCTTCTTTTCTTTTCCTCTTTCTTTCTATTTCCTTCTAATTCTTTCTTTAAAACCTACCTAGGGTGGTCAAAGACCAAAATACCCCTCCTAAGAAGCCTAAATCCATTCCAACTTAAGTAAACTTCCCAAAATGCCCTTACACAATTTAATCCTCTAATGCCTTATTTAAACCATATTTAATCTCAATTATACTCCAATTAACCACTAGCACACCCAATTTAACCAAACGAAGCCATAAACACATAATTATCAAAATTTATGCTTACTGACATCATAAAAAAAAATGTCGGGGTCCAACATTTCTCCTCCTCTTAAAAAAAATTTCATCCTCGAAATTTACCTGAACCATCGAAGAGATGCGGATACTTCTCCCGCATGGCTTCCAAGGGCTCCCATGTAGCCTCCTCTACTGAATGATTCCTCCATAGGACCTTGACTAACTGAACCGTCTTGTTCCTGAAAACTTTTTCTTTTGTGTCCAAGATCTCCACTGGTTGCTCCTCATAACTCAGATCATCCCGCAACTGTACCTCACTAGTCTGAATGATGTGAGAAGGATTCGATCTATACCTCCTCAACATCGACACATGGAAGACATCGTGAATCTGAGACAATTTCGGAGGTAACGCCAATCTGTAGGCGAGTGGTCCAATCCTCTCAAGAATCTCATAAGGACCCACATACCTCGGACTCAACTTACCCTGCTTGCCGAACCTCATCACTCCTTTCCAAGGAGACGTCTTAAGGAACACTTTCTCACCGACTTCAAACTCCATCTCCTTTCGGTGAGCACCAACATAACTCTTCATCCTATCCTGTGCTGCCTTAAGCCGCTGTTTTACCAGATTGACTTTCTCAATAGTCGTCTGAATCAATTCCGGTCCTTCCAATTGCCTCTCTCCTTCTTCATCCCAACAGATCGGAGTCCTACACCTCCGCCCATACAAAGCCTTATATGGAGCCATTTGAATGCTCGAATGGTACGAATTGTTATAAGCAAATTCGACCAACGGCAAATGCTCATCCCAAGCTCCTCTGAAATCCATCACACAAGCCCGAAGCATCCCCTCAAGTGTCCGAATGGTCCTCTCAGATTGACCATCCGTCTGAGGATGAAACGCCGTACTAAAATTCATCTTCGTCCCCAAAGCTTCCTGCAAACTACCCCAAAATCTCGAAGTAAACCGAGGGTCTCTATCAGATACAATCGAATATGAAATCCCATGCAATCTCACTATCTCATCAATTCTTCTTTGCTAACACATGCAAAGAATCAGTCTGCTTAATTGCCAAAAAGTGAGCTGACTTGGTCAACCGATCCACTATAACCTAGATGGCATCATGCCTCCTGCTGGTCCTAGGCAGACCCATCAAAAAATCCATAGTCACCCTCTGCCACTTCCATTCCGGAATAGGCAACGGCCTCAACTTGCCCGAAGGTGCCTGGTGTTCAGCTTTAACTTGCTGACACACGATACACTTACTGACAAAATCTGCTACATCCCTTTTCATGCCTTTCCACCAAAAATGCTCTCGCAGATCTCTATACATCCTGGTACTACCTGGATGCATAGCATAAGGCGCATTGTGTGCCTCATCCATAATCTCAGCCTTAACCTCCTGCACATCTGGGATACACAATCTATTCCCCACTGTCATCAGTCCATCATCATGCACATCCATTTTAGAAACCTTGCCATTCCGAATTTCATCCCGAAGCTTGCTCAAATCTGCATCCTATGCCTGCAATTCCCTAACTTTCTCCTTAAGTATCGGTCTTACTCGGAAGTTAGCTAGAAGGCAGTCCGACTCCTCCTGCTTCAAGCTTATCTTAAGTTTGGCCATCTCTTCCAATAAAGGAAGATAAACTGTCCGCACATGAGCAATCGAAGACTTCCTACTCAAGGCATCTGCCACCACATTGGCCTTGCCCGGATGATACTCAATTAACAAGTCATAATCCTTGAGCAACTCGATCCACCTTCTCTGCCTCAAATTCAATTCCTTTTGGCTCAACAAATACTTCAGACTCTTATGATCGGTAAAGATCCTCGTCTGAACTCCATACAGATAATGCCTCCAAATCTTCAAGGAAAAAATCACCACTGCTAACTCCAAATCATGCGTCAGATAATTCAGCTCATAAGACTTCAACTGCCTCGAAGCATAAGCAATTACCCTATCTCCCTACATCAAAACACAGTCAAGACCCTTCCTCGAAGCGTCACTATACACAGTATAACCTTCATCTCCTGATGGCAAAATCAAAATCGGAGCACTAGTCAATCTATGCTTGAGCTCCTCGAAGCTCCTCTGACACTCATCACTCCAAACAAACTTCTAATTTTTTCTCAACAACTTTGTCATCGGAGCGGCTATCATGGAGAATCCGTCCACAAATCTCCGATAATAACCTGCCAAACCCAAAAAACTCCTCACCTCTGCTACATTCTTCGGGGCTTCCCAATTCACCACAGCTTCTATCTTCTTTAGATCCACATGAACTCCTTTCTCTGAGATCACATGTCCAAGAAATGGAACTTCTCTCAGCAAGAATTCGCATTTATCGAATTTGGCAAACAACTCGTTCCTCCTCAAAGTCTCCAAAGCAATCCTCAAATGCTCCTCATGCTGCTCATCACTCTTGGAATAAACCAAGATATCATCGATAAAGACAATGATAAATTGGTCCAAGAATGGCTTAAAAACCTGATTCATCAAATCCATAAAAGTTGCAGGCGCATTCGTCAATCCATAGGGCATCACCAAAAACTCAAAATGCCCATACTGAGTCCTGAAAGCAGACTTCGGCACATCCGATTCCTTAATCCTCAACTGATGATAACCACATCTCAAGTCTATCTTAGAGAAGACTCTCGCTCCTTGCAATTGATCAAACAGATCATCAATGCGAGGAAGCGGATACCTGTTCTTCACAGTTATCTGATTCAACTTCCGATAATCTACACACATCCTCAATGATCCATCTTTCTTCTTTACAAAAAGAACCGGAGCTCCCCAAGGCGAAGAACTCGGTCGAATATACCCCTTCTCCAATAAGTCCTCCAACTGCTCCTTAAGCCCTTTCAATTCTGTCGGAGCCATCCAGTAAGGCAGAATTGAAATCGACGCTGTACCTGACAAAAGCTCAATGGGAAACTCAATTTCTCTAGCTGGCGGTAGTCCTGGTAATTCTTCAGGAAAGACATCCGAAAATTTCCGGACTACTAGAATATCCTCTAACTTTCCCCTATCTGTCCTGGTGTCAACCACATAAGCCAAAAACGCCTCACAACCCTTCCTCATCATCTTTTACTCGCACCAAAGTGAAACAATTAAAGCGATCCGCTTTCTGTCCCCACAAACACCACTTTTCTGCCATCACCCAAATCAAATTCCACTGTCTTCTGTTTACAGTCCAAACGGGCATTGTACTTCTCTAAAGTATCCATACCCAATATGACATCCATGTAAGTGATAAGTCGACTTGTACCATATGTAAGTCGACTTACACATGTTCGGTACCGATAAGTCGACTTGTTCATTCGATAAGTCGACTTGTTCAAGGTCGATCTTGTTTATTTGCGCCCTAAAGGCAATCCCTTTAGCGCTTTTATTCAAAGTCGTGTGCGAGACTTTATGAATAAATAAAGAAAAGACATTATTCATTAATTTGATATTCATAAACATTGTTTATGAATTGATTTGATCTTTAATCAAATTAATGAAGTCTATGATATATGACATAGCATGAAGGAAATTATGATGTGATCATACTACCGAGGTTCCTATCATGTGCAATTATGTCAAGATCTAAATTCTCCTAGTCATAGGATTAATGAGACCGGACATCATTAATCCGGATAGACTAGCACATGTCATATTCCTTGATTGGATCAGCGCAAAGGATCTCGAAACGTAAATATGAGATATTTAGAATTGACATGTGGATGCTTACTAGCGGTAGTAAGTTCATTGGATGACCCGCCATGAGATCATCACATGGATATCTTATCTAAGTGTCGTTGATAATCTCATCATAGCAATGGTGCAAGTATCCTTAGACTTGAGGTACTCAAGGATATCTTGAATCTTGATCCTGCTTTGACTCCATTCCTTGTTGCCTTCCGGAGGTAACTCATAGGGTGGTGCTTGGAGTGCGACTTGAGGTATTCAAGATAATTGAGTAGCCAATAAAGGATTCACCACTTCGGATTAGCGTAAGAGATACCCATAGCCTCTTGTCGGGATCATTACTAAAATTTGGCCAAAGATGTATGTCATGAAGAGTGTCTTCATTGACATATAAAGTAATGAGTCCCGTGACGAGAACCGATATCACTGGGCTAGACTCGGTCTAGTGAGAGTTGACACTTTGACCATACTCATAACCAAGTGGGGTATAGGATGGTGAAAGGACGAATTGCACTGAGAATTGTCTATGGAAGGGTTTGTGATCCGGTTCGTGATGAATACATCAAACCGATTACTTTCCGGTCAATTGGGGTCATGATGTGTTGCTAGATACCGCTCATGACTTGCTCAGATTAATTGTTAATCTAAGTGGCCAACATAACCGGAACCTAAAGGGTCACACGATAAGAGTGTTTCAGAGAATCAGAAAATAGTTATTGGACGAGTTCCAATTATGGAGAGCATTAGATTAAATGGATCCCAATGGATTGGGATATGTCCCGATGAGATCGCGACATCGATATTGCTAAGAAAGATTTAGAGTCGCTTTCAAAGATCGGGGCCTAGAGGTCGGTAGGACCAATTCAGTGTGACTGGACCGCCTCGGAATAATATACATATATATATATGTTATTAATTAATTAAATAATTAATTAATATATATATATATGTAGAATACGTGTGGTGGGAAGAAGAAAAGAAGCTTCTTTTGATTATGCTAGTCATCAAAGCATTAACTCACTAAAAGACAAAAATGATGGATGAGGAAAGATGATGATCGTGGCTTATATAAAAGGAGAAGGAAGAAAGAGTTCCTTGGGTTTTTTAGAAGACCATCTTCGTGGGATTTGAAAGGAGAAGGAAGAAAGAGTTTTTCCTCTCATTTTTCTCATCTCCAACGATCATCACTTTAGTCTCCAAGCTTCTTCATCCTCCTTCATCGTCAATCTCAAGCTCTCCAGGACAGAGGTAGGCTCTAGCAGGCTTTAATCTGTTCTAGCTATTCCCGGGTCAAAGGGGTTTGACTCGGTTAGATTTTCTGATCTCTGCGTGGATCACCTTTAGAGATAGTCTCTTTTGGCTATTTAGGTTGATGTCTTCATACCGATACCTGGATCCTGGGATTCGGGAAAGTCCTGGGAACAAAAATTTTTTGTTTTCCGCTGTCGGTACATGTGATGTACCTCCTGGGATTTTCCTACAGTGGTATCAGAGCGTCTGGTATCCCGTATGAAGCTATAACCTAAGCAAGATCAGAAATGCTAATGGAATTTTCTGTTGATGCATGCTATCTGTTCAGATTTCGAATTTATATTGTGATATGATTTTCGAAAATTTTCTGCCCAGAATTGTTCATAACATGTTAGAGAATATGTTTATGAATTTTCAGAATTTATCGATTTGATTTGATATAGTTTTGCTAATTAATTCCCGAAGGTTACAGATGCTGTTTTGTGAAACGATTCTGGAACAGGCATGAGTATAAAATCGAGAATAAATTCTAGAAAAATGCTTTTTCGGATTTTCCTTCACCTACATGTCTCTAAGATGTTTTTGAATGTCTGTGATCATGTAAATTGGATTTCAAGGTGATTGGATATTTATTCACGAATTTATTCTATTCTGTTGGGAATTGCTGTGCTGATGAACACAGATTTTGAATCGGTTTTGTTATTTAGGTTGACTGAGTTTTTGATGGCCTAAAATCCTGCAAAAATTCATGTAGCATGTTCTGAACATGTAGTAACCTATGTCATTTTCTCAGAATTTATTGAAATTTTTTCATTGATCATTTCGAGCAATGTACAGAACTGGACAGTTTTGTGAAAATTGTTGGGACTGTTTTGCTTGGCTTGATTGAGTGTGCTTTTTCAGTTCCAATGCCTTGAACCATTTTTAATGTGATTAAAAATGTGTTATCTTGATGTAATATGATTGCCAAACTGAATTTCTTGAATTTGTTTATCCTAGAATTTTCGGATGCCTAATTGATCACAATAGCGTCTCGTTAGCATGTTGCATTATCTTGTTTGTTTTGACCGTCATATTTTTTATGGCATGTGCTGAAGTAAATTTGATAATGTATGTGCTAGCTAGAGATGCTTAGGTTGATAATTAGGGTGTTCCTAAATTATTTGGAAATTAATGAGTTTTGACTCATTTCAAGCTTTTCATATAGTTTGACTATTTAAGGCATTCATGAATCAATGAAGTGTTCATTGAGGCATCAATTCACAGATATTACCCTAGGTATGATGGTGTTGTGAATTGGAATTGCATTAATTGAGGAATTTGCCGATTAGAGATTTTAGCATATTTCCTGGATAAGTCGACTTGTATGTGAAATAAGTCGACTTGTTCAAGATTTTTGGATAAGTGGACTTGTGGATGTAATAAGTCGACTTGTTTAAGATCTCAAATAAGTTCCACTTGTAGTACCTTGTAAGTCGACTTGTTCACGGGCAGATGACATAAGTCCACTTGTGTCATACAAGTCGACTTGTGTGTGGCAGAGAGCATAAGTCGACTTGCATTTGATGAAAGTCGACTTGTGGCATCATAGTGGGATGATGGATGATTTTAGGTATAGACTCAATGTGATTGATGAAATGCCCTAAATCATATCATATAGTCATGGTGACTATAATCCTACGGCTTGGAGAAGAAGTAGATGAGACCCGAAATCCCTCCTCGGTATATGAAAACTAACGCCTTCCATTAATATGGTAAGAACCAGAGTTTTTATAGGGTTGGGTTGTTGAGCTAACCTCAAGCTCGCTCTATACGAATATGTTCGAACCATGAAAATGAGATTTTCGGATTAATGGGTTGGTTTTCACTGGAAGCGTTGATTTGTTGAGCTAACCTCAAGGTCAACGTGGACAGAGGCGAAATTGGATAGCATACATCAGATGTATGCGCATCAAAGAGTTGATACCCAATGTAAGTGCATACATCAACAAGTTGATAGCACTGATCGATAGTTGTGTCTAAGATGTAATTGGTATATCTGATACCTCCCGAGACATAAGGTGGCTTGTTGGGTAAACCCAAGGTCATTCTTAATGTCGGTTATCGATGATACAATTGGTATGACCGATACCTACCGATTGACCTAAGTTGTGGCTTGTTGGGTAAACCCAAGGTCACTCTTAGCAATGTCGGATATCGACCCACTAGGACATTATGTCACTTTGTTTCTTTGGATTCGTAAAGAGGGTTATGGATTCTAGGAAACTAGTGGGAGCCATATGCATGTCATGCAAGTCCTTATGATCATGCAGGCAATTCTATTCTATCATTCCTTCTCTCTATCGAGCTAGGTTGATTGAAGAAGTCTTTCAGTGTGAATTTTCGCTCTCTATTCTAGACCGAATTTTCTTGATTGACTGAGGAATCTGAGAATTGTTCTTAGATCTGAGGAACTGGGATACGTCCTAGATGTTCCACTTCCAGTTGCACCTGTTGTCGATGCTTCTGATAAGGATCAGAAAGCATATTGTAAGCATCTAAAGGACAGTGATATGGATACTTGCTTTATGCTTGCCTCGATGTCACTAGAGCTGCAGGAGCAACACGAGTCCATGGATGCTCACTCTATAGTATTTCATCTTAGGGAGCTGTTTGATGAGTAAGCTCGATGCGAAAGGTTCGAGACCTCAAGGCTTCTCTTCACCATTAAAGATGGCTCGTGGATATCTCGCATGCAAGATGCCACGAAGATGAATGGCTATATTGAGAGATTGGTCGCCTTAGGATTTGTAATGGATTATGAGTTAAGTAGAGACTTAATTCTAGTTGGATTGTCGATGGTTATTCACGGTTTGTGATAAACTATCGGATAAACCAAATATCCACAACAATTCTGGTGATCAATCTGCCAAGAAACATTGAAAGCGAGCTATCAAGAAGGATAGCAAGCAAGTGCTAATGGTGGATGCTTCTTCTTCTAGTTCAAAGAAGAAAAGGCCAAGAAACCAAATGGAAGTGCCATCAAAGAAAACCAAAGATTACGCCCCAAAAGGATTTTGCTTTCATTGTGGCAAGTCTAGCCACTTAGGCTTAAACCGTAAAATCTCTCTGGAATTCTGAAGCGTAAGAAGGCATCGATGCCTCTACTTCTTCAAATATGTTTGTCATTGAGGTTAATACTATTCCCGATCCAAACATATCGGTATTTGATACGGATGTGGCTCATACATATGAAATGATATGCGGGGCCTCGTGGACGATGAGATGCTCATAAAAGAGAACTAGACCTTCGTGTAGGTAATGCAGCAAGAGTTGCTACATTAGCCGTAGACACTTATGTCTTGTCACTCCCTAGCGGGCTTGTATTCAAATTGGATGATTGTCATTTTGTACCTGTTTTAACAAAGAACATATTGTATGTTTTATGTTTAAATAGAGCTGATTTCCATTGGACTTTTAGTAGCAATGGTTGTTCTATTAGTTCGAATGGAAGGCTCTATGCTACTGGTACATTATGCAATTGAATTGACATATTAGATATGTCATATCCAGTTATGAATGTCAATGACGCGGAAAGACATAATCGAGATAATTTAAAATCAACTTACTTATGGCATTGTCGACTTGACCATATAAATGAGACACGCATCGCTAAGCTCCATAAGAGTGGATGTTTAGGGTCATTTGATTATGAATCATATGACACATGCGAATCTTGTTTATTAGGCAAGATGACTAAGTAATCCTTTAAAGGAAAGGGTGAACGAGTGAATGGAATATTAGACCTAATACATTCGGATGTATGTGGTCCGATGTCCATCCATGCCAGAAGTGGTTGTCTTTGCTTCATTACTTTTATCGGTGATTATTCACGATATAGGTATCTGTATCTGATGAGATACAAATCTGAAGCGTTTAAAACGTTCAAATAATTCAGAAATGAAGTAGAAAACTAACTTGGTAAAAGTATGAATACATTACGATCGATCGTGGTGGAAAATGCTTAGACCAATAGTTTTGATTATCTCGAGAGATAATGGGATTTTATCTCAAGATACTCCACCTTACACGCCGCAAAGACAATGGTATGGTTGAAAGGAGAAATCGAACCTTGTTAGACTTGGTGCGATTGATGATAGGTTTTACTGATTTTGGGAATATCGCATGAGACAAATTGCTTACTTGCTAAACAGAGTTCCATTAAAAGCGGTTGTGGTTACTCCATATGGAGATATGGACTAACCGAAAGCCCTATCTTTCTCATCTGAAAGTTTGGGATTGTCACCTTCGTGAAGCGGACACGATCGAGATTAGCTTGATGTAAAGTCCGACAAGTGTTTTTCGTAGATATCGTGGAATATCAATTCTACCTTGCCGAGGAACAAAAGTTGTTTGTTTCCAAGCATGTTGTTTTCTTAAAGAAAGAGTTTCTTTTACAAGAGGACAGTGGGAGCAAAGTTGAACTTGGAGAAGTTCAAGATGCTCGAACAAACATAGATCAACTGCTCAATCAAAGCGTAACTCATATAGATGAGGTAACAGTTCAACCTTCTACTACACACTAATTTCAGAGGTTAAGTAGGATACGCACTGTTCCCGAGAGATATGAATTTCTTGTAAGTGAACAGAATGGCGTATTGCTCATATGAGATGATGCACCTACTACCTATGAACAGGTTCTGAAAAGTTCAGAGTCTGGAACATGGCTTTGTGCCATGAAATCTGAAATGGATTCTATGTATGAAAATCAAGTATGGACTTTGGTTGTTACACCTGAAGGGATAAAACCCACAGGGTGCAAAGGAGTTTTCAGAAGAAAACCAACATGGATGGTACTTTGATTACCTATAAAGCAATGCTTCTGGTTAAAGGATTTAAATCGCATACAAAGAGTTGACTATGACAAAACCTTCAGCCCCGTAGCAATGCTTAAATCCATTAGGATACTCTTAGCCATTGCCACTCATTATGATTATGAGATATGGCAAATGGATGTGAAGACAGCTTTCCTGAGAGGAAATCTTCCCGAGGATGTGTATATGACACAACCAGAGGACTTCACTTCCATCGATGGCGAAAAGGTATGCAAGCTTCAGAAATCCATGTTTGGATTGAAGCAAGCATCCAGGAGTTGGATTATCCGTTTTGATGAGGTACTCAAAGAGTTTGATTTCTCATAAAATCCGGATGATCATTATGTGTATAAGAAGGTTAATGGGACTGCAATCGTATTCCTTGTGTTGTATGTAGATGACATACTGTTACTAGGAAACGATGTCTCTATGCTGCAATCAGTTAAGATTTGGTTGTCCAATCAATTTGCGATGAAAGACCTTTGTGAAGCAACTTATATCCTAGGGATATAGATTTATAAAGATAAATGAAAAGGTTGCTTGGTCTTTCACAATCATCGTACATAGATGAGATGCTAAAGAGGTTTAACATGGAACAATGCTATGTACGAGGCCCGATGTATCGTATGCTCTAAGTGTTACGAGCAGATACCAATCGGCTCTGGTGAGGGTCATTTGGGTGGTCACAAGAATATCCTCAATACTTGCGAAGCACTAAGGATGTTTTCTTGATCTATGGAGATGGAAATCTCAAGTAAGCGAGCATTCGGATGCTAGTATTTAACTGATAAGGATAATTCAATCACAATCAAAGTTATATACATTCACACCGAATAGCGTGCGGTCATTGAAAAGTTCCAAACAAGAGAGGATGCTGATTCATCAACCGAGGCAGAGTACATTGCCGCATGAGATGCGCAGGAAGCGGTTTGGATCAAGTTCATTATCGAACTTGATCTCGTCCCTACCGTGATGGGCCCATAGGATTGTATTGTGATACAATGGGGCTAGTTCGCAGCAAAGGAACCAAGGTCTTATCGACGATCCGAACTCGATGCTTCGCCGATTCGGGAGATCATTAGTCGAGATGATATCCTCGATAGAGAAATTCCCACGAGCAAAGTGTTGTTGTTCGCTGACAAAGCCATTGTCACGGGAGAATTGTGATTCTCATGGACTCGCTTATGGTATTAGATACTAAGACGATTGGCTTTAGGTCAAGTGGGAGATTTGTAAGTGATAAGTCGATTTGTACCATGTGTAAGTCGACTTACACATGTTCGGTACCGATAAGTCGACTTGTTCATTCGATAAGTCGACTTGTTCAAGGCTCGATCGTTTATTTGTGCCCTAAAGGCAATCCCTTTAGCGCTTTTATTCAAAGTCGTGTGCACTTTATGAATAAATAAAGAAAAGGCATTATTCATTAATTTGATATTCATAAACATTGTTTATGAATTGATTTGATCTTTAATCAAATTAATGAAGTCCATGATATATGACATAGCATGAAGGAAATTATGATGTGATCATACTACTGAGGTTCCTATCATGTGCAATTATGTCAGTATCTAAATTCTCCCTAGTCATAGGATTAATGAGACTAGACATCATTAATCCGGATAGACTAGCACATGTCATATTCCTTGATTGGATCAAGCAGTGGATCTCAGAAACTGTAAATATGAGATATTTAGAATTGACATGTGGATGCTTACTAGCGGTAGTAAGTTCATTGGATGACCGCCATGAGATCATCACATGGATATCTTATCTAAGTGCCGTTGATAATCTCATCATAGAATGGTGCAAGTATCCTTAGACTTGAGGTACTCAAGGATATCTTAGATATCTTGATCCGTGCTTTGACTCCATTCCTTGTTGCCTTCGGAGGTAACTCATAGGGTGGTGCTTGGGTGCGACTTGAGGTATTCAAGATAATTGAGTAGCCAATAAAGGATTCACCACTTCGGATTAGCGTAAGAGATACCCATAGCCTCTTGTCGGGATCATTACTAAAATCGGTTGGCAAAGATGTATGTCATGAAGAGTGTCTTCATTGACATATAAAGTAATGAGTCCCGTGACGAGAACCGATATCACTGGGCTAGACTCGGTCTAGTGAGAGTTGACACTTTGACCATACTCATAACCAAGTGGGGTATAGGATGGTGAAAGGACTAATTGCACAGTAATTGTCATGGAAGGGTTTGTGATCCGGTTCGTGATGAATACATCAAACCGATTACTTTCCGGTCAATTGGGGGTCATGATGTGTTGCTAGATACCGCTCATGACTTGCTCAGATTAATTGTTAATCTAAGTGGCCAACATAATCGGAACCTAAAGGGTCACACGATAAGAGTGTTTCAGAATCAGAAATAGTTATTGGACGAGTTCCAATTATGGAGAGCATTAGATTAAATGGATCCCAATGGATTGGGATATGTCCCATGAGATCGCGACATCGATATTGCTAAGAAAGGTTTCGGTCGCTTTTTTGAGATCGGGCCTGGTAGGCCTGTAGGACCAATTCCCAGTGTGATGGACCGCCAAGAATAATATACATATATATATATGTTATTAATTAATTAAATAATTAATATATATATATATATATAGAATACGTGTGAGGTGGGAAGAAGAAAAGAAGCTTCTTTTGATTATGCTTAGTCATCAAAGCATTAACTCACTAAAAGACAAAATGATGGATGAGGAAAGATGATGATCGTGGCTTATATAAAAGGAGAAGGAAGAAAGAGTTCCTTGGGTTTTTTAGAAGACCATCTTCGTGGGATTTGAAAGGAGAAGGAAGAAAGAGTTTTTCCTCTCATTTTTCTCATCTCCAACGATCATCACTTTAGTCTCCAAGCTTCTTCATCCTCCTTCATCGTCAATCTCAAGCTCTCCAGATGTAGGTAGGCTCTAGCGAGCTTTAATCTGTTTCTAGCTATTCCCGGTCAAAGGGTTTGACTCGGTTAGATTTTCTGATCTCTGCGTGGATCACCTTTAGAGATAATCTCTTTTGGCTATTTAGGTTGATGTCTTCATACCGATACCTGGATCCTGGGATTCAGGAAAGTCCTGGGAACAAAATTTTTTTGTTTTCCGCTGCCGGTACATGTGATGTACCTCCTGGGATTTTCCTACAATCCAAACCTCCCATCTTCAGTGGCATCAAATCGACCACTAGAAGTTCTCCATCAATGCGAATCTCACAACCTTTATACACTTGACTAATCACAATGTACTGGCCGATTGGAGTACTCACCATTAGCGGAGTATCAAAAGGGCTCACAATTCTATCACACACGGGTCTACTCGAAGAAACAAACAAGTGAGTAGAACCTGGATCAATCAAGGCAATCACAGCATCAGAAAAGAGTCGAACCATACTAGTCACCACATCAGGAGCGGTCTCTGCATCCTCTCTAGTCATAGCAAACACCCTAGCCGGTGCCTGCCCTCTGGGTCTCCCTGGATTGCTCACTCTTTTGGCTACATCTGAACTACCCACTTCTGTTGCAGTCCTCTGTCCCATGGTCTCTGTCCTCCTCGGAGCTTGCATCTGGCCTCTCTCTTGTCGTGGAGGCTTGGGGCACTCTCTGGCAATGTGTCCCTTCTCCCCACAGTTGAAACAAGCTCCTGTCAATCTGAAGCACTCTCCTCAATGGGATCTCTCGCAATGCTCACACTTCGGGACGAAAGATCTATCCCCATCTCCCCTTCTACTGCCACTCACCGTTGAGGCTTGGTGAGAAACTGTAGAAGTCCTCATCGGCCTAGGTCGGTTCGCACCACTGCTCCTCTCCTCTGACTGAACCGGGAAGCTCCTAGCACTCCTGTCTGGCATAGGAGCACTAGTGCTACCTTCCCTCCTGGACTGCTCTCTGCCCTTTCTCTTCTTGTTCACAACACTCTTGATATTTTCTATATTTTCTACCCTCAGAGCTGCCTCAACCACCTGCTGGAAATCACAAAAATTCTGTACAATAACTTTCTCTCTGATGGCCAAGTGCAGTCCCGACTCAAACCTGCGACATCGTGCAGCCTCACTCAACATCAAATCTGAATCATACCGGGATAGCTGTGTAAACTGACGCTCATACTCGCTGACTGTCATATCCCTCTGAGTCAAACTGAGGAACTCCCTCTGCTTTTGCTGAACATATACCTCAGACAGATACTTCTTCTTAAAAGCAGCCAAGAAATTCTGCCATGACAACCCTACGGGTCTCATCTGACTGTCTGGCACGGTCTCCCACCAATGTAGAGCATCTCCACAGCAACAATGGCGGCAAGATAGATGACTCTCCGTCATCCTCACAATCCATCCGATCCAAAGACTCTCTCGCCTTTCTCAGCCATGTCTCAACTTCTTCTGGATCCGATGTCCCAAAGAAATCAACTGCCCCATACTTCCTCAACCTATCAAATCGTCTCCCCTTCTGAGCTGGGGCTGAACCAGAAGGCGGTGACATCTGACCCATAGCCTGCACGAATGCCTGAGTGAACGCCTGGAACAGCCTCGGATCTAATGGAGGCACTTGCTCCTACATAACTGGCGACTCCTGAGTCGGCGACAGAACGGGCTCACTACCTAGCCCTACAGAAGCCTCAGCATTCCCTGGGGCAACTGACTCATCAGTCCTCTCCTCTCTAGTCGGAGAGTCAGGTGCAGCAGATCCTTACATAACTCCTCGTGTCATTCTACGAGGTGGCATCGTACTCCTTCACAGGTAAACACTAAGGATTAGCTACTGGTCAATCTACATGTATGCATGATATGCATGTCACTTAATCAATGCAACAATTAATCATATATCACACAATTCATCCTATTATGCAGTCTAAGCCAAGGACACTAAACCTAGGGCTTTGATACCAAACATGTTGGGCCTGGGCCCCGAAACTCCATTCCCGAGGCGGCTCCTCGGGTCGCGCCAGCACCGGGCGCCCAAATACCCTCGGACCCGATCCCAACATCCATACAAACACATAAGTCGATTCACACAATCATATACTCATACATTCTAAATAGGCATTCATCATTCCACATGCATAAACCAACTGTCATTTGCATTCAAAGAAATTCAACAACTATTCTCAAAATATAACATAATACAAAATGAAAGTTAAAATCCAAAAATACATAAGTATGTTCCATGATGAAATGCTGGCGGGCTAACCAAAGTACTAACTTAATACAAGGCTCCTAACTAGCTCGAAGTTTCCGATGCCTTGCAAGGTCGACAATCGTCTCGATCTGCACCTGAGGAGAGAAGAGTAATGGGGTGAGCTGCGAAGCTCAGTGGCATATACGTTTATAGCCATTGGCAACGAGCCACACAATCAAGCAATATACATATATCACTAGCAAATCAAAATTCATCAATTTATTCACATTCATATAAACATAGGTCATGCAATTTCTGTATCTCAACATAACAATCATTATGCAACATGTCTGTCAAATCCATCATATGTTATGCTCAACAATTCTATCGTGTATGCACAAACAATTGGCTCGAGAGTTCCGTAAACGATCCGGATAAACCGAAGTTAAATCCGTAAACTATCCGAGTCCGATTTCTCAAGGATCTCGTGGCCTCAAGCGGGCAGCCGGGAGAAGGCTTTATGTCAACGTGCACGTGACTCCATCCGTAACTCTTTTACCCAAACAAGACACATAATCCATTCGTTTCATGCTCAAAGCATCTTAGCAAAGCTTTCGAAGTTCTCATTCTTTTCATTTTCACAAAATGCCATAAGGCCGATCAAACCCACGCAAAATCATAATCATAATGCAAATTCAATATTTTTCATATAATTCCATACAAGCAAGGGCACATAATACAAGCAATCATACATAAGGCAATTTGCCCATACACAGAATAACTATAAACATATTACCCACCTAATATCGCTCGAGTATCCGACTCACTGGTGTCCTTCCTCTTGTGATTGGGTCAGGTCGGCTTGGTTTCCTATAATAGACCAAGTTCTCATTCAATCAATATCTATAGTAAATATGCAAAACTTGGAAATCCAAAATAAAGCATTAACAGTCTATATCCGACTTCCATCTAAAATTCTGAACCCTTAGAGGCTAATTTCGAACCCCCTTCTTCATAAAACTTGTAGCCCTTATTTCTAGTTCACAACGAATTTGAAATCACCTCAATTGGACATCTACAGCCCAAGATATGCCAAAAAATCTCCTTAAAAAAACTTGGGTGTTCGCCGTGGCGAAGGTACGCTCGCCGCGGCGAGCCAAATTCCTTCGTACGTCACGACGAGCCACATTTCCAACCCATTCTAAGCTTCCAATCCATCATAAACGCAACAACCCAGAAAGTTCTAACCATTTCCTTCCGAAAACCCTAAAACCTTCGATTCTCTTCATTCCTACAATCTTCTAAGTTTAAATCTAACCATAACAAGTTTGAAGGAAGCTAAACTTACCAGAAATCACTTCGAATCAGTCGAAAAACTCAAAGATCGCAAAACCTCTCTTCTCTTCTCTCTTCCTCCACTGAAGGCGCTACTCCTCTTCTTTTCTTCTTCTTTTCTTTTTCCTCTTTCTTTCTATTTCCTTCTAATTCTTTCTTTAAAACCTAACTAGGGTGGTCAAAGACCAAAATACCCCTCCTAAGAAGCCTAAATCCATTCCAACTTAAGTAAACTTCCCAAAATGCCCTTACACAATTTAATCCTCTAATGCCTTATTTAAACCATATTTAATCTCAATTATACTCCAATTAACCACTAGCACAATAAAAACCCAATTTAACCAAATGAAGTCATAAACACATAATTATCAAAATTTATGCTTACTGACATCATAAAAAAAATGTTGGGGTTCAACAGGGTGAGCTTGAAAGCTCGTGGATAACATGCTTATAACGAATAACAAGCAAAATCGTTCAACTGGAATACCAATAATTCTATTCATAGTGGTATTACACATGCATGTTTATAGAATAATATATACGTGCATTCACTTATAAACAGAGATATTGGTACAAGTATGATGTAAGTATAAAATTATACTATACCACTACAATAATCACATTAGAGTTTGTACACATGCATAGTACACATGTAATAATAGTTGTACAGTTTAGTATAATACATTACCATCGAAATAGTTATGCATAGCATAACTATTACAATGTACCATAATGTAACATATTGTGTACATATTTTGTGTACCATCTTAAAGTGACATGTATTATACCATAGCAATATGTAATATTTGTGACTTTACACATACTAGTAATACATTGTTATGCATGTGTACATAGCTTGTACACATGCATGTGTACAAATCACATTAAATTGATAATTATTTATGTATACATTACTAGCTCATGAAAATGAGCTATGTACACATGCATAACAATTTTGATTCCTATTTTGATGGTAATATAATAATAGTTATGTGTAATAGGTATAGAATGTATAGTTATATACTATAGGGAATATGTGTAGACATATAATACTAACTACATAGTTCAGTATAATAAGTCGTGCAATGTGGCATGTGTCATGATAATTACCATAGCATAATTGTAAACTCTATGTTATCACTCAAAATATGCATGCATAATACAAATTTTGAGTGTAATAATTTTGACTATAGGTATAACCCTATTATATGGATACATGAGCCAGATGATAGGATTAGATGAACAGTGCACCAGACAATATGACATCATCATTAGACGATATGACGTCACCAGACGATACGACGTCACTAGATGAAGCGTCCTCACTAGGCGAAGCATCCTTACCAAACAATACATCATCACTAAACGATACGTCCTGTACTCCTGAGCATTTCCACTTATAAGGACAATAACTTTTGACTCCGATATCCAAAAATTTCATAATTTACAACGTTGAAAAGCTAGAAAAACAGGCCATAACTTCCATGAAGACAACTTGTCAAATTCATCTTAGATCAGTTTAGATTTTGCCCTAAAGTCAGTACACAAAATTTTCCCTTATGGAAGACTTGAAATTTTGTACTATGCAAACTTGGAATGTTCTCAGCATAACCATTCAGCTACCAAAATGATTTCATTAAACTCTCAAATCTCAACTCTTGTCTCATCACCTTCAACTACATTTGATCAGTTATAATTCTTATCTTCCTTTCCATAGTATCTCGTTTATGCATACATATATATATATATATTAATGATTTATGTTCCAAAATCATCAACTCAAGATAACGACTTCTTCTCGTTTATAACTCACATCATCCATACACCATTCATATTTTATTAACATCAAAAGAATAAAGTTTTACAAATCTTTAATGGCATTCCAAGCCACATTACATCATCATCTCAAAATCTCAAATTTACAAAAGGTCCTTGGAAAACAAACTTCTTACTTTCCCAAAATCAACTCAAACTATAAAATAAGAAATTTGAAGAAATGCCTTTAGGCTCTTGATCACTTGATCTCTTAGCTATTAACTGAAGATGAGATGAAAAAAAGGTGAGTTTGAAAGCTCGTGGGTTGCAGTTTATAACGCAAAAATAAGCAAAACCCTTGAAAACATTTACTTGTCGTAGAAAAATTTTCTCTAAGTTCATAAAACATATGTTTCTCAAATTCTTATCATATAGTCAAATCCTCAAACCACAAAAACATGAATACATCAAACTTGTTCACATATCATAAGCACATAAGCACATCAGAATGGTTTGGTTAGATCCAAAACAGAACGTATTACACATTTTCTCTAAGGGTCCTGTGTATCCGTGAACATAACGTGCTAACGCAATCCCATATAATGATTTTGCATAGCCATGAGCTTATAGGAGTCCATGGACGAGTTCTATGCCACTAGCGGGTAGGCGAGAGAAGTTTTTAACTTGGTCAACATGCACGTGACTTAACTTAGGGGACCACCACAAACCCACATAACCTGTATTTCACGTCTTGTAAACATATGGCCCAAAATGGCACTTTTCGGAATCTTGATTTTTTATAGACATGAGATATTTCGAAAATCATTTCTGAAAACCTGATTTCATAAACTTGCATGTTTTAAAAAAGAATCATTTCCAAAATCTTTTAAGAAATTATCGACACAATTCATGTAGCAAACATATAACAATTTCTTAATTCATCCTAGAAGCGATAGATGCAATACTTATGATGCAATTGAAATCATTAAACTTTCTTGATTCAAAGAAAACATTTGGTGGCTTGTTTACTGATGGGAGACCCAATAGGAACCTGTCCTATAGAACCTTCAACAAGATGGAACTATGCCTGGGAGTAGATAGAATCAAGCAAACACACGAAATCACAAGAAACAAGTTGAAAAGATAGAAACAGAACACAAAGAGAAAATGGGCGATTAGAAGAATGTTGGTCGATGAAAAGAACCCTAAGAAAACTTCTCTCTTAGAACCCTAGCAAGAATGTTGGTCAATGGAAAGAACCCTAAGAGAACTTGTCTCTTAGAACTCTAACCTTAGGACGTCACAAAGGAAAACCACTCCTTTGATAAGTCAAGTATTCTCAAAGAATACAAAGTAAGCACGAAAGCTCTCAATATTATTTCTAAATGAAAGATCGCCCTTCCAAAGTACATAGAGGGTGCCTATTTATAGGGAAAACTTCCTAACTTAATGTCCTAAAGAAGATACTAAATAAAAGGAAACAAATCAATCCCTAAAAGGAAACAAAATAAACTTATAAAGGGGTTGACTAGATCACCTTATTTCAAGGAAACAAAAAAAGAAACTAAATAAAACATGATCTCAACATGTTGGACCTTGGGGATCACGTCCTTATCCTTATTTTTAAGTGGCACATGATTGTCACATGGTACTTTAAGTGAGTTCTCCCAATTGGACTCCATGTGGGCCTTTGGACACTTTATGTTGGGCTTCAAGGAATAAGACAATGCCTCTTGGACCTTTATGAGATGAAATTTGATTCAACAATATGGGCTCTACCTCTTGAAGGTCTTGGATTAAACAATTCGATTCTTGCTTCATTACTTTGGCCCTAGCTCTTGTCATTGAGCCTCCAACATCTTGTAATGGATCTTTAAGAATATTAGACTTGAATGTTGGGCCTTTGATATGGGAATTTCGTTCATCTCCTTGCCTTGAACATTCAAACTTCAAATCTGATCCAATTTCAGCTCCTAAGCCTCCTTTTGCAAGCTTATGTCCATGCAAGTCACGTCCTAGGTTTCCTTGAGGTGAATCACACCATCGATGCGTTTCTTCTTGTCTTTCACATGCCCATGGTTCTCCATCATTCCCTCGCTCCTCGAAAGGATTCGCCCTCGAATCTGCAACATCAAAGAGGGATAAATCAGATACATTGAATGTAGCACTCATATTACCATAGGAGCTAGGCAAATCAATTTTATAAGCATTATCATTAATCCTTTATAAAACTTGAAAAGGGCCATCTCCTCTTGGCTGTAGCTTAGATTTCTTTTATTTTGGAAACCTCTCCTTTCTCAAGTGCACCCAAACCCAATCTCCAGGTTCAAATATAACACGCCTTCTACTTTTATTGCCTTGCTTTGCATATTGTTCATTTCTCCTCTCAATGTTGGCTCTAACTTTAGCATGCAACTCCTACACAAATTTAGCCTTTTTTATACCATCAAGGTTAGTAAACTCATTAGAAGGCAATGGAAGAATTTCCAAAGGAGTCCAAGGATTAAATCCATAAAAAATCTCAAAAGGAGAAAATTGAGTAGCAGAATGAAAAGCACGATTATAAGCAAACTCAAAGTGTGGGAGACACTTTTCCCAGTTCTTCAAGTTCTTTTGGATGATCGCACGCAACAATGTTGTCAAAGTTCTGTTTACCACTTCAGTTTGACCATCTGTTTGAGGATGTGCAACAATAGAAAACAAAAGTTTAGTGCCAAGTTTATTCCAAAGAGTTCTCCAAAAGTGACTAAGAAATTTCACATCTCTATCACTGACAATAGTCTTTGGCAACCCATGTAATCTTACAACCTCTTTAAAGAACAAGTCAGCAACATGAACAACATCATTAGTTTTAGAACAAGCAATAAAGTGAGCCATCTTGCTAAATCGATCAACCACCACAAAGATACTATCCTTTCCACTAGATGATCTAGGCAATCCAAGAACAAAGTCCATAGATATATCAACCCAAGGATGAGAGGGGAATGGAGAATATAAACCATGTGATTGCACCTTAGATTTTGCATGCCTACAAGTAATACATTTAGCACAAATAGAAACAACATCCTTTCTCATGTTAGGCCAATAAAAATGTTCATGGAAAAGAGCTAAAGTTTTCTCAACACCAAAGTGACCCATCAATCCACCTCCATGTGTCTCTCTAACAAGCAATTCACGCATAGAGCAAGATGGAATGCAAATTTTATCTTTTTTTGAATAGAAATCCATCAAATCTATAGAAATTATCATTACCATGTTTTTCACAAGATTTCCAAATTTCTGCAAAGTCACAATCAGATTCATACATGGCTTTCAACATCTCAAAACCAAGTAATCTAGCATGCATAGAGCTAAGCAGAGAGTATCTCCTAGAAAGAGCATCAGCCACAATGTTTTCTTTCCCTTGTTTATGTTTAATAACATAAGGAAAAGTTTCAATAAATTCCAACCACCTATCATGTCTCTTATTCAGGTGAGATCTTTTCATGGACTTGCTAGCTTCTATAGGGGGTTTGTGAAAGATTTTATTTCAATTGCAGCTCCATTGACTGAGATTGTTAAAAAGGAGGTAGGATTTAAGTGGGGAGAGGCGCAGGAAATTGCTTTTAACACTTTGAAAGAAAAACTTTGTTCTGCACCTATTTTGAGTTTACCTGATTTTTCTTCTACTTTTGAGATTGAATGTGATGCCTCTGGGATAGGTATTGGTGCTGTTTTATTGCAGGGAAGGCGTCCCATTGCCTATTTTAGTGAGAAGTTGAATGGTGCTCAATTGAAGTATTCCACTTATGACAGGGAGTTATATGCATTAGGCCAAGGTAAATTAAATAAAAGACATGCTAAGTGGTTGGAGTTCATAGACACATTCCCATATGTTGTGAAATACAAGCAAGGTAAAGAAAATGTGATCGTTGATGCATTGTTTAGGAGGTATGCTCTAATCTCTTCTCTTAGTTCTAAGCTGATTGGGTTTGAGTATATAAAAGATTTGTACAAATCAGATTCTGACTTTGCTAATGTGTATGATGCATGTGAACAAGTTGCTTTTCAAAAGTTTTATAGGAATGATGGATATTTGTTTAGAGATAATAAACTATGTATTCCTACTTGTTCTATGCGTGAGATGCTTGCTAGGGAGTCTCATGATGGAGGTTTAATGGGACATTTTGGTATTTCTAAAACACTTGACATATTACAAGAGCATTTTTATTTGCCTAACATGAAAAAGGATGTTGAAAGCGTTTGCTCTAGTTGTGTAGCGTGTAGGCAAGCCAAGTCCAAGGTGCAACCACATGGGTTGTACACGCCTCTACCTGTTCCTATTAGTCCTTGGATTGATATATCTATGAATTTTGTGTTAGGATTGCCTAGGACTAGGAAAGGACGTGATAGCATCCTAGAACCATTGTTTCGAATAGGGATTCTAAGTTTTTAAGTCACTTTTGGCGTTAATTCAATTCCTACAATCTTTATTGATGGAAGACCCAATAGGAACTTGTCCTAGAGAACCTTCAACAAGATGGAACTATGCTCGGGAGTAGATAGAATCAAGCAAACATGCGGAATCACAAGAAACAGAATTGAAAAAGATAGAAATAGAACACAAAGAGAAAATGGAAGGTTAGAAGAATGTTGGTCGATGAAAAGAACCCTAAGAAAACATGTCTCTTAGAACCCTAGCAAGAATGTTGGTTAATGGAAAGAACCCTATGAGAACTTGTCTCTTAGAACTCTAACCTTAGGACGCCACAAAGGAAGACCACTCCTTTGATAAGTTAAGTATTCTCAAAGAATACAAAGAAAGCAAGAAAGCTCTCAATATTATTTATGAATAAAAATCCCCTTTCAAAGTACATAGAGGGTGCCTATTAATAGGAGAACTTCCTAACTTAATGTCCTAAAATAGATACTAAATAAAAGGAAACAGATCGATCCCTAAAAAGGAAACAAAATAAACTTATAAAGGTGTTGACTAGATCACCTTATTTCAAGGAAAACAAAAAAGAAACTGATTAAAACATGATCTAAACATGTTGGACCTTATAGATCACGTCCTTATCCTTATTTTTAAGTGGCACATGCTTGTCACATGGTATTTTAAGTAAGTTCTCCCAATTGGACTCCATGTGTGCCTTTGGACACTTTATGTTGGGCTTCAAGGAGTAAGACAATGCCTCTTGGACCTTTATGAGATGAAATCTGATTCAACAACATGGGCTCTATCTCTTGAAGGTCTTGGATTAAACAATTTAATGCTTGTTTCATTGCTTTGGCCCTAGCTCTTGTCATTGGGCCTCCAACATCTTGTAATGGATCTTTAGGAACATTAGACTTGAATGTTAGGCCTTTGATATGGGAATTTCGTTCATCCCCTTGCCTTGAACATTCAGACTTCAAATCTGATCCAATTTCAGCTCCTAAGCCTCCTTTTGCAAGCTCATGTCCATGAAAGTCATGTCCTAGGCTTCCTTGAGGCGAATCACACCATGGATGCTTCCCTTCTTGTCTTTCACATGTCCATGGCTCTCCATCATTCCCTCCCTCCTCGAAAGGATTCGTCCTCAAATCTGTAGCATCAAAGAGGGATAAATCAGATACATTGAATGTAGCACTCACATTACCATAGGAGCTAGGCAAATCAATTTTGTAAGCATTATCAATAATCCTTTCTAAAACTTGAAAAGGGCCATCTCCTCTTGGCTGTAGCTTAGATTTCTTTTGTTCTGGAAACCTCTCCTTTCTCAAGTGCACGCCCAATCTCCAGGTTCAAATATAACATGCCTTCTGCTTTTATTGGCTTGCTTTGCATATTGTTCATTTCTCCTCTCAATGTTGGCTCTAACTTTAACATGCAAGTCCTGCACAAATTTAGCCTTTTTTATACCGTCAAGGTTAGTAAACTCATTAGAAGGCAATGGAAGAATTTCCAAATGAGACAAAGGATTAAATCCATAAACAATCTCAAGAGGAGAAAATTGAGTAGCAGAATGAAAAGCACGATTATAAGCAAACTCAATGTGTGGGAGACACTTTTCCCAGTTCTTCAGGTTCTTTTGGATGATCGCACGCAACAATGTTGTCAAAGTTCTATTTACCACTTCAGTTTGACCATCCGTTTGAGGATGTGCAACAGTACAAAACAAGAGTTTAGTGCCAAGTTTATTCCAAAGAGTTCTCCAAAAGTGACTAAGAAATTTCACATCTCTATCACTGACAATAGTCTTTGGCAACCCATGCAATCTTACAACCTCTTTAAAGAATAAGTCAACAACATAAACAGCATCATTGGTTTTAGAACAAGCAATAAAGTGAGCCATCTTGCTAAATCGATCAACCACCACAAAGATACTATCCTTTCGACTAGATGATCTAGGCAATCGAAGCACAAAGTCCATAGATATATCAACCCAAGGATGAGAGGGGGCAGGTAATGGAGAATATAAACCATGTGATTGAACCTTAGATTTTGCATGCCTACAAGTAATACATTTAGCACAAATAGAAACAACATCCTTTCTCATGTTAGGCCAATAAAAATGTTCATGCAAAAGAGCTAAAGTTTTCTCAACACCAAAGTGACCTATCAATCCACCTCCATGTGTCTCTCTATTTAGCAATTCACGTATAAAGCAAGATGGAATGCAAATTTTATCTTTTTTTTGAATAAAAATCCATCAAATCTATAGAATTTATCATTACCATGTTTTCCACAAGATTTCCAAATTTCTGCAAAGTCACAATCAGATTCATACATGGCTTTCAACTTCTCAAAACCAGGTAATCTAGCATGCATAGAGCTAAGAAGAGAGTATCTCCTAGAAAGAGCATCAGCCACAATGTTTTCTTTCCCTTGTTTATGTTTAATAACATAAGGAAAAGTTTCAATAAATTCCACCCACCTAGCATGTCTCTTGTTCAATTTACCTTGGGACTTTAGAAATTTCAAACTTTCATGATCAGAATGAATGATAAATTCTTTTGGCCACAAGTAATGTTGCCAAGTCTCTAAAGACCTTTTTAAAGCATACAACTCTTTATCATAAGTAGAGTAATTCAAAGCAGCACCACTTAGTTTTTCACTAAAATAAGCAATGGGTTTAGAATCTTGCATTAAAACAAATAATAATGCCTATTCCAGAAGCATCACATTCAACCTCAAAAACTTTAGAAAAGTCAGGAAAAATAAGAAGAGGAGCATTGGTCAAATTTTCTTTCAAGGTATTAAAAGCAACCTCTTGTGAATCACCCCATTTAAAAATCGCATTCTTTTTTACCAATTCATTCAAAGGGGCTGAAATAGTAGAGAAGTCCTTCACAAATCTCTGATAAAAGCTAGCCAAGCCGTGGAAGCTTCGAACTTCATTCACATTCTTGGGAGTTGGCCATTCTCTAATTGCTTTCACTTTCTCTTCATCAACTTGAAGTCCTTTAGCACCTACAATAAAGCTAAGAAACACAACAGTATCCATGCAAAAGGAACATTTTTCTAAATTGACATAAAGCTTATTTTCTCTTAAAAGTTCAAACACATCGTGCAAGTGTTTCACATGATCACCTAAACTCCTGGAATATACTAGAATATCATCAAAATAGACGACCACATACTTTCCAATAAAAGGACGAAACACATGATTCATCAATCTCATAAAAGTACTTGGTGCATTAGTCAAGCCAAAAGGCATAACTAACCACTCATATAACCCAAACTTAGTTTTGAAAGCAGTTTTCCACTCATCACCCTTTTTCATGCGAATTTGATGGTACCCACTTCTAAGATCAATTTTAGAAAATATACAAGCACCATGCAACTCATCAAGCATATCATCTAAACGAGGGATAGGGTAACAATATTTTACCGTGATTTTATTGATGGCTCTACAGTCAACACACATTCTACATTTGTCATCTTTCTTAGGAACAAGTATAACTGGCACAGCACACGGGCTCAAGCTTTCTTTCACAAAGCCCTTTCTCATAAGCTCTTCAACTTGTCTTTGGATCTCCTTAGTTTCTTCTGGATTGGCTCTATACGCAGGCCTATTCGGAATTGAAGCTCCGGGAAGGAAGTCTATACGGTGCTCAATGCCTCTCAAAGGGGGCAATCCATCAGGAATGTCCTCCGGAAATAAGTCGTTGAAGTCCTGCAACAAAGACAAAACACTAGACGACAAAGATGGATCAAGCTCATTAATAGTTAAGAAAACATCTTTATATAAGAGTATATAAGATTCTTCACATTTTAAAGCTCTCTTGATCTCACTTTTTTCAGCAAACAAAGTCACTCTCTTTTCTTCATTTTTTTCACTCGTTTTACTTTCTCTCCCTTTTTCTTTCTTTTCAACGTCTCTCTCTTTCTTTTCTTTTGCCTTCAATTTGCATTCTTTCTCAATCCTTACTTGATCCTCATAAGCTTGAATGGGCCTAAAAGGTTTCAACACCATATTTTTACCATGGAAAGGAAAAGAATAACAATTTTTATACCCATCATGCCTAACTTTTCTATCAAATTGCCATGGCCTACTAAGCAAAACATGTCCAACATTGGTGCAACATCACATAAAATCTCATCATGATACTTGCCAATAGAAAATGCAACCATCACTTGTTTGGTGACTTTTACCTCAACACAATCATTTAGCCATTGCAATTTATATGGTCTAGGATGTTTCAAAATAGGCAAATTAAGCTTGTCAACAAGTAAAGTGCTAGCAACATTGATACAACTTCCACCATCTATGATCATGCTACAAACTTTACAATTAATGAGACACTTTGTATGAAAGATGTGTTCACGTTGCTCTTCTTCAAGATCTTGTTTTGGTTGGATATTAAGAGCACGCCTAGCCATAAGGGCTTCACCAACCTCAGCATCACAATCAACATCAGAAGCATCCGTCAATGGAGCCACATCATCATAATCATCACTGTCACTACTTTCAATAGCAACATCACCATTCTCAAGTAAAATCATAGTCTTTTTATTAGCGCATTGAGAAGCAATCTGACCAAAACTTTGAAATTTAAAGCACTTAACTTTATAAGAAGGATTAGAGGAAGAAGAGGAGGATTTGGAGTCATTTTTACCCTTAGGATTTGGAGTGGAGAATTTAGGCTTACTTTCCTCTTTTGGCTTGATGTCTCCCTTGGATTTGAAGAAATGTTTGGACTCCTTCAAGGTTTTCTTCCAAGAACTCGACCCAGCACCACTTTGGATCTTTAATTGCTTTTCTACCAAGATGGCCTTATGCAACAACTCATCCATGCCAAGAAAATTTTGTAGCTCTACAATGGAAGCAATTTCAGGGCGCAAAGCATCAAGAAATCTTCTCATGGTAGCCTCCATGTCTTCCTCAACATTGGCCCTAATCATGATGATCTCCATCTCTTGGTGGTACTCTTCAACACTCATAGATCCTTGCCTCAATCTTTGTAGCCGCTTAAACAAGTCTCGATAGTAATGACTTGGAACAAAGCGCTTTCTCATGATGGCTTTCATTTCTTGCCATGTGCGGATTGGTCTTTCAAGATTCCGCCTTCTATTTATTTGCAATTGATCCCACCAAATACTAGCATAGTCACACAATTCAACAGCAGCAAGTTTTATCTTTTTCTCTTCACTATATGTATGACACTCAAATACATGTTCTATTTTTCTCTCCCATTCTAAATATAATTCAGGATCGTTTTTTCCTTGAAAGGAATGGATTTTCAATTTTATGTTATCGAGTTCATTACGAGAAGAAGCTTGTTTGCCTCTCCTAGTGTTGGGGCCTTCATCCTCGGATTGCACATCTTCATCTTCTCTATGGAACACTCTTCTAGGACCTTTGGAGTTTGAGGTGGATTGGATGTCATCCAACCTAGCATTCAACCTCTGGAATTGATCTTACACATTCTTCATAAAGACTTTAAGATCTTGCTCAGGTGATTCATCTTCTTGATACATATTTATGAACTGCAGAATGTTAGTGAACAAAAAAAAACAATATGGACCTCACCACTCAACCTCACATGTATACACTCAACAAATGTCAAACCACTCGTGTTTCACACAAAAATTGGCCTTTTTTATAATGTAAACACTCTTGCCTTTTACCACTCAACTTGCTTTCTATAGTATCTTTATTCAAAACAAGACACAATCAAATAGAAGCAATCAAACCAAGTGGACGCCAAGATTAGAATCCCAAGTTAAATTTCTCAAAGAATCCAAAAGGGAAAATAGATTGTGGGAAAAAATGGTATAAGGAATGAATTAAGGAAGTGATTACCTTGGAAAATCAAACTTGAAGCTAAAGAAAGATGAATGAGGCAAGAAATGAAATAGGAAACTAAAAGCAAAATAGGAAAGTAACTGAAATAAGAAAGTGAAGCAAATAGGAAAGCAAGCAAGTTCCAAGCAATACAAGATAGGAAAGTGAAGAAAATAGGAAAGTAATATAGCAAGTTCCATGCAATACAAGATAGGAAAGTACTTGCAATTAGGAAATTAGCAAACTTGGACTCCACTTCTCTAAAACTTGCATCAGACACTCTGATTGTTTTCTTTTTTCTCTCTTTTTTGTCGATTTTTTTTCTTTTATTTTCTCCTTTTTTGGCTATTTTCTTTTTTTTTCTTTTTTTTTACTTCTACTTCTTTTCTTTTTTCTCTTTTTTTGACAAATTTCTATTTTCTTTCTTTTTTTTACTTCTACTTTTTTTCAGAAGCTGGATGCTCTCAATTTAGACTTGGTGTAACTTGCTCTAGAAAGCTTAGATTTGAGTGATTCCAAAACGAAAATAAAGAAGAGATTTTGAACTTCCAGAAATTCCTATTGTTCTGCCAAAAACTCAAGCAAAAGGGGCACGAACTACTATATGAAAAATGGCCGAAAAAGTTTAATGAAAATAAATAACAAAAGGATAGTTATTTGAAATCTAGCAACCAAAGCGCTCTGATACCAAATGATGGAAGACCCAATAGGAACTTGTCCTAGAGAACCTTCAACAAGATGGAATTATGCCCGGGAGTAGATAGAATGTTGGACCCCGAACCTTGAGTGACAATTTGACTTAGTAATATGAATGATAAAGTGGATGAGTTGATTGAAATTGAGTTGAAGATCAGGATTAAAACGAGAAAGAGTGAAAATATGAAAAAAAAATTGTGAAATAGTTGACCTTTTTGGCATTTGAAAGTTGACTTTTGTTTGAGGCAAAATTTGATAAAATGGTCTTCTGGAAACTTGTAGATTATGTTGAGACATTTTTGTGGACATAAAGTTTGTAATTTTTCGATATCGGGAGTGAAAGTTATGATCAGTCAAAGTTTATGTTTGATCAGGTTTGACTTTTATTATGGTTGAAACTTTGACTGAGAAATTAACCTAGTTAGAGGTTATTTGAGCTTTGATGCTCTTCATGAGAATTGAAGGATTTGTTTTGATCTTTATTTCGATATAAAGTATGCAATTTTTTGATCTCGGAATATTAAGTTATGATTTTTACAAGCTTGTATAGAGAATAGTATCTTTGATCGAAAATGGACTCCGTAGGAGTCGAATTGAGTTTATGTTCTTCGTGAAAGATTTAGAGCTTCCCTCAAGCTTTCTATAGAGACTAAGTTTGTCAAAATCGGAGTTCGGGAGTAAAAGTTACGAATTTCGGAAGTTTATGATTTTAAGTGAAAAAAAAAAAAGGAAAAGTTTTAAGCGCGCCATAGCGACGGCTCGCCTGGCGAGGCGGGCGCCAGATCTTCGCCTCGCTAGGCGACGCCTCGCCCTAGCGAGGCGGGCGCTTCGCCTCGCCAGGCGACGCCTCGCCTAGCGAAGCGCCTCGCCTCGCGACGGCGCCTCGCCCTCATGAGTTAGGCGTCTCCGAGCAGCTTTGCCTCTTAAATTTTGATTTCTTTGTTTTAATCCGACCTTTGCTCACTATTTTGCCTATATCTTTTCCGTCCGACATCCGATTGAGTTGATTCTTTTTGCGTTGGATTCCTAAGACATTGAATTTCATTTTATAAGAAATTTGTGAACTTTTGAGGTTAAATTAATGGTGATTAATTTAATCAAAGTGAGTCGGAAATTTTCGAGCATGATTCAGTGTTTTGTGAAATTCGGGATCTGTAGAGATCCGATTGAAGCGATTCTTGAGGCGAAATAAAGATAAGACAAGGGGCTACAAATCATATGAAGACATGAAATGTCAATTTTGCCCTTAGGACTGTTAATTTTTGAATTTAAGTTCGGATTAGGGTGTAATTTTTGGATTGGGAACACCTGTGAGTAATTTGAGTATAACTTTTGATCTGGGAATCGAAATGAGACGATTCTTGTTTTGAATTAAACTAGAGACATAAGGCTACAATTGTTATGAAGACATCGCGTTTCAATTCTGGGATTAAGAATGTGAAATTTTGGACGGAAATAATTGTACATAGGAAATGTGTTAGAATATGGATATTTCCGCACTGTTTCGCGCATAACTTTTGATGTGGTACTCCGAATTGAGCGCGGTCAGTGGCGTTGGATTCGTATGAGTGAGAGGAACATTTCTCGAGAAGGAAGTTTTGACAAACTCCTTCAAATTGATAGTACGAATCAACCCGCAAATGAGCATGTCATAAAGTAATAATGAAGGACAATTTGGTCATTTGACCATCAATTAATGAAACACATATATGAGTGTCGTTTTGGCTTATTAAAAGCCACGAATAGTCTGGAATTTCAGAAGAAGAAGGAGAAGAGAAATAAGAAGAAAGAAGAAGAATGGAGAAGAGTTCGTATGGAGAAAGAAGAGGGAGAAGTTTAGTTTTAATTTTTCTACTCAATTCTTCAAGCTTTTGGGATTTTTCCAAGAAGGAAAAGAGTGGAGAATGAAGAGAGCTTCTTCATAAGCCAAGAAAATTCGAATTTGGAGGATAAATGAGGTAAGAGAAGATTTTCAATTTGAAGTTTTTGTTGAATTTTTAATTGAGAAGTATGGAAAAGGACTTGGGTTTGTGGTTTATGAAGTTGTTTTTGATGTATATGCTTTAGGTTGGGTTTAATTTTGGATGGAAAATTGATTAAGGTTTAGGCTAAATTTTATGATTGAGAATTTTGAGATATTTTGGTGTAGAATTATAGGAAATATGATGAATTGATGATATATGAAATCAATTTTGAAGAAATTGTATTTTATGGTATTGAATTGGGATAAATTGGTTTAGGCCAATTTTAAGATTTGGGGATTTTGAAATTGAGGATTTAAATAGTTTGGAATTAATGTGAATTGATGAATTGTGAGACTAATTTTGAAGAAATTATGTTTTATGAGATTGAATTTGGGTGTATTGGTTTAGGCCAATTTTGAAAATTGGGATTTTCAAAATTGGAGATTGAAATAACTTGAATGTAAATGGAATTGGTGAATTCCTAAGTTGATTGTGAAAATTAAGTATTTTCGATGTGAAATTTGGATGATTATGGTTTAGGTTTTGGTATTTTGGAAGAGAGAAAAGCAAGGATCAATTGGAGCTTGAAATCAAGTTTACGCAATAATTCGAGGTGGGTAGCATATTTATATTTTGATTTGTGAGCAATATGCAATTTTGAAAAATTAAAAGCAATTTTGAAAAATAAAGAAAGCAAAAATGTGAAAATTTTGACAAATTATTGTTTTGTAAAGGTTTGAAATTCTGATTTCCGAATGTTTTCTGAAAGATTATTATAAGTTTGAATTCATTGCTTTCAATGATTCGATAAACCGATAGAAATTTCTGAAAATGCATTTGTTATGTATGCATTTTTGGGGAAAATTTTGAAGAAAAGTACGAAATTGAAAAGTGCCTTCGGGCAATCCGACTTTTCGTTTTCGATTATGTGTTATGTGAGTTTGGTAGGTCCTTGGTGAGTCGTATTTGTCTCTATGTGTATAGCCTTCTCCAGTGCCCGCTAGTGTACGGAGTCTCGTTTCGGACTCCTTCACGGCTACACGGACCGCAATGCGAGAAAGTGTAGACGTTTACATTCACGATCGCACAGACCGCTATATGGGATCGCGATGCGACGCTCTGCTTGGACCTAGCCAGACCATTCTGATATGTTATGTGTTTTGCTTTGCTTCTGTGTTCTGCATTCTTGTTTTTAAAGTGAGAAATGAAAATTGAAATTATGTTGCATTCATATTTATGAAGAATTCGAGAATTTTGAAAAATGAGAAAAATGAGATTTTTATGAAAAGTTTGGAAAAATTGAAAAGAGTTTGAGAGAAATATTTCAAAGTTGAAAAGTTTGAAACATTAGCCCTTTTGGCAAAAAGTTTATAAAGAAACGTTTTCTGCTTATATATCAGTTTATAAATGTGTTATCCACGAGCTTTCGAGCTCACCCCCCCTTTCATCCTCATCTCCAGGTTTCGAGCAGGAGATCGGATGAAAGAATGTGAAGACGTCAGTTTCGACTTTTGAATACGTTAGCTTTTGAGTAATTTGGATCTTGTGTCTGAATATGTTCATGACTTGAGATAAGTTTGGAAAAATGTATTTGTGTATAAAGTTGAGTATTGTGAATGAATGAGAAATTTGTTTATGAAATTATGAATAATTTGGGAATATATATGTATGACTGATTTGGGAATTTGATCGAGTTATGAGATTGGTATGTTGATTTGAGAATTATGGAAGTGTTAGGTTTAAATGTGCGTTTCATTGGTGTTCGGATTCGGACGGGAGTGTCCGATGATTTTGAGTGTATTTGGGATTATAGAGTGTTTTGAACCTTGCGAGTTTGGGTTAGGATAAAGGCGTAGTTATCTTTGCCAAATTTCGATAAAATCTGGATAAAATAGAATTTGAGATTTGTATGGATGAATAAGAATTTGTATGATTGTTGAGTTTGGGTTTAAGAATGAATTTTCCTATGGGAAATTATATGGATGTGATTGATGTAAGAAATGAGAATAAGAAAAAAATTTCATATGATTTTGGAGCGTCTTAGGATTCCCAACGCGATTCTGCTTTCTGTTCTTTGCTTATTCACGGATGTCGGAAAGTGTTTGATTTACATTGATTTGTTTGCTTACTTTGTTTTCTATCCGTATTCGATTTGCATTCGATTCGATCCCGCTTTCGCTTATTCGTTCCGCTTTGTGATTCGTATTCGATTATTTCGCTTCGCTATATTCGATTGAAGCTGTTCGTTTGATTCGATTAGCTTTTGCTTCCGCTTGCCTTTGCTTCCGCTTCGCTACGTTCAGATTTGTTCGCTTCCGCATTTTGTTGTCGATCCGAAATTTCCGCTTCCCTTCGTTTCCGTTTGCTTCGGTTTCCGTTCTGCTTATGTAGTTGGGTCTCGGGCCCAACATTTATGGTATCAAAGCAAGAAGAGTTTATAAGGAATCATGCGTACGTAGGAGGGAATCTGTATAAGTAGTCCGGTTCCCGGATCGGGTCCCAACATTTATGGTATCAGAGCCCAGTATTATGAACTTGGGCGATATGTTTGTTTCATGGGCAATCTTCGGCTAAGTATCAGAGCCCAGTATTATGATTATACTTGGGCAATATGATTATCGAGATTGAATTTAGTGATTGTCTGAGTAAGGTTAAGAAATTTGATTGATTTTAGGTGTGTGTTAATGAACTTGAGATTTGAAGTTCATTATGGCATTATGCGATGAGAATTTTAAAATGAATTTGGATGATTCGACTTTACACATTTATGAGATTAAATAAGAAATGCTTGAAGGATAGGAGTAAATGAGAAATATTTGGAGAATTAAATTGATTGTGGATTAAAGTGACGAGAATCATAATCGATTTTAGGAATGTGAAATTGATGTGCATGACTTGTCATGCCTGATTTGAAGAATTAAAGTGATTATTTGTTTAGGGTGTTAAGAATATGAGTGATTAGAAACATGTGTTTGTGGAACTGGAAATGTAAATTGCAAAATGAATTGGGAGAAATTGATATAGCCTATACTTCTGTGAGATGAAAGTATGACTATTTGAAAGATGACATGGTGATAAAGATTAAATGATGATTGAACCATATTAAGGTTCCTTAAGAAATGGACCATTAATTTGTGCCCATATATGAAGAAATAATGAGTTATAGATATAGTGTTTTGATATGATATGAGTGGTATATGGTTTAAGGAAGTGAAAATTGTGAAGAGATTGAGAATATGTATGATGAGTAAATTTGATGAAAAAGTAATTGATTATGAGTTTTGGAAAGAAATTAGTAAGAAAGTGCTTGATGATCTTTGTTTAGAAAAAATTTATGCAAGAATGAGTTACGTGGAGTTAAGTAAATATGAATTTCGAGGACGAAATTCTTTTAAGAGGGGGAGAAATGTTGGACCCCGAACCTTGAGTGACAATTTGACTTAGTAATATGAATGATAAAGTGGATGAGTTGATTGAAATTGAGTTGAAGATCAGGATTAAAACGAGAAAGAGTGAAAATATGAAAAAAATTGTGAAATAGTTGACCTTTTTGGCATTTGAAAGTTGACTTTTGTTTGAGGCAAAATTTGATAAAATGGTCTTCTGGAAACTTGTAGATTATGTTGAGACATTTTTGTGGACATAAAGTTTGTAATTTTTCGATATCGGGAGTGAAAGTTATGATCAGTCAAAATTTTTGTTTGATCAGGTTTGACTTTTATTATGGTTGAAACTTTGACTGAGAAATTAACCTAGTTAGAGGTTATTTGAGCTTTGATGCTCTTCATGAGAATTGAAGGATTTGTTTTGATCTTTATTTCGATATAAAGTATGCAATTTTTTGATCTCGGAATATTAAGTTATGATTTTTACAAGCTTGTATAGAGAATAGTATCTTTGACCGGAAAATGGACTCCCGTAGGAGTCGAATTGAGTTTTATGTTCTTCGTGAAAGATTTAGAGCTTCCCGCAAGCTTTCTATAGAGACTAAGTTTGTCAAAATCAGAGTTCGGGAGTAAAAGTTACGAATTTCGGAAGTTTATGATTTTTAAGTGAAAAAAAAAAAAAGGAAAAGTTTTAGCGCCCATCGCCCTCGCTAGGCGACGCCTCGCCTAGCGAGGCGGGCGCTGCCTTCGCCTCGCCAGGCGACGCCTCGCCCTAGCGAGCGGGCGCCTCGCCTCATGAGCGGCGCCTCGCCCTCATGAAGTTGGGCGTCTCCGACGCCGTTTTGCCTCTTAAATTTTTGATTTCTTTGTTTTTAATCCGACCTTTGCTCACTATTTTGCCTATATCTTTTCCGTCCGACATCCGATTGAGTTGATTCTTTTTGCGTTGGATTCCTAAGACATTGAATTTCATTTTATAAGAAATTTGTGAACTTTTGAGGTTAAATTAATGGTGATTAATTTAATCAAAGTGAGTCGGGAAATTTTCGAGCATGATTCAGTGTTTTAGAAATTCGGGATCTGTAGAGATCCGATTGAAGCGATTCTTGAGGCGAAATAAAGATAAGACAAGGGCTACAAATCATATGAAGACATGAAATGTCAATTTTGCCCTTAGGACTGTTAATTTTTGAATTTAAGTTCGGATTAGGGTGTAATTTTTGGATTGGGAACACCTGTGAGTAATTTGAGTATAACTTTTGATCTGGGAATCGAAATGAGACGATTCTTGTTTTGAATTAAACTAGAGACATAAGGCTACAATTGTTATGAAGACATCGCGTTTCAATTCTGGGATTAAGAATGTGAAATTTTGGACGGAAATAATCGTACATAGGAAATGTGTTAGAATATGGATATTTCCGCCTTTATTTAGCATATAACTTTTGATGTGGTACTCGAATTGAGCGCGGTCAGTGGCTTTGGATTCGTATGAGTGAGAGGAACATTTCTCGAGAAGGAAGTTTTGACAAACTCCTTCAAATTGATAGTCTGAATCAACCCAAAATGAGCATGTCATAAAGTAATAATGAAGGACAATTTGGTCATTTGACCATCAATTAATGAAACACATATATGAGTGTCGTTTTGGCTTATTAAAAGCCACGAATAGTCTGGAATTTCAGAAGAAGAAGGAGAAGAGAAATAAGAAGAAAGAAGAAGAATGGAGAAGAGTTCAGTATGGAGAAAGAAGAGGAGAAGTTTAGTTTTAATTTTCTACTCAATTCTTCAAGCTTTTGGGATTTTTCCAAGAAGGAAAGAGTGGAGAATGAAGAGAGCTTCTTCATAAGCCAAGAAAATTCAATTTGGAGGATAAATGAGGTAAGAGAAGATTTTCAATTTGAAGTTTTTGTTGAATTTTTAATTGAGAAGTATGGAAAAGGACTTGGGTTTGTGGTTTATGAAGTTGTTTTTGATGTATATGCTTTAGGTTGGGTTTAATTTTGGATGGAAAATTGATTAAGGTTTAGGCTAAATTTTATGATTGAGAATTTTGAGATATTTTGGTGTAGAATTATAGGAAATATGATGAATTGATGATATATGAAATCAATTTTGAAGAAATTGTATTTTATGGTATTGAATTGGGATAAATTGGTTTAGGCCAATTTTAAGATTTGGGGATTTTTGAAATTGAGGATTTAAATAGTTTGGAATTAATGTGAATTGATGAATTGTGAGACTAATTTTGAAGAAATTATGTTTTATGAGATTGAATTTGGGTGTATTGGTTTAGGCCAATTTTGAAAATTGGGGATTTTCAAAATTGGAGATTGAAATAGCTTGAATGTAAATGGAATTGGTGAATTCCTAAGTTGATTGTGAAAATTAAGTATTTTCTGATGTGAAATTTGGATGATTATGGTTTAGGTTTTGGTATTTTGGAAGAGAGAGAAAAGCAAGGATCAATTGGAGCTTGAAATCAAGTTTCTGGCAATAATTCGAGGTGGGTAGCATATTTATATTTTGATTTGTGAGCAATATGCAATTTTTGAAAAATTAAAGAAAGCAATTTTGAAAAATAAAGAAAGAAAAAATGTGAAAATTTTGACAAATTATTGTTTTGTAAAGGTTTGAAATTCGATTTAGAATGTTTTACGAAAGATTATTATAAGTTTGAATTCATTGCTTTCAATGATTCGATAAACCGATAGAAATTTCGAAAATGCATTTGTTGTGTATGCATTTTGGGAAAATTTTGAAGAAAAGTACGAAATTGAAAAGTGCCTTGAGCAATCCGACTTTTCGTTTTCGATTATGTGTTATGTGGGTTTGGTAGGTCCCTTGGTGAGTCATATTGTCTCTATGTGTATAGCCTTCTCCAGTCTGCCCATTAGTGTACGGAGTCGATTCGGACTCCTTCACGGCTACTAATTGGACCGCAATGCGGAAAGTGTAGTACGTTCGTTTCACGATCGCAGGACCGCTATCTGCGGACTATGCGATCTGTCTGCTTGGACCTAGCAGGACCATTACGATATGTTATGTGTTTTGCTTTGCTACGTTCGCATTCTTGTTTTAAAGTGAGAAATGAAAATTGAAATTATGTTGCATTCATATTTATGAAGAATTGAGAATTTTGAAAAATGAGAAAATGAGATTTTTATGAAAAGTTTGGAAAATTTGAAAAGAGTTTGAGAGAAATATTTCAAAGTTGAAAAGTTTGAAACATTAGCCCTTTGGCAAAAAGTTTATAAAAAACGTTTTACTTATATATCGGTTTATAAATGTGTTATCCACGAGCTTTGAGCTCACTTCTTTCATCCTCATCTCCGTGTTTCGACGCAGAGATCGGATGAAAGAATGTGAAAACGTCGATTTCGACTTTTGAATCGTTAGCTTTTGAGTAATTTGGATCTTGTGTGCGAATATGTTCATGACTTGAGATAAGTTTGGGAAAAATGTATTTGTGTATAAAGTTGAGTATTGTGAATGAATGAGAAATTTGTTTATGAAATTATGAATAATTTGGGAATATATATGTATGGTGATTTGGGAATTTGATCGAGTTATGAGATTGGTATGTTGATTTGAGAATTATGGAAGTGTTAGGTTTAAATGTGCGTTTACTGGTGGTGTTGGATTCGGACGGGAGTGTCCGATGATTTTGAGTGTATTTGGGATTATAGAAGTGTTTTGAACCCTTGCGAGTTTGGGTTAGGATAAAAGCGGCCGTTATCTTTGAAATTCGATAAAATCTGGGATAAAAATAGAATTTGAGATTTGTATGGATGAATAAGAATTTGTATGATTGTTGAGTTTCGGGTTTAAGAATGAATTTTCCTATGGGAAATTATATGGATGTGATTGATGTAAGAAATGAGAATAAGAAAAAAAAAATTTCATAATGATTTTGGAGCGTCTTAGGATTCCCAACGCGATTCTGCTTTCTGTTCTTTGCTTATTCACGGATGTCGGAAAGTGTTTCATTTACATTGATTTGTTTGCTTACTTTGTTTTCTATCCGTATTCGATTTGCATTCGATTCGATCCGCTTTAAACTTATTCGTTCCGCTTTGTGATTCAGATTCGATTATTTCGCTTCGCTATATTCGATTGAAGCCGTTCGTTTGATTCGATTAGCTTTTGCTTCCGCTGTTTTGCTTCCGCTTATTACGTTCGGTTTGTTCGCTTCGCATTTTGTTGTCGATCCGAAATTTCCGCTTCCTTCGTTTCCGTTTGCTTCGGTTTCCGTTCTGCTTATATAGTTGGGTCTCGGGCCCAACATTTATGGTATCAAAGCAAGAAGAGTTTATAAGGAATCATGCGTACGTAGGAGGGAATCTGTATAAGTAGTTGGGTTCCGGTAACGGGATCCAACATAGAATCAAGCAAACACGCGAAATCACAAGAAACAGAATTGAAAAAGATAGAAATAGAACACAAAGAGAAAATGGAAGGTTAGAAGAATGTTGGTCGATGAAAAGAACCCTAAGAAAACTTGTCTCTTAGAACCCTAGCAAGAATGTTGGTTAATGGAAAGAACCTTAAGAGAACTTGTCTCTTAGAACTCTAACCTTAGGATGCCACAAAGGAAGACCACTCCTTTGATAAGTCAAGTATTCTCAAAGAATACAAAGAAAGCAAGAAAGCTCTCAATATTATTTATGAATCAAAATCCCCTTTCAAAGTACATAGAGGGTGCCTATTAATAGGAGAACTTCCTAACTTAATTTCCTAAAATAGATACTAAATAAAAGGAAACAGATCAATCCCTAAAAAGGAAACAAAATAAACTTATAAAGGTGTTGACTATATCACCTTATTTCAAGGAAAACAAAAAGGAAACTAATTAAAACATGATCTAAACATGTTGGACCTTACAGATCACGTCCTTATCCTTATTTTTAAGTGGCACATGCTTGTCACATGGTATTTTAAGTAAGTTCCCCCAATTGGACTCCATGTGTGCCTTTGGACACTTTATGTTGGGCTTCAAGGAGTAAGACAATGCCTCTTGGACCTTTATGAGATGAAATCTGATTCAACAATATGGGCTCTATCTCTTGAAGGTCTTGGATTAAACAATTTAATGCTTGCTTCATTGCTTTGGCCCTAGCTCTTGTCATTGGGCCTTCAACATCTTGTAATGGATCTTTAGGAACATTAGACTTGAATGTTAGGCCTTTGATATGGGAATTTCGTTCATCCCCTTGCCTTGAACATTCAGACTTCAAATCTGATCCAATTTCAGCTCCTAAGCCTCCTTTTGCAAGCTCATGTCCATGAAAGTCACGTCCTAGGCTTCCTTGAGGCGAATCACACCATGGATGCTTCCCTTATTGTCTTTCACATGTCCATGGCTCTCCATCATTTATACTCTTTGTTACCAAATCCTTGCTGTTTTGGGGGTGAAGGGTCTTGTTAGATTGATTGAATTTAGGTTTGGGAACAATCATTGAAACGGACGTGATCTAGACATTGATTCTGGGTTGTTGTCGTATCAATATTAGAACAGATCATAACAATCTCCATCTCCTTGTGGTAGTCCTCTACGACTTAGACCCCTGGGTGAGTCTTTGGAGCTTTTGATGCATCTTTCTATAATGATAAGAGGGCACAAATCTCTTCCTCATACATGCCTTCATCACTGCCCAAGTATTGATGGGTCTTTCTCCATTCCTCCTCCTAAAGGTCACAAGCTGATCCCACCATATTAGTACATAATCTGTAAATTCAACGGCCACAAGTTTTACCTTTTTCTCCTCCGAGAAGTTATGAAATTCAAAGATCATATCAACCTTCCTCTCCCACTCCAAGTACGTCTCAACATCATTCCTTCCCTTGAATGCTAGAATCTGCATCTTGATGGATTTGAAGTCTCCATCTCGTCTGTCTAGGAGTTCTCCTCTCCGAGCTCTCCTAGGAATGCACTCTTCATAGTCCTCCTCCTCCTCAAGCTCATACTGTGGTGGTAGTCGACAAGGTGTTGGTAGTCGCTGACGTATATCTGCACGCCTGCCCTGAGGGTCCTCGCGCCTCCCTTGTTTGAGCTCTTCCATTTGTCCCCTAACCTCATTTAAGGCTAGATTGAACCTCTCAAATTATTGCTACATGGCTCTCAAAGTGAAAGCAATGTTTGTATCTCCCCCTTGGTTGTCATCATTACTACCTCCCTGTGACATTGTAAATAAAATGATATACCTGCAAAACAAAGTTAGCGATAAACAACCTCACACACTCCCTCACGTGTTTCACTCAGGAATTTGTTACTCCCCTCGTGTTTAAGCCACGGCAATGACTCCATCTAATAAATTCACACACTCTTGCCTTTTACTACTCAAAGTTCACTGAAATCCAAGTTACAATCAGAACTACAGTTTTAACAAATCAAAGCTCCCAATGTAGCTCGAGTAACAAGAACAACAAACCCCATTCAAGTAACAAATATGAGAAACCAGGTTTTTTTTTACAGAAATTTTTTTCCAGAATTTTTTCTCTCTTTTTTTCTTTTTCTCTCCTTTCTTTTTTCTTCCAACTCTCTCCTTTTTTTAGTCTTTTTTTCTTTTTTCATTTTTTTGACTTTTTTTCCTCTTTTTTCTTCGACTCTCTTCTTTTTTTTTCTTTTTCGACTATGCTATGTACATGTTCACTATTACAGTTCATATTAGATCATTGCGTAATTAGTAGTATGCATAAATCGTCAAGAATGACTAGCATAGTATATATAATATATGTGCATGGTATACCATATGTAACTATACTTGTATGCGTAACCATATGCTAGGTAACACCATAGTATTACTATAGCATGGTGTAATAGTATATTATATGTGTACCTATTATAGTTACAATTCCACATATAACTATACACCATGTACTGTGGTGTGTACTAGTATGCTATACATTGTATGTTAACTACCATAGTATAAACATGTGCACGTATATGCTACTGTACCATTGAAATGTTGCCATGCATAGTTGTATAGTATATACATGCATGGTGTACATATTGATAGTGCCAATAGTACCACATATATCGTACACATATGTACATGCAATGGAGCACCACATATACTATGCATGTGTATATAGTATGATACAAGAAGCCATGGCAATGGAGATCAAGGTGCAACACGCCAAGACAAGCCTACTACGCCAAGACAAGCCTACTTTGCCAAGTGGACCTATTACAAGGCAACGTGTAGCAAGGCTTAAACAAGCACTTCATTACGTCTCACCTTCATGACAAGAACGAATCATCTATAGAGAATTCAAGTGGAGTAGTCAAGCTTGTGATTCTTCTAGAGAGGGCATGTGGAAGGGCTAATACTTAGCCAAATTTCAAGACAAATTCAATTATTCTTATGGACTTATTTTAATACATTGGGCTTGTTATTTATCCTTTATTTATTAGGCCCAATGAGACTTATTATGGGCTAGGTATTTATTAGTAATTGCTTTAGGTTTATTTAAGTTATTTTGGTCTTATTTAAGTTAGTTTAGCCTAATCCTAATTGAATTAGGATCAAATTGCATTATTGGGCTATAAACTCCTAAACTAGTTAGGATTAGGCTTGTTTTAGCATTAAAGGGTCTTGTAACCTATTCCTTTTAGGTTTAGGTCGCGGGCAAGGGTATAAAAACCTTATTTTATCCTTGTAAACAACAGATTTGGTTGATGAACGAAATTGAGAGATATTCTCTTCAAGTAAGGTGTGTTCTTCTTATTATTACTTCAAGGATTGCATCACTTATCAAGGCAATCACTTGTAGCATGTTCAATTCTTTAGTTTTCTTTGGGTTTGGGTCTCAATTTCATATAATTGGGGTTTGAACTAGCATGTTCTTAGAATAGAAAGATTGGAGTTTTGATTCAATAAGATTAGGGGGTTTCAAGAACCTTGCTTTTTTGGGGTTTCCGTATCAGTTGGTGTCAGAGCTTTGGCTTAATTCTATTGAACTCATACGTATCTTTCATTATTTTCTTTGTTGATTTCTTAGAAAAGTAAAAAAAAAAAGAGGTTTAAATTGCTTGGAACGAATCTGCCATTATTGGTTCTTTATGTTCTTGTTTCCTTAATTGATTCTTTGTTTCCTTGATCGGCAATTAAAAAAACAGAAAAAACAAAAAAAATAACAAATAGAAAAAAAATAGAAAGAAAAGAAAAAAGTAAACAGTAGAAAAAAATGTGAACAATAGAAAGGAAAGAAAAGAAATTTCAAGATTGATCAAGAAACATCCAAGATTGTGATTCTTTGAATCTTTGTTTGGTATTTCATTCAAGATTTGTTCTTATCAGTCAAGATTTGTTTCCTTGGTCTCGAGTTCTGTGAGTTTTGTCATTATTTGAGTGTCTTTCTTTGTTTCCTAGTTTATTTCTTGTTTCGGTACCTATCTTTGCTTCTCTACATTGATTTGAACAATTGTTGCACTCATAATTGTTCAATTGACACAAGAATCGTTGCCTACACTACTCTTCATCCATGTATTGGCACTTTGATTTATTTTCTGTCCGTACAATATTTTGCTTCTAGATTTGTTTCATCTATTCGTTTTTTTTTGTTAGGCTTGTTACCTTTGTGCTTTCAACTTGAACTTGTTGCTTGTTGATTTCCTTGATCTTGTTGAAGTGATCCTGCAAAAGTAACAATAAAGGAGGCACTTGAGAGGAAAAAGGCAAGAGTGTGAGATTATATAGTAAAAAGCCATTTTATTGTGTGAAACACGAGTGGAAAATTTTGTTATAGAGAGAAACATGTGAGGGAGTGTTGTGAGGTTTCTAACATTTTCTTGCAGAAATTAATCATTTCTCATAATAGCAGTAAAGATGGAAAGAGTGATGGGAGTGAAGAGAACCAACGAAATACATTCTTTACTCTTAAAGTAATGCAAAATCAATTCAAGAGAATAGAGACTATGTTCCTTGAAGTTAAAGACGAGTTTGAGCAACAAGATAGAAACTTTGAAAGACAAGATAGACTTCTTAGAACTATTCAAGCTGAATCTTCATGGAATAATGGGGCAAGAAGAAGAGAGAACCCTCCAATTCATAATCATTATCACTATGAGGAGGAGCAAGATGAAGATGGGTTTGATGAGGAAGAGTGGTATGGAGGCCGAAACAATGCACGAGGTGGTAGAGGAGATAGAGGCCAGAATAGAGGTGGTTATAGAGAAAGAGCTGAAAGAGGCAGAGAGAAGGAAGAGTCTGAAAGAGTAGATAGAAACATTGGCAGCATCAAAATGAAGATGCCACCATTTCAAGGAAGGAATGATGTTGATGCCTACTTGGAGTGCGAAAGGAAAGTAGAGATGATATTTGCCTGCCACAATTATTCTGAGGAGAAGAAGGTGAAGCTAGCGGCGGTTGAGTTCTCTGATTATGCTGCTGTTTTGTGGGATCAATTGATGGTTAGTAGAAAACGAATTGGAGAAGACCGGTTGAAACCTGGGATGAGATGAAATGCATCATGGAAAGAGATTCGTGCCAAGTTACTACTATAGGGAGTTGCATCAAAAACTCCAAACATTGAGCTAAGGAACAAAGACCATGGAAGATTACCATAAGGAGATGGAGATAGCTATGATAAGAGCTAACATAAAGGAGGATAGAGAGGCTACAATGGCTCGATTCCTTGCTGGTCTAAATACAGAGATAGCCAATGTGTTAAAGTTTCATCAATACTTAGAGTTGGAGGACATGGTAAGCATGGCTATGAAGATTGAGAAACAATTGAAGGGAAAAAGCTTCAACAAGGGCAATGCCTCTGGATCTTCAAATTCTTGGGTTCCTAAAGGGCCAAAGAAGGAGGAAAAGAGCAAGGATAAGTCCTATGACAATAAGGACAAGTCCAAGGAAAAGTGGACAGCCTCTAAAGGTGCACCTACATCTAATGATCAAAATCCTAGCACTAAGCAAAGAGATATCAAATGTTTTAAGTGTTTGGGTTAAGGTCATAGGGCAAACCAATGTCCTAATAGGAAGATCATGTATTTGTGAGATGGGGTAATTGAATCAGAAGATAGTGATGGAAGTGATATGCCTGAGTTGGAGGATTGCACGGATGAAGAAGTTGAGCAACCAGTCCAGGCCGAAGCATTAGTAGTGAGGTGAGCTCTCAATGTACAAGAAAAGATAGAGCTTGAGGAACAAAGGGAGAATATATTCCACACCAGATGTTTAATTAAGGGTAAGATGTGCAGTTTAGTAATTGATGGAGGTAGTTGCACCAATGTTGCAAGCACATTTTTAGTTGAGAAATTGGGGCTGCCTCTTATTAAGCACTCTAGTCCTTATAAGTTGCAATGGCTTAATGAGTGTAGAGAGGTTAGGGTGAACAAGCAAGTGCTAGTGGCGTTCTCAACTGGGAGATATTTTGATGAAGTGTTGTGTGATGTAGTTCCTATGCATGCTGGTCATTTATTATTGGGGAGACCATGGCAATATAATAGGCGTGTACTACATGATGGATTCAAAAATAGGTATTCATATAAGATGGGGGAGAAACACTTCACATTGGCACTCCTTTCACTAAGAGAAGTTCATGAGGATCAGTTGAGACTTACAAAAGCCATGGAAGAATAGAAACTTGGAGAGGCTGAGAGTTTAAAAAGAAAAAAAGAAAAAAAATGCCATTCAAGAAAATAAGAACAAAGGCCCAACTGAGAGTAATTGCACTAGTGAGCAAAAAAAAGAAAGTGGTGCAATTGAAAAAGGAGAGAAGAGTGAAAAGAAGAGTGGAAAAAAAGTACTTTCTTTGCAAAAGAAAAAGAGTTGAGGAAAGTCATGTACACACAGAAACCATTGGTTTTGCTTAGGTATAATGAGTTGTTTTATAATGAGACTGACGTTGACCCTTCTGTGCCTAGAGTTGTGAAACTTGTTTTGTAGGAATACTCTGATGTCTTTCCAGATGAGTTGCCTAAGGGACTACCACCATTGAAGGGCATTGAACATCAGATTGATCTCGTGCTAGGAGTTCAAATTTCAAATCGCCCAGCTTATAGGAGTAATCCTGAGGAGACAAAGGAGCTTCAAAGGCAAGTGTAAGAGTTTTTTGAGAGGGGGCTCGTGAGAGAAAGTCTAAGCCCATGCACAGTTCCAGTGTTGTTGGTGCCAAAGAAAGATGGAACTTAGCATATGTGCGTAGATTGCAGGGCAATAAACAAGATAACAGTAAAGTATCGCCACCCTATTCTTAGGCTAGATGATATGCTTGATGAGTTACATGGTGCTTGTTTATTTACAAAAATTGATCTCATGAGTGGTTATCATCATATTAGAATGAAAGTAGGTGATGAATGGAAAACAACCTTTAAAACAAAATATGGTCTATATGAGTGGATGGTCATGCCATTTGATTTCACAAATGCGCCTAGCACTTTTATGAGATTAATGAATCATGTTTTGACTGATTTTATTGGCAAGTTTGTGGTTGTACACTTTGATGATATTTTAATATATAGCAAAAGCCTTGATGAGCATGTTATGCGTGTTAAATCTATACTAGAAGCACTTAGGCGTGAAAGACTATATGCTAAATTTAAGAAGTGTTCTTTTTGTATGGATAAAGTTGTTTTCTTGGCTTTGTTATTTTTGCCCATGGTGTGCATGTTGATGAGGAGAAGGTTAAGGCTATTAAAGATTGGCCTACTCTTAAGTGTATTGGTGATGTGTGACTGTGTATAGTTTTTATGGTTTAGCTAGCTTTTATAGGCATTTTGTGAAAGATTTTAGTACCATTGTTGCGCCATTGACTGAAATAATTAAAAAGGAACAAGATTTAAGTGGAATGAGGCACAAGAACTTGCTTTTAATACATTGAAAGATAAATTGTGTTCTGCCCCTGTATTGAGTTTGCCTAATTTTAATGAAGCTTTTGAGATAGAATGTGATGCCTCAGGTTAGTTATTGGTCTTTGTTTGATGCAGGATAAGGTCCCATTGCATATTCAGTGAAAATCTTCATGGGCCACAATTGAATTATTCCACTTATGACAAGGAACTCTATGCCTTGGCGAGAGCATTGGAGACTTGGCAGCATTATATCTGGTCAAAAGAGTTTGTGATCCATTTTGATCATGATTCATTGAAACATCTAAAGGGCCAAGGTAAGTTGAACAAGAGGTATGCGAAGTGGCTGGAGTTCATAGAGACCTTTCCGTACATGATACAATACAAACAAGGTAAGGAGAATGTAGTTGCTGATGCACTTTCAAGAAGGTACACTCTCTTCACTAGTTTAAGTTCTAAATTATTGAGGTTTGAGTACATTAGGGATTTGTATGCTTCGGATTCTGATTTTGGCAATGTGTTTGGTGCTTGTGAGCATGCTGCATTCCAAAGATTTTATAGACTTGATGGCTATCTGTTTAGGGAGAACAAGTTATGCATGGCTAAATGTTCTATGCGTGGGAAGTCCTTGTGCGTGAATCACATTGTGGGTGTGTTAGTAGTGTGCCCTAGGCCAATGAACATTTGTGATTCATGTATTAACATTATGATTTGTTAATAATATATTGTGAGGTATTCATTTTATATATGCATGTATTTCATTTATGTAATGTGATTTACATTCCATGAATGGTATTAAACTTATGTCATCAAGTATGTGACTTGATAGTAAAACCATAAGTGTTATAATACTATTCTAAACTGTCCCTAGTCGATCATTATTGGTGGAACAATAGTGAATTAAGGCTAGTATGTATTCTGATTGATGATCACGTTTTACTGATCATGGATATGAGATATCAAATCAGAAACATAGATATATGTTAGAGAACACATATTGGATTGACCCAAAAGGAGAATACTACATGGTTTCATGTCATTAGTGATTCTCAATATGGTTTGACTTTAGTTGTTAGACCCCGAATTTTTTTTATGATATGATTAAGTATGAATTGTGATAATTGTGATTTTGCCTTAGTTTGATTAAATTGAGAAATTGTGATAATTAGGTGGTTTTGCTTTAATTGGAGTTATTTGGGAATATTATGGATAAGTATAGGTTAATTGTGGTTTAAATGAGGGTTAGAGGATTTAAAGTGTGTAAGGGTTCTTGAGAAATTGACTAAATTGTGTTGGGCCTTGGCTTATTAGGAAGGGCCCAAGCCCTTAGGTTTTAAGAAGAGAATAAGAAAAGAATAGAAAGGAAAGAAGAGGAAAAGAAGGGAGAAGCGTCGTCGAGGGAGAAGAGAAGAGAAGAAGAGAGTTCGCGATTTCAAGCAAGTTCCGACGATTCAAAGCAACTTCTGGTAAGTTTAGCTTCCTTTAAACTTGTTTTGGTTAGATTTTAAACCTATAAAATGTTGAAGATGTGAGAATCGAAGGTTTTAGGGTTTTAGGGTTAAAATCGTTAGAAATCCTTGGGTTGATGTGTTTGTGGTCGATTTGAAGCTTAGAATGGGATAGAAATATAGTAGAGGACTTGATCTATAGTTTGGTTGTGTTGCATTTGAGTTTGGGTAAGGATCGACGTCGGAAATTACAGGAAAAGGGTTTGGTCGCAGCTCAAACCCGCAGCGTCGCGATGTCTTGAAGAACACGCCGCGTCGCGGAGAAAAATTTGCGCGCCAGTGCACCAGGTGCACGTGTGGCGTGCACGGAGGTGTATGCCACCTTGGCATCACATATGTGCTTTCGTCGCGGCGTCGAGAAATTTCGCGCCTTGTGACGCTTGCTTTGGTGCACGCCGTGGTGAGCCTTCGCCGCGGCGAGCGTCCCTTCGCCACGGCGAGCCCCCTGTGTTTTCGAAAGTGAGATTTGCATAGTTTTGGGGCATATCTTTTGGTGTAGATGTCCGAGTGAGGTGATTCTTGATTCGTTGTAACCTAGAAATGAAGAGCTGCGAGTGGTATGAAAAAGGGAAATTCGGAATTTGCATCGAAGGGTTCGGAATTTTAGGAGAAAATCGAATATAGATTTTTAGTACTTGTTTTGAATATTTTCTGTGGTTATTGATTAAATGGAACTTGGTTACTTTTAGGAAACCAAGCTGACCCGATTCCGTTGCAAGAGGAAGGATATCAGTGAATCGGATTCTCGAGTGATCTTAGGTGGGTAATATACTTATAGTTATTGTGTGATTAGGCGAGTTCTTGCCTATGTATGGATATATGTTATAGATGATGCATGTTTAAATGTGATTAATTGAATGACTTTGTTTGCACATATTGTGAAAGAATCATGGAAATGGATAGCATGACATTGTGCTTGTGAATATGTTATGCCTAGACTACGGTCACGACATTTTGATTAAATGTAAGACATGAAAGAATATCGTATGAGTAAACGATTATGAGCATGCTTATGTGCTTTTGTTTGGGCGAGAGTGGAACCATTTCGTTAAATCACGTGCGTGAGACAAGAGCCTTCTCCGCTGCCGCTTGTGGCATATGAGCTCGAATGGACTCATTTAGCTTCGAGGTTAAACTTCGTTTCTCCTTTTGTTTCCATGGAACCCTCGAGCCATTGTGATGTTCATTGCATATGTGAATTGATCATTGTGAAGCATACTTTGTGACATAATTATGGATTGAATTAATTGTATTGATTGCATAAACTGTTTGAGTAGTATATGAATATTTGAATTAAAGTATGTATATATATATAATATATATACATTCATATCTTGGGATTTGTGCTAGTTGCCAATGGCTATAATTATATTAGCCATCGAAATGTATAGCTCAACCCATTATCTTTCCCTCCTCAAAAGTGCGGATCGGAGACGATCGTTGACCTTATGCGCATCGTGAACTTCAAGTCACTTAGAAACTTTTGTATTACGTTAGTATTTTGATTGGCCTCAAGCATACTATCATGGAGCATAATTCATGTCTTTTGGAATTGAGATTATTTGTATTATGTATGACCGAATTACTTGCTGAAATTCCTTTAATTTGCAATGGTATGAAATCCCCATGGTTATGGGTCTTTAATTAATAGTTATGAATGTGTTCGATTGATCGTTTTGTGTATAAATGTTGGGATCGGGTCCGCGGTATTTAGGGCGCTAAATGCTGCGAGCCGAGGGGCTGCCTCGGGATTTGGACATCTGGGCGGGCCCAACATGTTTAGTATCGAGGCGCCTAGGTTTAGGTGTCCTCGGCTTAGAATGCATATAGGATTGTGTGATATATGATTTCTTGTTGCATTGATTAAGTGACATGCATATCATGCATACATATAGATTGTCGATAGCTAACCCTTAGTGTTTCCGTTGAAGGATGCGATGCCACCTCGTAGGAGGACACGAGGAGCTGTGCAAGGGTCTCTGCACCGACTCTCCATCGAGAGAGAGAGGACCGATGAGTCTGTAGCCCAATGCATGTTGAGGCTTCGTAGGGCTAGAGAGTGAGCCCATCGTTCGCCGATTCCACAGGGCAAATGCCCCGCTTGATCCGAGGATGTTTGAGCCTTTACTCAGCGTTTGTTGGGCATGGGCGGATGTCACGACCTTCACTCCCAGCCCGATTAAGAGGAAAACAATTGACAAGTCGAGGAAGTATGGGCGGTGGACTTCTTTGGGACGGTGATCCCGAGGAAGCCGAGACATGGTTGCGGAGGACGAGCGGGTGATGGATCGGATGGATTGTGAGAAGGACGAGAGAGTTGTATATCTTTGCCACTTGTTGCGTGGAGATGCTCAGACTTGTGGGAGACCGTGTTGAAGCGATCGAGATGAGGCCAAGAGGGTTGACATGGCGAGGATTTTGTGGCTGCGTTCAAGAAGAAATATCTGTCGAGGTTTATGTCCAATGAGAGCGAGAGGGAGTTTTGAGTCTCACTCGAGTTATATGACGCTTCTTGAGTATGAGCGTCGGTTCACGCAACTGTCCCAGATGCTTCAGATTTGATATTGAGCGAGGCCGCGGATGTCGTCGATTTGAGTCGGGACTACATTTGGCCATCGAGAGAAGGTGATTGTCAGAATTTGATGACTTCAAAGATTAGTTGAGGCGGACTCTTGGTGGAGAACATAGAGAATATCAAGAGTGCTGTGAATAAGAAGAGGAAGGGCAGAGAGCAGTTCCGGAGAGGAGGTAGCACTAGTACTTCTATGCCAGACAGGAGTGCTAGGAGCTTCCCAGCTCAGTCTGAGGAGAGGAGCAGTGGTGCCAGTCGACCGAGGCCGATGAGGACTTCTACTGTTTCTCACCAAGCTTCTACGGTGGGCGGCAGTAGGAGGGAAGATGGGGACAGGTCATCAGTTCCTAAGTGTGAGCACTGTGGTCAGTTTCATGATGGAGAGTGTTACCGATTGACAGGTGCATGCTTCAACTGTGGACAGAAAGGACACAGGGCTAGAGAGTGTCCTCAGCCGTCCAGGAGAGAGGGATCTCAGATGCAGGCTCCTAGGAGGACAGAGACCATGGGTCAGAGGACTGTGATAGAGGTAGGCGATTAATCTTGCCAAGAGGGCGAAGTCTTCCGGAAGACCGAGAGGCGAGCACCGGCCAGTGTGTTTGCTATGGCGGGAGGATCTGAAGCGCGCGGATGTTGTGGACCGGTATGGCTCACTTATTTGCCGATGATGTGCTTGTGTTGATTGATCCAGGTTCTACTCACTCGTTTGTGTCGTCGAGTAGACCTGTGTGTGATATGGTTGCGAGTCCATTGGATACTCCGTTGATGGTGAGTAATCCGATTGGTCAGCACATTGTGATTAGTCAGGTGTTTAGAGGATGTGAGCTTAGTATTGGTGGAGCACTTCTAGTGGTAGATCGATGCTTGGCGAAGATGCGCGGATTGAATGTGATATTGGGTATGGATACTTTGGAGGTACAATGCGGATTGGATTATAAGCGAAGATGATGGAGTTTGAATTGGATGATGGCGGAAGAGTAGTGTTCTTCGGGGACAGAAAGCGAGTCCGCCAGAGATTGTTTCAAAGATTGACAGCAGAGGATGATGAGTAAGGGTTGTGGGCGTTTAAAGCTTATGTGATAGACTCGAGGTCGATAGAGGGAAGTGGAGGATATTCCGAGAGCTGAAGATTTCTCGGATGTCTTTCCCAGGAATTGCCAGACTACCGCCACTCGGGAGATTGAGTTTCCCATTGAGCTTTTGTCGGTCTGAGATCGATTTCAATTCCGCCTTATCGGATGGCTCGGCGGAATTAAAAGAGCTTAAGGAGCAGTTAGAGGAGTTATTGGAGAAGGGGTATATTCGACCGAGTTCTTCGCCTTGGGGAGCTCCAGTTCTTTTTGTGAAGAAGAAAGATGGATCCTTAAGGATGTGTGTGGACTACAGGAAGTTGAATCAGGTCACGGTGAAGAACAAGTATCCGCTTCCTCGCATTGATGACCTGTTTGATCAGTTGCAAGGAGCGAAAGTCTTTTCAAAGATTGATTTGAGATCGGGATATCATCAGTTGAGGATTAAGGAGTCGGATGTACCGAAGTCTGCTTTCAGGACTCGGTATGGGCACTTTGAGTTCTTGGTGATGCCCTTCGGATTGACGAATGCTCCTGCAGCGTTTATGGATTTGATGAATCGGGTATTCAAGCCATTCTTGGACCAATTTATCATTGTCTTTATTGATGATATTTTGGTGTATTCCAAGAGTGATCGGGAGCATGAGGAGCATTTGAGGATTTCTTTGGAGACTTTGAGGAGCAATGAGCTGTATGCCAAATTCGAATGAGGGAGGTGTCATTTCTTGGACACATGATCTCAGAGCAAGGAGTTCATGTGGATCCAAAGAAGATAGAAGCAGTTGTGAATTGGGAGGCGTCGAAGAATGTGGAAGAAGTGAGGAGCTTTTTGGGTTTAGCAGGCTATTATCGGAGATTCGTGGAGGGATTCTCCATGATAGCCGCTCCGATGACGAAGTTGCTGAGGAAGAATCAGAAGTTTGATTGGAGTGAGGATTGTCAGAGGAGCTTCGAGGAGCTCAAGCTCAGATTGACGAGTGCTCCGATTTTGGTTTTGCCATCGGGTGATGACGGTTATTCGGTATACAGTGATGCTTCGAGGAAGGGTCTCGGATGTGTTTTGATGCAGGGAGATCGGGTAATTGCATATGCTTCGAGGCAGTTGAAGCCTTATGAGCTGAATTATCCGACGCACGATTTGGAGTTAGCAGCAGTGATTTTTGCCTTGAAGATTTGGAGGCATTATTTGTATGGAGTTCAGACTCGGATCTTTACTGATCATAAGAGTCTGAAGTATTTGTTGAGTCAGAAGGAATTGAATTTGAGGCGTGGAGGTGGTTGGAGCTACTAAAGGATTATGATTTCTTGATTGAGTATCATCCGGGCAAGGCCAATGTTGTGGCGGATGCCTTGAAAGCGAAAGTCGTCGATTGCTCATGTTCGATCGGTTTATCTTCCTTTATTGGAAGAGATGGCTAAGCTTAGGATAAGCTTGACGCAGAAGAGCCGGATTGTCTTCGGCTAATTTTGAGTTAGACCGATCTTTGAAGGAAAAGGTTAGGGATTTGCGAGCTCGGGATGCGGACTTGAGCAAGCTTCAGGATGAGATTCAGAATGGTAAGATTTCTGATATAGAGGTGAGGACGATGGACCGATGACGATTGGGAGTAGGTTGTGTATTTCGGATGTACGGAGATCAAGGATGAAATTATGGATGAGGCACAAATCGCCTTATGCCATGCATCCGAGTAGCACCAGATGTATCGGGATTTGAGAGAGCACTTTTGGTGGAAAGGTATGAAGAGGGATATCGCAAAGTTCATCAGTAAGTGTCTAGTGTGTCAGTAAGTCAAAGCTGAACACCAGGCACCTTCGGGCAAGTTAAGGCCGTTGCCTATTCCGGAGTGAAAGTGGCAGCGAGTGACTATGGACTTTTTGATGGGATTGCCTAGGACCAGCAGGAGGCATGATGCCATTTGGGTGATTGTTGATCGGTTGATCAAGTCAGCCTACTTTTTGGCGATCCAACAGACTGATTCTTTGCATGTGTTGGCAAAGAAGTATGTTGATGAGATAGTGAGGCTGCATGGGATTCCGGATTCCATTGTGTCGGATAGAGATCCTCAATTTACTTTGAGGTTTTGGGGCAGTTTGCAGGAAGCTTTGGGGATCAAGTTGAATTTCAGTACGGCTTTTCACCCTCAGACGGATGGTCAGTCGGAGAGGACTATTCGGACACTTGAGGGGACGCTTCGAGCTTGTGTGATGGATTTTCGAGGAGTATGGGAAGAGCATTTGCCGTTGGTCGAATTTGCTTATAATAATTCGTACCATTCGAGCATTCAGATGGCTCCGTATGAGGCTTTGTATGGGCGGAGGTGTAGGACTCTGATCTGTTGGGACGAAGAAGGAGAGAGGCAATTAGAGGACGATTTGATTCGGATGACGCTTGAAAAGTCAATCTGATTAAGCGGCTGACTTAAGCGCATGAGGATAGGATGAAGAGTTATGTTGATGCTCACCGAAAGGAGATGGAGTATGAGGTCGATGAGAAAGTGTTTCTTAAGACATCTCCTTGGAAAGGAGTATTGAGATTCGGCAGGAAAGGGAAGTTGAGTCCGAGGTATGTGGGTCCTTATGAGATCCTTGAGAGGATTGGACCACTCGCCTACAGGTTGGCGTTACCTCCGGAGTTGTCGCAGATTCACGATGTTTTTCATGTGTCGATATTGAGGAGGTATAGATCGAATCCGTCACATGTTATTCAGGCTAGTGAGGTTCAGTTGCGAGATGATTTGAGCTATGAGGAGCTTCCAGTGCAGATTTTAAAAACCAAGGATAAGGTTCTCAGGAACAAGACGGTTCAGTTGGTCAAAGTCCTTTGGAGGAACCATTCGGTAGAGGAGGCTACTTGGGAGCCATTGAAAGCTATGTGGGAGAAGTATCCACATCTCTTCGACGATTCAGGTAAATTTCGAGGACGAAATTTTTTTTTAGAGGGGGAGAAATGTTAGACCCCGAATTTTTTTTTTTATGATATGATTAAGTATGAATTGTGATAATTGTGATTTTGCCTTAGTTTGATTAAATTGAGAAATTGTGATAATTAGGTGGTTTTGCTTTAATTGGAGTTATTTGGGAATATTATGGATAAGTATAGGTTAATTGTGGTTTAAATGAGGGTTAGAGGATTTAAAGTGTGTAAGGGTTCTTGAGAAATTGACTAAATTTTGTTGGGCCTTGGCTTATTAGGAAGGGCCCAAGCCCTTAGGGTTTAAGAAGAGAATAAGAAAAGAATAGAAAGGAAAGAAGAGGAAAAGAAGGAGAAGCGTCCAAGGAGAAGAGAAGAGAAGAAGAGAGTTCATGATTTCAAGCAAGTTCCGAACGATTGAAGCAACTTCGTAAGTTTAGCTTCCTTTAAACTTGTTTTGGTTAGATTTTAAACCTATAAAATGTTGAAGATGTGAGAATCGAAGGTTTTAGGGTTTTAGGGTTAAAATCGTTAGAAATCCTTGGGTTGATGTGTTTGTGGTCGATTTGAAGCTTAGAATGGGTTAGAAATATAGTAGAGGACTTGATCTATAGTTTGGTTGTGTTGCATTTGAGTTTGGGTAAGGATCGACGTCGGAAATTGCAGGAAAAGGGTTTGGTCGCAGACTCACTCACCCATGCGTTCGGCGTGCGCGTGGAGTCGTGCACGCCGATCGCATATGTGTGCTCGCGTCGCGGTGTCGAGAGATTTTGCCGCCATGACGCACGCTGGTGCACGCCATGTGAGCCTTCGCATGATGAGTTGGGTTGTTACATGGCGAGCCCCCGTGTTTCAAAAGTGAGATTTGCATAGTTTTGGGGCATATCTTTTGGTGTAGATGTCCGAGTGAGGTGATTCTTGATTCGTTGTAACCTAGAAATGAAGGGTCTGCGAGTGGTATGAAAAGGGAAATTGAATTTGCCTCAAGGGTTCAAATTTTAGGAGAAAATTGAATATAGATTTTAGTACTTGTTTTGAATATTTTCGTGGTTATTGATTAAATGGAACTTGGTTATTTTAGGAAACCAAGTGACCCGATTCCGTCAAGAGGAAGGATATCAGTGAATTGGATTCTCGAGCGATCTTAGGTGGGTAATATACTTATAGTTATTGTGTGATTAGGTAGGTTCTTGCCTATGTATGGATATATGTTATAGATGATGCATGTTTAAATGTGATTAATTGAATGACTTTGTTTGCACATATTTTGAAAGAATCATGGAAATGGATAGCATGACATTGTGCTTGTGAATATGTTATGCCTAGACTACGGTCACGGCATTTTGATTAAATGTAAGACATGAAAGAATATCGTATGAGTAAACGATTATGAGCATGCTTATGTGCTTTTGTTTGGGAGAGTCGAACCATTTCGTTAAATCACGCGCGTGAGACAAGAGCCTTCTCCCTGCCGCTTGTGGCATATGAGCTCCGAATGGACTCATTTCGTTCAGGGTTAAACTTCGATTTCTCCCTTTTGTTTCCATGGAACCCTCGAGCCATTGTGATGTTCATTGCATATGTGAATTGATCATTATGAAGCATACTTTGTGACATAATTATGGATTGAATTAATTGTATTGATTGCATAAACTGTTTGAGTAGTATATGAATATTTGAATTAAAGTATGTATATATATATAATATATATACATTCATATGCTGGGATTTGTGTTAGTTGCCAATGGCTATAATTATATTAGCCACTGAGCTGTGTAGCTCAACCCATTATCTTTCCCTCCTCAGGTGCAGATCAGGACGATCGTTGACCTTGCGCAGCATCAGGAACTTCAAGTCACTTAGAAACTTTTGTATTACGTTAGTATTTTGATTGGCCCTCCAAGCATACTATCATGGAGCATAATTCATGTCTTTTTGGAATTCGAGATTATTTGTATTATGTATGACTGAATTACTTGCTGAAATTCCTTTAATTTGCAATGGTATGAAATCCCCATGGTTATGGGTCTTTAATTGATAGTTGTGAATGTGTGTTCTGACTGATCGTTTTTGTGTATAAATGTTGGGATCGGGTCCGGCGGTATTTGGGGCGCTGAATGCCGGCGCAGCCCGAGGGGCTGCCCTCGAGGATTTGGACATACGGGGCCCGGGCCCAACATTAATCCTTTGACCTGAAGTCATCATGGTTCCCTACATGAGGAATTTAGTGTTTTGATATCAGACTAAGTTATTTTTAACCGAATAACAAATAATCTTATGTTGGACACTAAATGAATCATGCGGAGGGATGTGAATGACGTAGATGGGATTTGTACCTCTCTTAAGTGAGAAAGATATCATTTGGGCCTCTTGACAAGTATGACCAAGAAATGCATGGCAGTGCTCAAATGAATTGATGAAGAGTCATCAATGTCATTTGTTATAATCACCAACTTGGGGATCAAGAAACTATGATTAATCAAAGGTTGACATGTACCATGCCTTGTGATTAATCTTGATATCGTGTTACAAAGGATCGAGCCTATAACCATAGTTCTGAGTTAAATCGGATTATCGATCCTCATTTGATTTGGGTAGTCATAATGTCTTGCTAGAGGCCGCTTATGACTTATGGGCCTTGAAGTGTAATCAAGCCCATTGTCAACATCAAATGAGCCTACAGGGTCGCACACAAAGAGTGATGTGATCTGGGCTTATTCTCTTGGACCTAATTTATTAGGTGTTGAATAAATATATTTAGATATATTTATTGGGCTAGATTTAATTAAGTTGTCGGGCTTTTATTATATATGATATAATGGGCCGAAACTTAATAGGGCCTGAATGAGATTAGGGTTTCTCTATAAATAGAGAAGCTTAGGTCTCATTAGGTTAACAACACAATTGTCAAGAAACCCTAGCCGCCAACCAAACGAAAGATCGTGCGGCGTTCAAAAAGTGTTTCAGGACGTGCTAGCACACTACAGCCGCAGCCCAGATCGTGCACGCTCGTGTGGATACCGGTAGAGGGCATTAGCGATTTGCAGTGTCTTGGAATCCAAAAAGAAGCAATCCACTCACAAAAATAAGGTATTTTCGTTAATCCTACGTGTTTTTGATTATACGTGATATTTTTGTATGGTCTTTTCCACAGCGTATTGTGAATACTCGGACCGTACGCGATCCAACAGTGGTATCAAAGCCAGGTTTAATCGTTAATCTTGGATTAGTGGCTTGATTGTTGTTATTGACTGGATTTTGGAATTGAATAAGAATATGAACTGTTCATATTCTGAACCCCAGAATTGTTCTGATTGTTACACCCGAATCTATTTCCCAGAATTGAAATTGTTTCCTCTTTGTTGGTGCATATCATGATCTGCGATTGTTGATTTCAAAGATTGTTTTACAAAGCTTTTGTGTTTATCCACGATTGAATCTCTGTGTTAATTGATTATGCATGATCTGAAATTGTTTCCCATCTCAGCATATACGATGCAAGCCTTGCGAGGAAATCCCTAATATTTTCTGCCTCTGTATATAATGGGTTTGCGTTTACAGAACACAATATGAGATATTTGTTTTCTGGGTTTATGCGTAATGTACTTCCTGTGTTGATTTTCTTCTTGCGTTTGTATTCCCATATTGCGTTTACTGGACAAGATGGGCGATGATCGCCCATCTATGGAACCATCGTTGGCCACGATGTCGATCGTGATGCCACTGGTTGGCATCGGCAATGGATGGGCTCGCGGGCGATGCCATGGACAGCGTATTGCGTCTTCTCCATGGATCTGCATTTTTCCCCTTTTATTTGCAATTTTCTGGGATATTGCTTATCATCTTCGTTTTCTCCATTGAGTTTCTGGAAAATCGATGGATGAGTAACACCCATCGACTGGCGACGCAACACCATCACTAGATGATGGTGTCGCCGGCGGCAATGACGTCTCCGGTGACGCCATAGGCTGCGGAAACCGTCGGGTGGAGACCCATGGTTGGAGGTTCATTTTTCCCTTGGAGTTTCGACGGTTGTGCGTGCGACGTGGAGTGCGTGACGTGGTTGTGGAAAGAAAATCCAGAAGAAAAAAGGAGGAAAAACCAGAAGAGAGAGGTTGACGGGTTGGAGAAGACGACGGGGGCGTGTGGGACACGCGCCCTCGTCTTCCAGGAGCGTGGACACGCTCCACGCGTGCCAGCGCTGGCGCGTGCACCAGACGCTTAACCCCTCCATTTTTTTTTTAAATTTTTTTTTAAATTGTTTTAAAAACCCTAATTTAATTTTTATTAATTTAATAGAGATTAAATTAATAAATACTCCTAATAAAATAAAAGGGTGTTTTATTAAATTTGAAAATTGTTTTCAAAGGATTATTTATTAGGAAAGGATTTTTGGAATTTAATTTAATTTTTCAAGAGTTGAATTATTAAATTAAATTTATTTTCAAACCAACAATTAGAATCAAGCGAAGGTTGTAACAAGTGTTTTGTAATCTTTCATAATTCTTTATAAGGATTAATAATCTTCTAAGAACGACCCTCATCTTAATTTTAAGTTTATATGCCTTCCATAAATCTTTACCAATGTTTATCTCTAGCTCATCCTTATGTGGGTCGTTGCCAAAGCAAGGCATGTGGGGATTATCTAGGGAAGACATTTGAATAATGGTGATATTCATAGGTAAAGTATGGTTAAACTTAACTAAGCGATCAAAACGGTTTTGGGCTTAGGGCATAAGATTGGGTTTATACATACATGCAGTACATAAGATGTATTTTAACATAAGCCCATCAAGAGTTACATGTGATGTAATTGAAAAGAGTTTTCTACCTAAATAACTAAGTTTTGAGTGTTAAGCCAAAGCTTTCTTAGGACTTAGTGAAATATGGATCTTGTTTCTCCCATTTTTCAATTGAGGGTTATTTATTTGAGTAGGAGCTAATACCTCATAATAATAAGAATGTTGACCCTTATTGCATAATTTTTGTAGATTATGGCTACTCCATCCACAAACCTTTCTATGCGATCTATCCTGAAGAAAGAAAAGTTTAATGGAACAAATTTCCTAGATTGGTATAGGAACTCGAGAATTGTTCTCAAGCAAGAAAGAAAGGCTTTCAAGAAGAAGGGCACAGCAAAGGACAAAGGTAAAGTACCTAAGTCCAAACCCAAGCCCAAAGCTAAGACTAAGGCACCCAAGGAGGGAGTCTGCTTCCATTGCAATGAACCTGGTCATTGGAAAAGGAACTGCAAACTCTATTTGGAAGAGCTAAAAGAGAAGAAGAATAGTGCGACTATTTCTTCAGGTATGTTTGTTATAGAAATCAATTTTACTCCTTCTGCATCTTGGGTATTAGATACCAGAGCTACAACTCACATTTGTACTAATGTGCAAAGTCTAAGAAGGACTAGAAGATTGATGTCTGGTGAGATCGACCTGCGCATGGGAAATGGAGCAAGAGTTGCTGCTTTATCCGTGGGGACTTATGATGTTATTTTGCCTACTGGGCTCATTTTGGAACTCAAGAATTGTTATTATGTACGTACTATGAGTAGGAACATTATTTCTTTTGCTTGTTTAGAGAATGATGGATTTAAATTTTCTATTGAGAATAAGTATTTCCATTTATAAGAATGACATTTTTATGGCATTGTAGCGTCAATTAAATGGCATTTATACTCTAGACACTGAGTTTGTTACAAATGAGCCCATCTATAACATAAATACCAAGAAGTTTAAATCTAACGATTTGAACCCAACCTATCTCTGGCATTGTCGCTTAGGCCACGTAAATGAAAAACGCATTTCAAAACTCCATCAAGATGGATACATTGATTCTTTTGAATCTTTTGACACGTGTGATTCTTGTTTACTGGGTAAGATGACAAAGGCCCCCTTCACAGGTAAAGGGGAAAGGGCCAATGAGCTATTGGGCCTTATACATACCGATGTATCGGTCCTTTAGCACATCAATGAGAGGAGGTTATTTGTATTTCATTACTTTTACGAGATGACTTCAGAGATATGGGTATGTCTATTTAATGAAGTACAAATCTGAATCTTTTGAAAAGTTCAAAGAGTATAAGAATGAAGTACAAAATCAGCTTGGGAAGAATATTAAAATCCTTCGATCTGATCGAGGAGGTGAATATTTAAGCCAAGAGTTTGATGATTATCTTAAGGATTGTGGAATCGTTTCACAATTGACTCCTCCAGGAACTCCTCAATGGAATGGTGTTTCTGAAAGGAGAAATCGAACTCTATTAGATATGGTTCGATCAATGATGAGTCAAACTGATCTTCCAAAATACTTCTAGGGCTATGCTTTAGAAACCGCAGCATTCATATTGAACCGTATTCCTTCAAAGGCTGTAGAAAAGACACCTTATGAGATATGGACTGGGAAGCGTCCCAATTTATCTTTTCTAAAGATTTGGGGTTGTGAGGCTTATGTGAAGCGTCCAATTGCTGACAAGTTGGCACCCAAATCTGAAAAATGTTATTTTGTGGGATATCCTAAGGAAACTAAAGGATATTACTTTTACATCCCATCAGAGAACAAAGTGTTTGTTGCTTGAAATGGTTTCTTCTTAGAGAAGGAATTTGTTTCCAAAGGAAACAGTGGGAGTAAAGTACAACTCGAAGAAATTCAAGTTTCAAAAAATGACATTGAGCTTGAAAAGGAGATTGAAGCGAGCTCACAAGCTGTTGATGAGCAGTCTTCAACAACACAAGGCCTACGTAGATCTGATAGAATTCGTCATGAGCCCGAGAGATATGGATTTCTCCTTACTGATGATGATAATGTGATGCTCATCGATCATAATGAGCCCACAACCTATCAAGAAGCTGTGGAAAGTCCAGAATCTGCTAAATGGTTAGAGGCCATGAAAGCAGAGATGCAATCCATGTATGACAATCAAGTTTGGACTTTGATTGATCCGTCTGATGGCTTGAAGACCATTGGATGCAAATGGGTTTTCAAAAAGAAACTCGACATGGATGGAAATGTGCACACTTATAAAGCAAGGCTTGTTGCTAAAGGTTATCGACAAGTTCATGGAATTGATTATGATGAGACATTTTCTCCAGTGGTCATGATCAAATCCATTAGAATTCTTATTGCCATAGCTGCATACTACGATTATGAGATATGGCAAATGGATGTCAAAACAGCTTTCCTTAATGGAAATTTACTTGAGGATGTATATATGACACAGCCTGAGGGTTTTGTCCATCCTAAGAATTCGGGAAAGGTGTGCAAGCTTCAAAGATCCATTTATGGATTGAAGCAAGCATCAAGAAGCTGGAATCTTCGTTTTGATGAAGTTGTCAAAGAGTTTGGATTCATCAAGAATGAAGATGAACCTTGTGTTTACAAAAAGGTTAGTGGAAGTGATGTTGTCTTTTTAGCTTTATATGTTGATGACATATTGCTCATTGGAAATGATATTCCGACCTTACAGAGTGTCAAGATTTGGTTAAGGAAACGTTTCTCAATGAAAGACTTAGGTGAGGCTGCCTATATTTTAGGCATTAAGATCTATAGAGATAGATCAAGAAAACTTATAGGTCTAAGTCAGAGTACATACATAGATAAGGTACTGAAAAGGTTCAGTATGCAAGATTCCAAGAGAGGATTCTTGCCTATGTCACATGGAATTAAGCTATCTAAGAAGGATTGTCCTACTTCAGATAAGGAGCTTGAGCGCATGAGTAAGATTCCATATGCATCTGCAATTGGATCTATCATGTATGCCATGTTATGTACTCGACCAGATGTCTCATATGCTTTGAGCATAACAAGTAGATACCAATCTAATTATGGTGAGAGTCACTTGATAGCAGTTAAGAACATCCTTAAGTACTTGAGAAGAACTAAGGATATGTTCCTAGTCTATGGAGGACTTGAAGGAGAGCTAGTTGTAAATGGTTACACTGATGCTGGTTTTCAGTCTGACATAGATGATTTCAGATCGCAATCAGGTTTTGTGTTCTGTTTGAATGGAGGTGCAGTGAGCTGAAAAAGTTAAAAGCAAGACACTATTGCAGATTCTACAACTGAAGCTGAGTACATTGCTGCCTCGAATGCGGCTAAGGAAGCTGTATGGAGCAGGAAGTTCATCATAGAGCTTGGAGTTGTTCCTAGCATTGCAAGTCTTATAGACCTTTATTGTGATAATAATGGGGCTATAGCACAGGCTAAGGAACCAAATTCGCATCATAGATCCAAACACATACTCAGACGCTTCCATTTTATTAGAGAGATCATTACAAGAGGAGACGTGAAGATATGCAGAGTGGGCACAGATGACAACATTGCTGATCCACTTACTAAGCCTCTTCCACAGCCTAAACATGAGAGTCATACGAGGTCTATGGGTATTAGATATCTGACTGATTGGGCCTAGTGCAAGTGGGAGATTGTTAGTAGTGTGCCATAGGCCAATGAACATTTATGATTCATGTATTAACATTATGATTTGTTAATAATATATTGTGAGGTATTCATTTTATATATGCATGTATTTCATTTATGTAATGTGATTTACATTCCATGAATGGTATTAAACTTATGTCATCAAGTATGTGACTTGATAGTAAAACCATAAGTGTTATAATACTATTCTAAACTGTCCCTAGTCGATCATTATTGGTGGAACAATAATGAATTAAGGCTAGTATGTGTTCTAATTGATGATCACGTTTTACTGATCATGGATATGAGATATCAAATCAGAAACATAGATATATGTTAGAGAACACATATTGGATTGACCCAAAAGGAGAATACTACATGGTTTCATGTCAGTAGTGATTCTCAATATGGTTTGACTTTAGTCCTTTGACCTGAAGTCATCATGGTTCCTCATACGAGGAATTTAGTGTTTTGATATCAGACTAAGTTATTTTTAACCGAATAACAAATAGTCTTATGTTGGACACTAAATGAATCATGCGGAGGGATGTGAATGACGTAGATGGGATTTGTACCTCTCTTAAGTGAGAAAGATATCATTTGGGCCTCTTGACAAGTGTGACTGAAGAAATGCATGGCCGTGCTCAAATGAATTGATGAAGAGTCATCAATGTCATTTGTTATAATCAGTCAACTTGGGGATCAAGAAACTATGATTAATCAAAGGTTGACATGTACCATGCCTTGTGATTAATCTTGTTATCGTGTTACAAAAGGACTGAGCCTATAACCATAGTTACAGGTTAAATCGGATTATCGATCCTCATTTGATTTGGGTAGTCATAATGTCTTGCTAGAGGCCGCTTATGACTTATGGGCCTTGAAGTGTAATCAAGCCCATTGCCAACATCAAATGAGCCTACAGGGTCGCACACAAAGAGTGATGTGATCTGGGCTTATTCTCTTGGACCTAATTTATTAGGTGTTGAATAAATATATTTAGATATATTTATTGGGCTAGATTTAATTAAGTTGTCGGGCTTTTATTATATATGATATAATGGGCCGAAACTTAATAGGGCCTGAATGAGATTAGGGTTTCTTTATAAATAGAGAAGCTTAGGTCTCATTAGGTTAACGACACAATTGTCAAGAAACCCTAGCCGCCAACCAAAAGAAAGATCGTGCGGCGTTCAGAAAGTGTTTCAGGACGTGCTAGCACACTACAGCCGCAACCCAGATTGTGCACGCTCGTGTGGATACCGGTAAAGGGCATTAGCGATTTGCAGTGTCTTGGAATCCGAAAAGAAGCAATCCACTCACGAAAATAAGGTATTTTCGTTAATCCTACGTGTTTTCGATTATACGTGATATTTTTGTATGGTCTTTTCCGCAGCGTATTGTGAATACTCGGACCGTACGCGATCCAATAGGGTGTGTGATGGGTCATTTTGGAGTTCAAAAGACATATGACATACTTTGTGAACATTTTTATTGGCCTAACATGAAAAAAGATGTTGAGAAAATTTGTTTTAAGTGTGTTGCATGTAGACAAGCGAAATCTAAGACTCATCCATATGGTTTGTATACACCTTTGCCTGTGCCTCAGCATCCATGGACTGACATATCTATAGACTTTGTTTTAGGGTTGCCTAGGACAAAAAAGGGTAGGGATAGTATATTTCTAGTAGTACATCAGTTTAGTAAGATGTCACATTTCATTGCATGTCATAAAACTGATGATGCTGCAAATATTGTTGAGTTGCTTTTTAGGGATATTGTGCGTTTGCATGGTTTTCCTAAGACTATTGTTTTTGATCGTGATGTGAAGTTTTTGAGCCACTTTTGGCGTGTTCTTTGGGGTAAGCTACGTACCAAACTTTTGTTTTCTCCTACTTGCCATCCTCAAACTGACGGACAAACTGAAGTGGTGAATAGAACTTTAGGTTCTCTTTTACATGATGTGGTTGGTAAAAATCTTAAAACATGGAAAGAATGTTTGCCATTAGTTGAATTTGCATACAATAGGACCATACATTCTACTACTAGTTATTCACCTTTTGAGATTATCTATGGTTTTAATCTATTAACACCTTTAGATTTGTGTCTTTTACCTTTAAGTGAGATAACTAGTATAGATGGACAAAAGAAGGCAGATTTGGTGCGCAACATTCATGAGAAGATGAGACAGCACATAGAGAAGCGGAATGAAGCATATGCAGACAAAGCTAATCAAGGGCGAAAGTTGATGCAATTTGAGCCTGGTGATTGGGTTTGGTTACATTTCAAAAAAGAGAGGTTTCCTAAGCAAAGGAAATCCAAGTTGGATCTTAGAGGCGATGGGCCTTTCCAAGTCCTAGAAAAGATTAATGATAATGCCTACAAGATTGATTTTCCAGGTGAGTATCAAGTATCTGATACGTTTAATGTTGCTGATCTCTCTCCATTTGAAAATGCAGGGGCTGATTCAAGGACGAATCCTTTTGAGGAGCGAGGGAATGACACAAGAAGCCATCTCAATGGAGATCAAGGTGCAACATGCCAAGACAAGCTTACTTTGCCAAGTGGACCTATTACAAGGCAACATGCAGTAATGCACTCATATTTTCTTATCTTTTATAGTTTTACACTTAGTTTTTATTCTCATTTGATGTCTAAATCACATAACTTACATTGATTGTATCATTTCAAGTGTTTTAGGTGTCAAATGAAGAAAATCATGCTAAGGAGGGAGATTTAGGACTTTTGGATATCATTTTCAAAGTGAGGAGGTCAAAATACCCTAAGGTGACCAAAGTTGCAGAAATCCTAATCTTATAAGGAATCCTACTTCAACTAGGATTTCTACATTTCGGAAGATTCTTGTTCGGCACTGCAAGAAATGGATCCAGGAATAATCTAGACGGTCAAAGGACATGTAGATTGGGAGAAATTAAGATTTTTTTAAAAAAAGTCCTACCCTGTAAAGGTTTTAATTTGGCAAGGAAAGAAGAAAACCTACTTCTACTGGGAAAAGAAGTCATCTCTTTGTAAAGATCCTAATTCTACAAAGAAAGAAAGGCCTACTTCTACTTGGAAAAAGAAGTCATCTCCTTGTAAAGATCTCATGTCTAGAAGGAAAGAAATACCTACTTTTACTTGGAAAAGAAATCCTCTCTTACAAGACCTCCTCCAATATAAATAGGGTCCTTTAGCATTAGTTTGGGGAGATTCACGTTTTCTATCTTCTTTGGATGTGAATTTCTCTTTTACATTTTTTCTCTCTCCCTAGGTAGAACCCTAGTTTTATTTCTTTCTATTCTTCTTCTTATACTCAAATTCTTTACTATGTTTTCTATTATGATATTTGGCTTTGTTTTAGTTAGAATTATGAACTAAATTCTCTTTTCCAATTGTTGAGACTATTAGCTAAATTCATGGTTGTTTTTATGAGAAGCATGTGCATATAATTAATGAATATATGATTGGAAATTTGTGCTCTTGATCTGGACATGATTGCCGAATTATGCATGTGGATTTGAAGTCATGAATTCGAATTTTGCATGAATAATTTGTATGCTATCTGATTAATTTAATTGCTAGACAATAAATTGATTACGTTAAGTAGCATCAACTAATTAAAATTTAAGCTTGTATGTAGGTTTTAATTAGTTGGATCAAGACATAGGTTAATTTTATGCATGCTAGCTTTGCTGAAAGTTAACTTAGGTTTAGCAAACTTAATTTTAATCTTAATGCTCTTGTTATTGTGTTGTTCATGCTAGTTTTGGATTAACACATTAACAAGAAGTTGTTGCATGTCATGCTTGTCTTGAATGCATCTATCTTTGCTTGATGAACCCTAATTTTCCAATCTAAGATATAATTCGTTTTCAATGATTAAAAAACAACCTAAGGATTTAGTGAAAACCTTTGCAATTGGTCTTTAATTAATCTGAACTTCTTACTCCAATTTTCTTAGCAATTTCTCTCTTGAAAACTTTTAGCTTTGTTTTAATTTTCTAAACTTAAATCACGTCTTCTTCTTTCTTTTCTTATTTACTTTTAATATAAGCAAACAAATCCCCCAATTTGGTCTTAAGAGCATTCGATTTTTGTTTTCCCCTTTGACATTCACGCATACTTTGCTTGAAAGTAAGCAAATCTTCCTTGTGTTTTGATCTCTGTGGGACGATACCCTTGCTTCGCTATACTACAAATCAATTTAAGTAGGGGACTAAATTTGTAGGCTAACGAAAACCTATCATGCAGCAAGGCTTAAACAAGCACTTCAAGGGTTTGTTCAAAGTCACATTACATCTCAGCTTGATGACAAGACCGAACCATTTGTAGAGAATTCAAGTGGAGTAGTCAAGCTTGTGATTTTTCTAGAGAGGGCATGTGGAAGGGCTAATACATAGCCAAATTTGAAGACAAGTTCAATTATTCTTATGGACTTATTTTAATACATTGGGCTTGTTATTTATCCTTTGTTTATTAGGCCCAAAGAGACTTGTTATGGGCTAGGTATTTATTAGTAATTGCTTTAGGTTTATTTAAGTTATTTTGGTCTTATTTAGGTTAGTTTAGCCCAATCCTAATTAAATTAGGATCAGATTGCATTATTGGGCTATAAACTCCTAAACTAGTCAGGATTAGGCTTGTTTTAGCATTAAAGGGTCTTGTAACCTATTCCTTTTAGGTTTAGGTCATGGGCAAGGGTATAAATACCTTATTTTATCCTTGTAAACAACAGATTTGGTTGATGAACGAAATTGAGAGATATTCTCTTCAAGTAAGGTGTGTTCTTCTTATTGTTACTTCAAGGATTGCATCACTTATCAAGGCAATCACTTGTAGCATGTTCAATTCTTCAGTTTTCTTTGGGTATGGGTCTCAATTTCATATAATTGGGGTTTGAACTAGCATGTTCTTAGAATAAAAAGATTGAAGTTTTGATTCAATAGGATTAGTGGGTTTCAAGAATCTTGCTTTCTTGGGGTTTCCATATCATAAATGTATAGACATGTATGATATACAAATAATGTTAAATGTAGGATACAATGTACACATGCATGTACTAATGAATAGAGTTAGACAAATATTATTTATGAAGTTAGACAAAGTTGTGCAAGAAACACACATGTAATGTATTATAATACTAGTTTGGTAATAACTTTATCTATCTCCAAATGTAGACATCATGTACTATATCATGTCAAAATATAGTACATATTACATAATGTGTTATGTTATTTGTAATAGTATGTCACACTATATATAGTAGTATCTACACTTACCATGGTAACATATATATTAACTATAGGTGTAACCCTATTATATGTATATAACTATACATATAACTATACACTAATTTACTAATGTATATAACTATACACTAATACATAGTGATGTGTACCATAGTATATAAGTTTACATTGTTATACCTTGTAACAAGAATAGGAATCAAAATTGTTATGCATGTGTACATAACAGGGTTATACGATGTCTACATTTTGATCTCTATAAAATCATCTTGTTTGGTAATAACAGTTGAGTGCAAGAAAGGTCAGACAAAGGGCTTCAGTCTAAGACCTATTATACATATAACTATACACTACTTTACAATTTAATACATGTATAGTACTAGTTTTAAAAAATGAGCTACATTTTTCTATAGTGTGACATACTATTACCAGATTCATTCTAGATGAGCTAGTTAAATGGTAATAGTTATGCATATACTATGGTATATCATGAGCTATGTTATACTATGGTAGTGACTTTAGTTACTACCATAGTGATGTGTACACAAAAGGATTGGTTATATAACACCACACTATTATACAATAGTAGTGGTAGTGGTATACAAGTAGTGCATAGTGTGACATATAGGAATCAGCTAGTTATAACATAGTCTATAACTATACATTGTGCCAATGACTAACTATGAATCCCAAATTGTTTCTTGATGCAAGACTTGCTTTCTTGCATATATTATGCATAACAATGACATAATCGTAGAACATAGTTATACTTGGCATAGTTATACAATAGGGTTATACATTACCAATTGTACTATGCATTACTAGTATGCATACTAGTATAAACTGTATACTATAATATTATCTATAAATGTATAACTATTTATTATACTTCCCAACAAATACATCAAACAACATGCATACCAATGTACCATATTAGTATACATACGGTACTAACTAGTAATGTATCGTATGTATAATATTATTTACAGAGTTATGCATGTGCAATACCAATGTTTTGTGTTATGCATGAGATTTTCATTTGTATAGTACCATAATGTGTTAATTACATAACTATAGCAAATGTAAGTATTACCACTTGTATGGAAATTGTACATTTTTTATCTCTATGTACATGACATACTAGTAAATACATGCATGAAACAATAATAGTACATAGTTTTATGTATATCCTGTCACTACCATATCACTACCATAGTACCAATATGTGATGTTATACTTTTGTTGTCACTACCATTGTAGTATAACACTATGCATCACGTGTATGGCACATACATAATAATTTGAGCTATGTACTACGTTTTGTGTTTAACAATTTCTATGGTACCATATTGTATAATAACTATGTGTGAAGTTATTTACATGCACATTGCCATATATGGGGTACCATACTACTATGTAAATGCATGTATAGCCATTTTATGTCATTGGCACCATGACATAATTGTTAGGATATACATGCATTTAGATAATACAACTGGATGTATAATAGCCAATATCCATATTTAATACATGCATAGTGGAGTCTTCCATTAGTGCTTTAAATGTCACGAAATGTCACATTGCATGACGTGTATTCGAAATAAAGTATTGAACTTAGTAATACAAAATTGAGTTATGCTATAGTTGGCTGTGATATGTACCATGGTAATATGCATGAGTATATTTTTTGGTACACATAGATTGTATGCATAATACTAGTGACCATGTAGTACATAGTTATGGATGCATACACAAAATAAGTAAACAATTTACATGTTTACTTATTGTACATGCATGTTACCATAGCAATGGTAACATACATAACTAGTGTATACACAATTGCATGGTACCTATACTATAATGTAAAGTAGTGTATATGGTATAAATACATACAATTGCATAGCATGGTACACCATACATGCATGCATCAAATCATTGTGTTTAAACATGTGTACTTATGAGTAATATGTCTTGTTATTATGCCAATAGTTATGTGATATATATTGGCATAGTGTTCAATCTAGTATATACCATGGTGATGTGTATAACATGCATGTGGTATTGCATACATATAGATTTAATACATGTATAGTACTAGTTTTAAAAAATGAGCTACATTTTTCTATAGTGTGACATACTATCATTATAAATTTATATTTTCTTCTATAATGGTCAAATTGGTTTCGAGCCAAAATTTCCCTTGAAATTAGGAGTCTTGGACTTCATTATGCCCAAACTTAGCTCAAAATTTTGGGTATTCGATTTTTTATGTCTTGATTAGCTTAATCATACTTGAACCTATTTGGTTTCACTGATTCATCCGTGTAGGTCTCATTTGTAAAAACATAACTTTTTATACATAGATCCAATGTTTTTCAAACTTTCCATACCTCTAGTCAACACATAAATGCACATTTTTTATTTTATTACCATTTTCTAATTCGGTCATTAAGGCTTCCAAATATCCCATTTACAGTCGACCTTAATATCTGTCATGAGTTGGACCCTTCCTGACTAAAATCATTATAAATTATTCATTTCTTAACCAATTGAGGTGATTCAAATTGCCATTTTCAATAGACTCATATGGCTATCAAATATTCAAATATGGCTCAAAATGTATGCAATTTGTGTTTATTGTGATTTTTATAAGGCTGTCCTATTTATGTTCTCTTCTGAGTCACTAAGGTCAGTAACACCCTTCACTTATTTAGCCGTATCTCACAGGATACTCATCCAATTAAAATTCCCTTTATAAATCACTTAGATGACACATTTTTGAGCATTTCATAATAAGAACTCATCATCCAATTCTGAATCTAAAGTCCTCAAACAATTAACTTTCATTTCATGTTTCAATCTCGCTGGTATTCTGAACCAATTTCAATTCGGGACCTATCACATTTGCTTGGATCACCCTAAATTCGTAAAAATAAATTCAGGGATACAGTAGACACCTGTATCTACAACTTCCAAGTTTTGATTTTGTCCAAATTCACACATTAAACAGCTCAAAAAATGTATATTAAGGACCTACGATTCTGTCTCCATTGGCAGCTTTGAACTCCAAAATCCTAAGTTTTGGTTTAGCCCCAAATCACCATAAAAATGAAAAAATCCTCATGTTAATTTGTCATTAGACATCAAAGAATAAGAATGCATCATCAAAATCATCCAACTCATAGATTTTCATCAAATGGGTTTCATAGTTATGGAAAAAGAAGGTGAGAAACTAAATTCTAATCGGTAGAATCAAGTGTCAGGATCGAGGCTTATCGTTTTGTATTGACTGATCGGCTTGATTCTCCTTCACATTCTTGTTACAAAGCTTGAAAACTTTGAGAGAAAGCTTCCATGGCAAATTCTCGTGAGGGAGGAGGAGGAAGACAAGTTTTTGTCTTATTTGTAGTTAGCTTCTTTTATAAGTCACTTTGTTCATTATTTACAAAAATGCCCCTCTTATACTGGTTCTTTCAAAATTTGCTCGTACAATTTCCTTGTCACAATCAAACAGTGTCAAACATCATTAATTTGATGTCGCCAAAATTATAATTCACTTTCCTAGTTTTAAAGACATTAGTCTCTAATACTGATTTTTTTGTGTACCGGGTAAATCAGATACCGGGTGTTACAAATAATTAATTTATTAATAAAGTGTAATTTAATAAATCATTTAATTTATTATATTCTAATTACCATTATTAATCAAGTATCACATTTTCAAAAATTAATTAATTAATTATATCTTAACTAAGTCATAATATTTTAATTACATGAAATTATATTTTGATTTCTTTGAATTGTTATAATTAAAGTAATTTTAAGAATATGTAATTTAAAAGGAAAAATACTTCTAACACATTAATAGTAACATAAGTAATAATTACGTGTTAATAATCAATAATTAATTAATTAATTAGATTTCAATAAATCAATTATTTAATTATATATTGATTATTATGAATTACATTTTAATTGATTTCATTTAATTAAGGAAATTAAAAATAGATCTTCAAAGGCATGACATTTAAGTCATGATTGTGACTCAATAACAATAAAATTTTATTTTATTTTAAGTAATTAATTATTTTGTTATTAATTAATAATATATTATAATTAGTCAATTAATTTATATATTTTGTATTTAATAAAATGAGAAATATAAGCACTAATTCTATTTAATTAATTAAAGAATACATTAATTATCGTTTAATAAATCAATAATTAATTATCTAATTATTTAATAAAATGTTAAAAATTATACAGTGTTAATTGTGCAGAAAAACAAAGTAACTTGCACGACATGATAGTCACCTTGTGAATATTAAGTCACAGCAACACTACTTACCTATATATGTACATCAATTAATTAGCAATATGTTAAACATTATTAATTATAACTGAATAAGATTAATCGTTAATGATTAATAATTAATTTATAAATAGAGTGTAATTTAATAAATCATTTAATTTATTATATTCTAATTACCATTATTAATCAAGTATCACATTTTCATAAATCACTTAATTAATTTTATTTTAACTAACTCATAATATTTCAATTACATGAAATTATATTTTATTTACTAAATAGTTGTAATTGAATTAATTAAAGATATTTTAAGAATGCGTAATTAAAAGGGAAAAATATTTTAGACACATTAATAATAACATAAGCAATAATTACATGTCAATAATTAATTAATTAATAAGATTTTGATAAATCAATTATTTAATTATATATTGATTATTATGAATTATATTTTAATTAATTGTAATTAATTAAGTAATTAAAATAGATCTTTTCATAGGCGTGATACTTAAATCACGTCTGTGGCACCTATGTTAGTAAAAGTTCATTTTATTTTAATTAAATAGTCAATTAATTACTTTGTTATTAGTCAATAATATACTTTAGTTAAGCTCAGAACTCCTACAAAAATAAAATTCTATTTTATTTTAAGTAATTAATCAATTAATTATTTTGTTATTAATTAATAATAATTATAATTAGTCAATTAAATAATTATATATATATAACAAAATAAAAATAAGCACTAACTCTATTTAATTAATTGAAGAATAAATTAATTATATTTTAAGAAATCAATACTTTTTAATTAATTCTTTAATAAAATGTTATAAAATTATATCGGGATTAATTGCCCGTAAAAATAAAATAACAGCACGACATGATAGTCATGCTCAGGAATATTAAGTCACAAAGTGACTACTTACCTAAAGTTATAATTAAATTCATTAAAGGTATTTTAAGAATATGTAATTAAAAATGGGGAAAAATATTTCATACGCATTAATAATAAGATAAATAATAATTATGTGATAATAGTCATTAATTAATTAATATGATTTCAATAAATCAATTATTTAATTATATATTGATTATTATAAATTATATTTTAACTAATTTTATTCAATTAAGGAATTAATAAATAGATCTTTTCAAATGCGTGACGCTTAAGTCACGTCTGTGACTCTATAATAGTACAAGTTTATTTTATTTTATTTAAATAATCAATTAATTACTTTGTTATTAATTAACAATATACTTAAGTCACGCATGTGACTCCTATATTAATAAAATTCTATTTTATTTTAAGTAATTAATCAATTAATATGTATATCAATTGATTAATTAATAATATATCAATTAATATGTATATGTACTTTGTTATATATGTATATCAATTAATTAATAATATACTAATCATTATTCATTATAACTGAATAAGATTAATAGTTAATGATTAATAATTAATTTATAAATAAAGTATAATTTACTAAATCATTTAATTTATCATATTCTAATTACCAATATTAATCAAGCATCACATTTTCATGAATCAATCAATTAATTATATTTTAACTAACTGATAATATTTTAATTTCATAAAATTATATTTTAATTTACTAAATATTGTAATTAAATTTATTAAATATATTTTAAGCCTATGTAATTAAAAATGAAAAAATATTTCGATTTATTAATGTTAACATAAGTAATAATTAAGTGATAATAGTCAATAATTAATTAATTAATAAGATTTTGATAAATCAATTATTTAATTATATATTGATAATTATGAATTATATTTTAATTAATTTTACTTAATTAAGTAGTCAAAATAGATCTTTTCATAGGCGTGACGCTTAAGTCACGTCTTGCCTCTATAATAGTAAAAGTTTATTTTATTTTAATTAAATAATCAACTAGTTATTTTGCTATTAATTAATAATATAGTTAAGCCACGCTTGTGACACCTATAATAATAAAATCCTATTTTATTTTAAATAATTAATCAAGTAATTATTTTGCCACTAATTAATTAAAAATATTGTAATTAGTCAATTAATTATATATATATTATATTTAGTAAAATGAAAAATAAGCACTAACTCTATTTAATTAATTGAAAATAAATTTATTATATTTTAAGAAATCAATACCTATTTAATTAATTTTTAATAAAAATATTATAAAACTATATAAGGATTAATTGCCTGTAAAAGAAAATAAGATGCACGACATGATAGTCTTGCTGTGAACATTAAGTCACAAGCGTGACTACTTATCGATATATATACATAAATTAATTAATAATATGTTAATCATCACTAATTATTACTGATTAAGATTAACAGTTAATGATTAAATTAATTTATAAATAATGTATAATTTAATAAATCATTTAGTTTGTTATATTCTAATTACCATTATTAATCAAGTATCACATTTTATAAATCAATTAATTAATTATATTTTAACTAATGATAATATTTTAATTACATGAAATAATATTTTAATTTACAAAATAGTTATAATTAAATTAATTAAAGATATTTTAAGAATATGTAATTAAAATGGGAAAAATATTTTGACGATTAATAATAACATAAGAAATAATTACGTGTTAATAATCAAAATTAATTAATTAATTATTAAGATTTAAATAAACTAATTATTTAATTATAGATTGATTATAATGAATTATATTTTAATTAAGTGAGGAATTAAAATTAGATCTTTTCATAGGTAGGACACTTTCCTATATATATACATCAATTAATTAATAATATATTAATTATAGTGAACAAGACTAACAGTTAATGATTAATAACTAATTTATAAATAAAGTATAATTTAATAAATCATTTAATTTATTATATTCTGATGACCATTATTAATCAAGTATCACAGTTCATAAATTAATCAATTAATTTTATTTTAACTAACTCATAATTTTTAATTACATGAAATTGTATTTTGATTTAGTAAACAGTTATAATTAAATTAATTATAGATATTTTAAGAATATGTAATTAAAAAGAAAAATATTTTAGACACATTAATAATAACATAAGTAGTAATTACTTGTTAATAATCAATAATTAATTACTTCATTGATTTTAATAAATCAATTATTTAATTATATATTGATTATTATGAATTATATTTTAAATAATTTTATTTAATTAAGGAATTAAAAATAGATCTATCGTCTGTGACTCCTACAATAGTAAAAATTTTATTATTTTAATTAAATAATCAATTAATTATTTGATTATTAATCAATAATATACTTAAGTCACTTTGTGACTCCTATAATAATAAAACTCTATTTTATTTTAAGTACTTAATCAACTAATTATTTGGTTATTAATTAATAATATATTATAATTAGTTAATTATTTATATAGATATATATTATATTTAATAAAAATGAAATAATATGCACTAACTCTATTTAATTAATTGAGGAATAAATTAATTATATTTTAGGAGGTCAAATTTTATATAATTCATTATTTCATAAAATGTTTAAAATTATATAGGAGTTAATAGCCCGTAAAAAGAAAATAACATGCACGACATAGTATTCACGCTTTGTGAATATTAAGTCACAAAGCGTGACTACTTACCTACATATAAACTTCAATTAACTAATAATATATTAATCATTATTAATTATAATTGAATAAGATTAACAGTTAATGATTAATAATTAATTTATAAATAAAGTAAATTTTAATAAATCATATAATTTATTATATTCTAATTACCATTATTAATCAAGTATCACATTTTCATGAATCATTTAATTAGTTATATTTTAACTAACTCATAATATTTTAATCATATGAAAATATATTTTGATTTACTAAATAGTTATAATTAAATTAATTAAAGATATTTTGAGAATAAGTAGTTAAAAGGGCAAAATATTTTAGACACATTAATAATAACATAGTAATAATTACGTGTTAATAATCAATAATTTATTTATTTATTGATTTTAATAAATCAATTGTTTAATTATATATTGATTATTATGAATTGCATTTATATATAACCAAAATGAAAAAATAAGCACTAATTCTATTTAGTTAATTAAATAATAAATTAATTATATTTTAATAAATCAATACTTAATTAGTTAATTATTTAACAAAATGTTAGAAAATTATATAGGTGTTAATTGCCTGTAAAAGAAAATAACTTGCATGACATGGTAGTCACACTGTGAATATTAAATAGCCATGCTCGTGAATATTGAGTCACCGTTACATTACTTACTTATATATATATATATTAATCATTGTTAATTATAACTAAATATGACCAACAGTTAATGATTAGTAATTAATTTACAAATAGAGTATAATTTAATAAATCATTTAATTTATTATATTCTAATTACCATTATTAATCAAGTATCACATTTTATAAATCAATTAATTAATTATATTTTAACTAACTCGTAATATTTTAATTACATGAAATTATATTTTGATATGCTAAATAGTTGAATTGAATTAATTAAAAATATTTTAAAATATGTAATTAAAAGGGAAAATTGTTTTAGATGCTTTAATAATAACATAAGAAATAATTACGTGTTAATAATCAATAATTGATTAATTAATTAATAAGATTTGAATAAACCAATTATTTAATTATATAATGATTATTATGAATTATATTTTAATTAATTTTATTTAATTAAAGAATTAAAATGGATCTTTTCACGGGCATGACGCTTAAGTTACCTCTGTGATACCTATAATAGTAAAAGTTTATTTTATTTTAATTAAATAATCAATTGATTACTTCGTTACAAGTCAATAATATACTTAAGTCACCCTGTGACTCCTATAATAATAAATTTTTATTTTATTTTAAGTAATTAGTCAATTAATAATATATTATAATTATCCATTTAATTTTATATATATTATATTTAATAAAATGAAAATATACGCACAAGTTATATTTAATTAGTTAAAGAAAAATTAATTATAATTTAAAAATCAATACTTAATTAATGAATTATTTAATAACAAATGTTATAAAATTATATAGGTGATAACTGCATGCAAAAAGAAAATAACTTCCCGACATGGTAGTCACGCATGTGAATATTAAGTCACATGCGATGCTACTTACCTCCATATATATATATATATATATATATATATATATATATATATATTAATCATTATTAATTGAATAAGATTAATAGTTAATGATTAATGATTAAGTTATTAATAAAGTATAATTTAATAAATCATTTAATTTATTATATTTTAATTACCATTATTAATCAAGTATCACATTTTCATAAATCAATTAGTTAGTTATATTTTAACTAACTCATAATATTTTAATTACATGAAATTATATTACTAAATAGTTGTAATTAAATTCATTAAAAAGCGAAAAATATTTTAGATGCATTAATAATATCATAAGTAATAATTACATGTTAACAACCAATAATTAATTAATTAATCAGATTTCAATAAATCAATTATTTAATGGTATATTTATTATTATGAATTATATTTTAATTAATTTCATTTAATTAAGGAATTAAAATAGATATTTTCACAGACATCACACCTAAGTCACGTATGTGACGCTATAAAAGTAATAGCTTATTTTATTTTAATTAAATAATCATTTAATTACTTTGTTGTTAGTCAATAATATACTTAATTCATGCCTGTAACTCTTATAATAATTATTTTATTTTATTTTAAGTGATTAGTCAATTATTTTTTATTATTTAATAATATATTGTAATTAGCCAATTATTTATATATATTTATTATATTTAATAAAATGAAAAATATAAGCACTAATTCTATTTATATAATTATATTTTAATAAATCAATACTTAATTAATGAATTATTTAATAACAAATGTTATAAAATTATATAAGTGTTAATTGTCTATAAAAATAACAAGCAAAACATGGAAGTCACGCTGTGAATGGCGTGACTACTTACCTATATATATACATCAATTAATTAATAATATATTAATAATTAATTTATTAATAAAGTATAATTTAATAAATCATTTAATTTATTATATTCTAATTACCATTATTTATCAAATATCACATTTTCATAAATCAATTAATTAATTATATTTTAACTAACTCATAATATTTTAATCATATGAAATTATATTTTGATTTACTAAAAGTTATAATTAAATTAATTAAAGAATGCACCAATGAATATGTAATTAAAAAGGGAAAATATTTACGACGCATTAATAGTAACATAAGTAATAATTACGTGTTAATAATAAAAATTAATTAATTAATAAGATTTCAAAAATCAATTATTTAATTATATATTGATTATTAAGAACTATATTTTAATTGATTTTACTTAATTAAGGAATTAAAATAGATCTTTTCACGGGCATGACATTTAAGTCACGATTGTAACTCCAATAATAATATTATTTTATTTTATTTTATTTTATGTTATTAATTATTTTCTTATTAATTAATAATATATTATAATTAGTCAATTAATTTATATATTTTGTATTTAATAAAATGAGAAATATAAGCACTAATTATATTTAATTGATTAAAGAATAAATTAATTGTATTTTAATAAATCAATACTTAATTAATAAAATACTTAATAAAATGTTAAAAAATTATACAGTGTTAATTGCTTGTAAAAAGAAAGTAACTTGAACGACATGGTATTCACGCTGTGAATATTAAGTCACAAAGCGACACTACTCACCTATATATATATATTAATTAATAATATAGTAATAATTATTAATTATAATTGAATAAGATTAACAGTTAATGATTAATAATTAATGTATAAATAGAGTTTAATTTAATAAATCATTTAATTTATTATATTCTAATTACCATTATTAATCAAGTATCACATTTTCATAAATCACTTAATTAATTTTATTTTAACTAACTCATAATATTTTAATTACATGAAAATATATTTTGATTTACTAAATAGTAGTAATTGAATTAATTAAAGATATTTTAAGAATGTGTAATTAAAAGGGAAAAATATTTTAGAAGAATTAATAATAACATAAGCAATAATTACGTATTAATAATAAATAAATAAATAAATAATAAGATTTCAATAAATCAATTATTTAATTATATGTTGATTATTATAAATTATATTTTAATTAATTGTATTTAATTAAGGAATTAAAATAGATCTTTTCACATGCGTGACTTTTAAGTCACATCTGTGATGCCTATATTAGTATAAGTTTATTTTATTTTAATTAAAAATTAATTAATTACTTTGTTATTAGTCAATAATATACTTAAGTCACTTTGTGACTCCTATAATAATAAATTTTTATTTTATTTTAAGTAATTAGTCAATTAATTATTTTTATTAATTAATATTATAATATAATTAGCAAACTAATTATATATATATTATATTTAATAAAATGAAAATATACGCTCTAATTATATATAATTAGTTAAAAAATTAATTATATTTTAATAAATTAATACTTACTTAATGAATTATTTAATAACAAATGTTATAAAATTATATAGGTGTTAATAGCCTGTAAAAAGAAAATAACTTTCAAAACATGGTAGTCACGCCTATGAATATTAAGTCACATGCGATACTACTTACCTATATATATATATATATATATATTTGATCTCGGAGCCCATTTTATTGAATATTAAAAGCAGTACATAGAGAAGTAGAGCCTGAATCTTACTTCCCTAGAATGAATGACATAGGTGACTTACAATGATCTATTCTGATACCAACCCATGAGTCGGTTACAACAAAGAAAATAGTTACTTGAGGCTAATGCGCAGGTAAGGGAAGGATAATTGATCCAAACGCACTTGGCCTTTGATTCGTTGAGGCTAAGAGTCCGTCGTAAAGGAATGAGAAGTACAAGAGCCACTAGCCAATTTTGCCTAAGAGTCTGCGACTGAATTGAGTTCCTGAAAACTATGGGCAACCCTGCAATCCATTTGCTGAATCAAGTCGTTGATTTGCTGCAATTCTGTCCTGATTTTCCATGACCATTTTGTTAAATCTTGTAAAAACTGGACCAATATCAATGAGTCTGTCTCTATGTCAAAGCCATGCAAATGCCAATCCCTATAGCATAGTAATCCCCTCAACAGAGCCAAAGTTTCAGCGGTTAAATTCGTGGCAGTCCCGAAGTAGTAAGCATGCGAAAAGAAAACCTCCCCTTGCGAGTTGCACAACACTACTCCTCCCCCTGAGTGCCCTGGGTTACCAATTGAAGATCCATCGACGTTGACTTTAAAGAATCTGAGCGGCAACTTTGTCCATGTGATGACTTGTGAGTGATTGCGCCGTATTGTGAAGTGAAGACCCCCAACATGCTGGACCTTATGCTGAGATGCAGACAGCAGTTGAAAGGGACGAATGGAAGAAATTGTTATCAACAAGTTCAGCGTATAGAAAATGGCTTGGGAACCAGAAGGATAAGCATCCTCATAAATCTTGTTATTCCTAACTTTCCAGATCCCCCAGCATACCACCAGTGGAATCAACACGAATATTTTATGCAGGTCCTGCCCCATTTGTTTATCCTCGAGGACGTTCGCAAACAAGTAGGCAAGATCTAGTTCATCTGGCTCCTCAGTTAACTAGAATTGAAACTGTGTGACAAAATTAAGCGCTTCCGGTGAAAGGAGTTCCAACAGTGGTGAAAGGAGTTTCAACACACAAATCTCGAACGTTGAGATACCGAAGATCCTCCACATCTCCCAAATCAAATAAATCCACTAGAGACCCCTGAGCGCTCCAGTTGTCATAGAGCAACGAACAGGACCCATCGTGAATTATAACTAGTGTCTGGCCTTTACTAAATAATTGTAATTAAATTCATTAAATATTTTTTAAGAATATGTAATTAAAAATGGGGAAAAATATTTCAGACGCATTTGTAATACCATAAGTAGTTATTACATGTTAAAATTCAATAATTACTTAATTAATAAGATTTCAATAAATCAATTATTTAATTATATATTGATTATTAAGAATTATATTCTAATTAATTTTACTTAGTTAAGGATTTAAAATAGATATTTTCACAGGCATGACACTTAAGTCACGTCAATGACGCCTATAATAGTAAAAATTAATTTTATTTTAATTAAATAATGAATTAATTATTTTTATTTATCAATAATATAATTAAGTCATGCCTGTGGCTTTTATAATAATTAAATTTCTTTTTATTTAAGTAGTTAGTCAATTAATTATTTTTATTAATTAATAATATATTATAATTTGACAATTAATTATATATATTGCATTTGATAAAAATGAAAATATGAGCACTGATTCTATTTAATTAATTAAAGAATAAATTAATTATATTTTCATAAACTAGTACTGAATTAATTATTTATTTAATAACAAATGTTATAAAATTATATCGGCATTAATTGCCAATAAAAGAAAATAACAAGCACGAATGGTAGTCACTTTGTGAATATTAAGTCACAGTGTGACTGCTACTTTACTATATATACACATCAATTAATTAATAATATATTAATCATTATTAATTGTAAGTGAATAAGATTAACAACTAATGATTAATAATTAATTTATAAATAAAGAATAATTTAACAAAGCATTTAATTTATTATATTCTAATCACCTTTATTAATCAATTATGACATTATCATATATCAATTAATTAATTATATTTTAACTAACTGATAATATTTTAATTACATGATATTATTATTTTATTTTCTGAATAGTTATAATTAAATTCATTAAAGATATTTTAAGAACATGTAATTAAAAATGGGAAAATTTTGTTTGAATACATCAATAATAACACAATTAATAATTACGTGTTAATAGTCAATAATTAATTAATTAATAAGATGTCAATAAATCAATTATTTAATTATATATTGATTATTATGAATTATACTTTAATTCATTTTATTTAATCAAGGAATTAAAAATAGATCTTTTCGTAGACGTGACTCTTATACTAGTAAAATTTTATTTTATTTTAATTGAATAATCAATTAATTATTTTGTTATTAATCAATAATATACTTAAGTGATGCTTGTGACCCTACAAAAATAAAATTTTATTTTATTTTAAGTAATTATTAAATTTATTTATTTTATTAATTAATAATATATTATAATTAGACAATTAAGTTTATATATATTATACTTGATAAAAATGAAAAATATGTTCACTAATTCTATTTAATTAATTAAAATACATTAACTATAGTTTAATAAATCTATTCTTAATTAATTATTTATTTAATAAAATGTCATAAAATTATATTGGTGTTAAATGCCCTTAAAAGAAAATAATATACACAAGATGGATAAGTCACAGACATGACTACTTACCTATATATATATATATCAATTAATTAATAATATATTAATCATTATTTGTTATAACTAAATAAGATTAATAGTTAATGATTACTAATTAATTTATAAATAAAGTATAATTTAATAAATCATTTAATTTATTATATTATAATAACAATTATTAATCAAGTATCACATTTTCATAAATCAATTAATTAATTATATTTTAACTGACTCATAATATTTTAATTACATAAAATTATATTTTAATTTACTAAATAGTTGTAATTAAATTTATTAAAGATTTTTAAGAATATGTAATTAAAAATGGGAAAAATATTTTAGGCGCATTAGTAATACCATAATTAGTAATTACATGTTAATAATCAATCATTAATTAATTAATAAGATTTCAATAAATAAATTATTTAATTATATATTGATTGTTAAGAATTATATTTTAATTAATTTTATTTAATTAAGGATTTAAAATAAATATTTTCACAGTAGTGACACTTAAGTCATGTTAGTGTCTCCTATAATAGTATAAGTTAAATTTTTAATTAAATAGTCAATTAATTATTTTATTAATCAATAATATACTTAAGTCATGCCTGTGACTTTTATAATAATTAAATTTCATTTTATTTTAAGTAATTAGTCAATTAATTATTTTATTAGTTAATAACATATTGTAATTTGTTAATTAATTATATATTAGATTAGATAAAAATGAAAATATGAGCACTAATTCTATTTAATTGATTAAGAATAAATTAATTATATTTTCATAAATCAATACTTAATTAGTTCTTTATTTAATAACAAAAGTTATAAAATTATAAAGGCGTTAATTGCCAATAAAAGAAAATAATATACATGACATGATAGTCACGCCTGTGAATATTAAGTTACAGGCATGACTACTTACCTATATATGTATATATTTATATTAATTAATTAATAATATATTGTAACACCTAGCATTTGATTTACTCGTTACACCGGAAGAAAAAAATCGATGTGAATTATAATTTTTGGTCACATCAAATTAACGATGTTTGACACCTTTTCAGTGGTCACAGGAAATTGTACGAGTATATTTTAAAGAAACAGTACAAGAGGGGCATTTTTGTAAATAATGAACAAAGAGGCTTATAAAAGAAGCTAACTACAAATAAGATAAAAACTTGCCTTCCTCCTCCTCCCTCGCTTACGAGAATTCACCATGAAGCTTTCTTTGAAGGTAGTCAAGCTTTGTAACAAAAATGTGAAGGAGAATCAAGCCATTTAGTCAATACAAAATGATAAGCCTCGATCCCGACACTTGATTCTACTAATTGGAATTTAGTTTCTCCCTTTTTTTTCATGGCTATGAAACCCATTGGAAGAAATTTATGAGTTTGATGATTTTGATGAGGGATTCTTATTCTTTGGTGTCTAATGACAAATTAATATGAGGAAATTTTCATTTTTTTGGTGATTTGGGGCTAAATCAAAACCTAGGATTTTGGAGTGCAAGCTGCCAAGGGAGACAGATCGTAAGTCCTCCTTATACATTTTATTTGAGCTGTTTAACGTGTGAATTTGCAGAAACTCAACACTTAGAAGTTGTAGATTTAGATGTCTACTATATCCCTGAATTTTATCACGAATTTAAGGTGAACCAAACAAAAGAGATAGGTCCCGAATTGAAACTGGTTTAGAATACCAGTGGGATTGAAACAAGAAATGAAAGTTAATTGTTTGAGGAATTTAAAGACAGAATTGGATGATGAGTTCTCATTATGAAATTCTCGAAAATGTGTCATCTGAGTGCTGTATAAAGGGAATTTTAATTGAATGAGTATCCTGTGAGATATGGCTAAATAAGTGAAGGGTGTTACTGACCATAGTGACACAAAAGAGAACAGAAATATGACAGCTTCATAAAAATCACAATAAATACAAATATCATCATTTTTTAGCCATCTTTGGATATGTGATATCATATGAGTCTATTGAAAATGGAGATTTTAATCACCTTAATTGGATGAGAAATGAATAAGTTATAATGATTTGAGATAGGAAGGGTCCAACTCATGACAGAATATTAAGGCTGACTGTAAATGGGATATTTGGAAGCCTTAATGACTGAATTAGAAAATGGTCATAAAAGAAAAATGTGAATTTATGTGTTAACTAGAGGTATGGAAAGTTTCAAAAACATTGGACCTATGTATAAAAAGTTATGCCATCACGAATGAGATCTATGCAGATGAATTAGTGAATAAAATGTAAATTTATAATGATATGTGTTAAGAAATGAGGTCTATGTAAGAATGACTAACGTGGGTATATGAAATTTCATGGATGTTACCCAATAGGTTGTGAAAGCAGACGAGGAATAGAACTAGAAGTCATACCTAATATCTCTCAAGTTCAAGAAAATTAGAAAAGCGATCAAAACGCCCGAAACAGTCGAGGTGAGTATAATCATGCTACTATACTTGTGTAGTAATCCTTTCTTTTATCTTGCGGCTTGTTGAATTGTTCTCAAACCTATATGACTTATTTGATATATGAATCCATGTGATTGATCCTAGCATGTTGTATGCCAGATTAACCAGATGATATTCAAATTCTTTGCATCTTCTGATCCCCTTGTTATGTTGAACCTATTAATTGCAATTCTTTGATGAATCATGTTTTTCTTGTTAGCCATGATTGGTGAGTTCACAGGATACCCAGGTGATGGAGTATATTATCAGACCATGTGCACATAGGTAATTCGCCAGTGATGGGTTAGATCCGAGTCTACGGAGAGGCGAGCCTCTGAAGGCGGTTAGGCCAACCTTGTCTAGAATAAGAAAAAGGGAGATATGTTGTACTAACATGCCTCTGTCTCTTCTTAAGAAATTCAGAAAAATCAGAACTAAAAAATGAGAAAGCTTAGAATTTGAAATCCTATTGAACTCTACCAAAGAAAGAACCCAAAAATTCATAAAGACTTCAGAAACCAGATTCATTTTTTTAATAGAACAATTCATATTGAGCTTTATTATTGATACTCATGTGATTTTCGCATTTGACATTACTACATGTTTATTCATTGATGCCATATACTGTTGCTTAGAATGCCACAGACTATTCTTGTGAAGCTAGCCTTGTGTTACCTAGTCTCACAAGCATGGTAGCATGTTTATATCTCACTGAGTTGTTTGTAGACTCACCTCTCACTATCAACATTTCAGGGGATTAGCATATCGTACGATAGAGAAATCCAAGCCTTTTAAGACTCGCTTGGATAAACATACAAGTAATTTTTTGGCATGATGTAAATTGCAAATGCTTATAGCTGCTCCATGGTTTGTCATAATCATATGTACATGATACATGTATGGATATGCTATGTTGTTGAGAACGATGTCAGTTGATGATATGAGATGATCATAGATTGGCAGATAATGTATGTTAGAATTATAGATTGAGATCCTTACTTCTTTAAAAACTGTTAAGCAGGTATAAGGATTAATCAGACAAACGAATGGGTCATGCCAGATTTTGAGTAGAATATAGAAAAAATTAGGCTTATTACGAGTTTTGGTGGCATTAAGCCTACCCATTCGTTAGTGCCAACACTGTCCAAAAGGCGGGTCGTGTCATATATTAATCATTGTTAATCATAACTGAATAAGATTAGCAGTTAATCATTAATAACTAATTTGTAAATAAAGTATAATTTAATAAATCATTTAATTTATCATATTCTAATTACCATTATTAATCAAGTATCACATTTTCACAAATCAATTAATTTATTATATTTTAACTCATAATATTTTAATTACACATATTTTTGTATACTAAATTAATTTTATATATTTTATATTTAATAAAATTGAAAATATAATAAATCAATTAATTAAATAATAGAATAATTATATTTTAGTAAATCAATACTTAATTAATTAGTGATTTAATAACAAATGTTATAAAATTATATAGGCGTTAATTGTCCATAAAAATAAAATAACATATTCAACATAGTCGTCACACATGTGAATATTAAGTCACAGGCTTGAGTACTTACTTATATATATATACATTAATTAATTAATAATATATTAATCATTATCAATTATAATCGAATAATATTAACGATTAATGATTAATAGTTAATTTATAAATACAGTATAATTTAGCAAATCATTTAATTTATTATATTATAACTACCATTATTAATCACATATCACATTTTCACAAATCAATTAATTAATTATATTTTAACTAAATCGTAATATTTTAATTACATAAAATTATATTTTAATTTACTAAATAGTTGTAATTAAATTTAATAAGATTTTTAGGAAAATGTAATTAAAAAGGAAAATATTTTAGATGCATCAATAATAACATAAGTAATAATTACGTGTTAATAATCAATAATTAATTAACTAATTATTAAGATTTCAATAAATAACTTATTTAATTATGTATTGATTATTATGAAATACTTTTAATTGATTTTATTTAATTAAGGAATTAAAATAGATCTTTTCACAGACACGACACTTAAGTCAATGTCAGTGACTCAATAAAATTAAAATTTTATTTTATTTTAAGTAATTAATTATTTTGTAATTAATTAATAATATATTATATTTAGTGAATTAATTTTATATATTTTATATTTAATAAAATGAAAATATAAGCACTTATTCAATTAATTAATTAATTACATTTTAGTAAATCAATACTTAATTAATTAGTGATTTAATAACAAATGTTATAAAATTATATAGGCGTTAATTGCCAATAAAAGAAAATACACCTATGAATATTAAGTCACGGGCATGACATATATATATATATATATATATATATATATATATATATATATATATATATATATATATATATATATATATATATATATATATATATATATATATATATATAATGATTGTTAATAATAACTGAATAAGATTAGCAGCCAATGATTAATAACAAATTTGTAAAAAAGTATAATTTAATAAATTATTTAATTTATTATATTCTAATTACCATTATTAATCAAGAATCACATTTTCATAAATAAATAAATAAATTATATTTTAACTAACTCATAATATTTTAATTACAAGAAATTATATTTTATTTACTAAATAGTTATAATTAAATTAATTAAAGAATTTTAGGAATATGTAATTAGAAAAGGAAAAATATTTTAGACGCATCACTAATAACATAAGTAATAATTACGTGTTAATAATCAATAATTAATTAATTAATTACTAAGATTTCAATAAATAAATTATTTAATTTATATTGATTTTTATGAAATATATTTTAATTGATTTTATTTATTTAAGGAATTAAAAATAAATATTTTCACGTCGTGACACTTAAATCGAAATTTGTGACTACAATAATAATAATTTTTATTTTATTTTAAGCAATTAATTATTTTCTTATTAATTAATAATATATTATAATTAGTGAATTAAGTATATATATTTTATATTAAATAAAAATGAAAAACACTAATTCTGCTTAATTAATTAAAGAATAAATTAATTATATTTCAATAAATCAATACTTAATTAATTAATTAATTGTTTAATAAAATGTTATAAAATTATCCGATGCGTTCATTCAATGTTAAAAAGAAAATAACTTGCGACATGGTAGTAGCAACTTGTGAATATTAAGTCATAGGCGAGACTACTTACTTATATATATATATATGTGTGTGTGTGTGTGCGTTAATTAATTAATAATATGTTAATCATTATCAATTATAATTAAATAAGATTAACGATTAATGATTATAAATTAATTTATAAATAAAGTATAATTTAATAAAACATTTAATTTATTATATTATAACTACCATTATTAATCAAGTATCACATTATCATAAATCAATTAATTAATTATATTTTAACTAACAGATAATATTTTAATTGCATGAAATTATATTTTAATTTGCTAAATAGTTATAATTAAATTCATTAAATATATTTTAAGAATATGTAATAAAATGGGGAAAATTATTTCGATGCATTATTAATAACATAAGTAATACTTACGTGTTAATAGTCAATAATTAATTAATTAATAAGATGTTAATAAATCAATTATTTAAATATATATTCATTATTATGAATTATATTTTATTTAATTTTATTTAATTAAGGGATTAAAATAAATCTTTTCATAGGCGTGACTCTTAAGTCATGCCAATGACTCTATAATAGTAAAAGTTTATTTTATTTTAATTAATTAATTAATTAATTATTTTGTTATTGATCAATAATATACTTATGCAATGCCTGTGACTCCTATAATAATAAAATTTCATTTTATTTGAAGTAATTAATGAATTAATTATTTTGTTATTAATTAATAATATAATACAATTAGACAATTAAGTTTATTTATATTATATTTGATAAAAATTAAAAATATAGGCTCTAATTCTACTTAATTAATTAAAGTTTGCATTAATTATATTTTAATAAATCAATAATTATTTATTTATTTATTTAATAAAAATTTATAAAATTATATAGGTGTTAAATGCCCTTAAAAAGAAAATAACATGGATAACATGGTAGTCATGCATGTGAATATTAAGTCACAGCGTGACTATTTTCCTCTATATATAGAGCAACTAATTAATAATAAATTAATCATTATTAATTATAACTGAATAAGATTAATAGTTAATGATTAATAATTAATTTATAAATGAAGTATAATTTAATAAATCATTTAATTTATTATATTTTAATAACCATTATTAATCAAGGGTCACATTTTCATAAATCAATTAATTAATTATATTTTAACCAACTAATAATATTTTAATTACATGAAATTATATTTTAATTTACTAAATATTTGTAATTAAATTAATTAACAATATTTTAAGAATTTGTAATTAAAATTGGGGAAAAATATTTCAGACGTATTAATAATAACATAAGTAATAATTACGTGGTCATAATCAATAATTAATTAATAAATAAATTTTAAATAAATCAGTTATTTAATTATAATATTGGTTATTATGAATTATATTTTAACTAATTTTGTTTAATTAAGGATTTAAAAATAGATCTTTTCAACAACGTGACACTTAAGTCACGTCGTTAAAAGTTCATTTTATTTCAACTAAATAATCAATTAATTATTTTGTTATTAATCAATAATATACTTAAGTCATGCCTTTGACTTTCAAAATAATTAAATTTCATTTTATTTTAAATAATTAGTCAATTAAATATTTTTATTAATTGACAATATATTATAATTTGTCAATTAATTATATTTATATTATATTTGATAAAAGGGAAAATGAGCAATAATTCTATTTAATTAATTAAAGAATAAATTAATTTCATTTTCATAAATCAGTACTTAATTAATTATTTATTTATTTAATAACAAATGTTATAAAATTATATAGGCAATAATTGCCCATAAAAAGAAAATAACATGCATTGAATGGTAGTCACGCCTATGAATATTAAGTCACAGCGTAACTACTTACCGATATATATATACATCGATTAATTAATAAAATTAATCATTATTAATTGTAAGTGAATAAGATTAACAACTAATGATTATACCATTATTAATCAAGTATCACATTTTCATAAATCAATTAATTAATTATATTTTAACTAAAGGATAATATTTTAATTACATGAAATTGCATTTTAATTTACTAACTAGTTCTAATTTAATTAATTAAGGATATTTTTAAGAATATGTAATTAAAAAGGTGAAAATATTTCAAGCGTATTAATAATAACATCAGTAATAATTACGTGTTAATAATCAATAATTAATTAATTAATTAATTAATAAGATTTAAATAAATCAATTATTTAATTATTGATTGATAATTGTGAATTATGTTTTAATTAATTTTATTTAATTAAAGATTTAAAATGGATCTTTTCATAGGCAGGACACTTACCTATATATATATATACACATCAATTAATTAATAATATATAGTTATTATTAATTACAACTGAATAAGATTAAAAGTTAATGATTAATAACTAATTTATAATTAAAGTATAACTTAATAAATCATTTAATTTATTATATTCTAATTACCATTATTAATCAAGTATAGCATTTTGGTAAATCAATTAATTAATTATAATTTAATTTACTAACATTATTTTAATTACTTAAAATTAAATTTTAATTTACTAAATAGTTGTAATTAAATTCATTAAAGAAATTTTAAGAATAAGTAATTAATTATATTTTAAAAATCAATACTTAATTAATTATTTAATAAAATGTTATAAAATTATATAGGGTTAATTGCCGTAAAAGGAAATAACATATACGAAATGGTAGTCACACTTGTGAATATTAAGTACTGCTTACCTATTTACAATAAAACCTCTATAAATGAATATTTTTGGGACCTGAAAAATTATTATCTTATACGGGGTTATTAATTTATCGATAAATTAATATTTATTAATTTATAGAATAATTTTATTTTGTACATTATATTTGTTAAATTAAACAATTAGTTTTTTCCGTAACTAAGAAAAGAAAATAAATAAACAATTAATTAATGATGGTGCATTGTATATAAGTTTATTAATCTTAAATTAGCGTGATTCAAAATAGAGTGCATGTAGGTACATTAGAATATGAAGTATTAGAATATTACGCTTGTAAAGATCCTAATTTGACAAGGAAAAAAACCTACTTCTACTTGGAAAAGAAATCGTATCCTTGTAAAATCATAATTCTCTGAGGAAAGAAAGACTTACTTACTTGGAAAAGGAATCATCTCCTTGTAAAGATCCTAATTCTGAGGAAAGAAAGACCTACATCTATTTGGAAAAGAAATCATCTCCTTGTAAAGATCCTAATTCTACAAGGAAAAAAAGACCTACTTCTACTTGGAAAAGAAATCATCTCCTTGTAAGGATCCTAATTCTACAAGGAAAGAAAGACCTACTTCTACTTAGAAAAGAAATCATCTTTTTGTAAAGATCATAATTCTACAAGGAAAGAAAAACCTACTTCTACTTGGAAAAGAAATCCTTTCCTACGAGACCTCCTCCAATATAAATAGGGTCTTTTAGGATTAGTTTAGAGGGTATTCACGTTTTCTCTCTTCTTTGGACTTGAATCTCTCTTCTGCTCTTTCTTTATTTCCATGGCTACTCATTTGAAAGGCGTAAACAAGTCTACGCTAACTGATGAGATGAGAAAAGCATTATGTGAGTATAAAAGTCAACTCCCTCTTCGAGTCAAAAAGATTTGCAATAGTGGATTCAACAAAAGTTTGATCTCTTTATTAGTCAATCAACAATATCAAATACTCTTAAAAGGTCAGCAGAGTATTTGTCAAAAGAGATAACAAATAGTAATGTTAAAAGGCACAAATTAGCAAAATATCTTGAATTAGAAAAGGTATTGTATGAGTGGTTTCTCCAATATCAAGATAAAGTGAACATGACTGGAGAAATGATTCAAACTAAAGCAAGAGAGTTTCTACAGAAGATGTATGGTGAAGCAAATCTAGAATTTAACTTCTCAAGTGATTGGCTAGAACGGTTCAAGGCGAGACATGAGATTAAGTCTTATAGAAGGTTTGGTGAAAGCGGTTCAATTGTCATGAAGAATATTGAAGAAGCTGTACCTGAAATTCGAGCTAAATTGGACAAATTTTATTAGAGGGATATCTATAATATGGACGAAACAGGCTTATTTTATCGTTTGCAAGCAGATCATTCACTAGCTACAAAATAATTAGAGGGACTAAAAAAGGACAAGGAAAGACTTACTGTTGCTGTTTGTTGCAATGGGGATGGTTCAGATAAAGTACCTCTTTGGATTATTGGTAAGTATGCTAATCCTAGATGCTTTAAAAATGTGAATATTGACAATCTTAATTGTCATTATCAAACCAACAAAAAAGCATGGATGGCTGGATTACTCTTTCAAAAATTTGTTCGTTGGTTTGATGATAGAATGACAGGTAGAAAAGTGTTGCTTATAGTAGACAATTGCCTACCCATCCCAAGGTTATTGAAGGCTTGAGAAATGTTGAATTGTTCTTTTTGCCTCCAAATACAACATCAAAAATTCAACCATGTGATGCTGGAATTATTCGATCACTTTAGATTTATTATCGACGCCATTTTTATTCTAGCATCTTGGAAGGCTATGAGATAGGAGCAATAAATCCTGAAAAAATTAATGTGTTAGATGTTATCTATTTTATTAATGCTGCTTGGAATATTGATGTGAAGGCCACAACTATTGCAAATTGTTTTCGACATTGCAAAATTGGATCTGACGAAGGTATGCTTCTAGAAGAAGAAACTAGTGATGTTGAAGGCATTCAAAGATTAGAGGAAGTTATTTCTAATTTACATTATAGAAATGTCATGAATGTATAGCAGATTCTGAATTATCCTAGTGAAAATGAAGCCTTAATGGAATTACCTACGGATGAAGAAATTATTCAAGGAGTATAGGTATGGAAGATGATGACAATCAAGATCCAGATGATAGTAACGCTATACCATATATTTCTCCAAAAGAAGCTTTTCTTGCTGTAAAGACTTTGAAAAGTTACTTGCTTCAAAATGAGAAGAATGTGCCAAATGTAATTTATGCCCTCCAAAAAGTTAAAGATGAAATTGGTTTCAGTTCACATGAAAAGAAAAATCAATTGACTATAGATTCATATTTTAGGAAAGCATAAAATTTGAAATAAAAATTGTTGAGGAAATGCTTTATTTTATGAATTATATATGTAATTTTTATACTTATTTAATGAATTATTATTTTTATTTTCAATGGGCCTCAAGGATTTTTTTTTAAATTATTATCTTATGCATTTAGCGAGGTTATTATTTTATCCCATTGGCCCAAGTCGGGACCGAAGAAAATTATTATTTAATCGATGTTATTAATTTATCGAATATTCATTTATCGAGGTTTTACTATATATACATCAATTAATTAATAATATATTAATCATTATTAATTATAACTGAATAAGATTAACAATTAACGACTAATAATTAATTTGTAAATAAATTATAATTTAATAAGTCATTTAATTTATTATATTTTAATAACCATTATTAATCGAGTATCACATTTTCATAAATCAATTAATTAATTATATTTTAACTAACTGATAAATTTTTAATTTCATGAAACTATATTTCAATATACTAAATAGTTTTAATTAAATTCATTAAAGATATTTTGTGAATATGTAATTAAAAATGGGAAAATATTTAGAGGCGCATTAATATTAACATAAGTAATAATTATTTGTTAATATTAATAAGATTTCAATAAATCAATTATTTAATTATATATTGATTATTATGAAATATATTTTAATTATTTTATTTAATTAATAAATTAAAAATTGATCTTTTCACAAGCGTGACACTTAAGTCACGTCTATGACTCTATAATAGTAAAAACTTATCTTATTTTAGCTAAATAATCAATTAATTATTATGTTATTAATCAATAATATACTTAAGTCACTCTGTGACTCCTAAATAGTAAAATTTTATTTTATTTTAAGTAATTAATCAACTAATTATTTTGCTCTTAATTAATAATATATTATTATTAGTCAATTAATTTTATATATGTTATATTTAAAAAAGAAAAATAAGCACTAACTCAACTTAATTAATTGAAGAATAAATTAATTTTATTTTAAGAAATCAATATTTATTTAATTAATTATTTAATAAAATATTATAAAATTATATAGGGATTAACGCCTATAAAAATAAAATAACATGCATGACATAGTGGTCACGCTTGTGAATAACATGCCACATGTGTGACTACTTACCTATATATATACATCAATTAATTAATAATATATTAATCATTATTAATTATAACTGAATAAGATTAATAGTTAACGATTAAAAATTGATTTGCAAATAAAGTATCATTTAATTTATTATATTCTAAGAACCATTATTAATGAGAATATGTAATTAAAAATGGGAAACATATTTCAAACGCATTAATAATAACATAAGGAATAATTACGTGTTAACAATCAATAATTAATTAATTAATAGGATTTCAATAAATCAATTATTTAATTATATATTGATTATTATGAATTAAATTTTATGTAATTTTATTTAATTAAGGAATTAAAAATAGATCTTATCATAGGCGTGATACTTAAATCATGCCTATGACTGCTATAATAAAAAGTTTATTTTATTTTGATTAAATAATCAATTAATTATTTTGTTACTAATCAATAATATACTTAAGTCATGCCCGTGACTCTTATATTAACAAATTTCTATTTTAATTTAATCAATTAATTATTTTGCTATTAATTAATAATATATTATAATTAGTCAATTAATTATATACATTATCCTTAATAAAATGAAAATCTATTTAATTAAATAAATTAATTATATTTTAAGAAATATACACTTATTTAATTAATTATTTAATAAAAATATTATAAAATGATATAGGGTTAATTGCTCGTAAAAAATAACATGCACAACATGGTAGTCACGCTTGTGAATATTAAGTCACAGTGTGACTACTTACCTATATATATACATCAATATTGGCCAAAAATATATATACATCAATTAATTAATAATATATTAATAATTATTAATTATAACTGAATAAGATTAATAGTTAATGATTAATAATTAATTTATCAATAAAGTATACTTTAATAAATCATTTAATTTATTATATTCTAAGTACCATTATTAATCCAAGATCACATTTTCATAAATCAATTAATTAATCATATTTTAACTAACTCATAATATTTTATATACATGAAATTATATTTTGATTTACTAAATAGTGATAATTAAATTAATTAAAGATATTTTAAGAATATGTAATTAAAAAGGACAAAATATTTTAGGAACATTAATAATAACATAAGTAATAATTACGTGTTAATCATCAATAACTAATTAATTCATTGATTTTAATAAATCAATCAATTAATTATATATTAATTATTATGATTACATTTTAATTTATTTTATTTAATTAAGGAATTAAAAATATGTCTTTTCACGAAGTGACACTTGAGTCACAAATTGTGACTCTAATAATAATAATTTTTATTTTATTTTAGTATCTAATTATTTTAGTATTAATTAATAATATATTATAATTACTTGATTAATTTTTTATATTTTATATTTAATAAAATGGAAAATATAATCACTAATTCTATTTAATTAACTAAAGAATAAATTAATTATATTTTAATAAATCAATACTTAATTAATTAATTATTTAATAAAATGTTATAAAATTATACAGTGTTAATTGCCTATAAAAGAAAATAACTTGCATGATATGGTAGTCACGCTTGTGAATATTATGTCACATATGACTACTTACCTATAAATATACATTAATTAATTAATAATATATTAATCATTATTAATTATAATTGAATAAGATTAACAATTAATGATTAATAATTAATTTATAAATAAAGTATATTTTAATAAATCATTTAAGTTATTATATTGTAATTACATTATTAATCAAGTATCACATTTTCATAAATCAATTAATTAATTATATTTTAACTAACTCATAATATTTTAATTGCATGAAATTATATTTTAACTTTCTAAATAGTTATAATTAAATTAATTAAATATATTTTAATTAATTTAAAATAAATTAATTATATTTTAAGAAATATATACTTATTAAATTAATTATTTAATAAAATGGTACAAAATTATGAAGGGGTAATTGCCTAAAAAAATACATACATGCGACATGGTAGTCACGCTTTGTGAATATTAAGTTACAAGTGTGACTACTTACCCATATATATATACATCAATTAATTAATAATATATAAATCGTTATTAATTATAACTAAATAAGATTAACAGTTAACGGTTAACAATTAATTTGCCAATATAGTATAATTTAATAAATCATTTAATTTATTATTTTCTAATAACCATTATTAATCAAGTATCACATTTTCATAAATCAATCAATTAATTATATTTTAACTAACGATAATATTTTTGTTACAAGAAATTATATTTTAATATACTAAATAGTTGTAATTAAATTCATTAACGATATTTTAAGAATACTAATTAAAATGGGGAAAAATATTTCAAACACGTTAATAATAACATAAGTAATATTTATGTTAATAATCAATGGTATACTTAAGTCAAGCTGTGACTCCTATAATAACAAATTTTTATTTTATTTTACGTAATTAGTCAATTAATTATTTTATTATTAATTAGTAATATATTATAGTTAGCCAATTAACTTTATATATATTATATTTGATAAAAATGAAAATATAAGAACTAATTCTATTTAATTAATTAAAGAATAAATTAATTATTTTAATAAATTAATACTTAATTAATTATTAAATTAATAAAAATGTTATAAAATTATACAGTGTTAGTTGCCTATAAAAAGAAAATAACTTGTGCGACATGGCGGTGATGCTTGTGAATATTGTCACAAGCATGACTACATACCTATATGTATACATTAATTAATTAATAATATATTAACCATTACTAATTATAATTGAATAAGATTAACAGTCAATAATGAATAATTAATTTACAAATAAAGTATAATTTAATAAATCATTTAATTAATTATATTCTAATTACCATCATTAATCAAGTATCACATTTTCATAAATCAAATAATTAATTATATTTTAACTAACTCATAATATTTTAATTACATGAAATTATATTTTGATTTACTAAATAGTTATAACTGAATTAATTAAATATATTTTAAGAATATATAATTAAAAATGGGGAAAAATATTTCAGATGCATTAATAATAACATAATTAATAATTACGTGTTAATAATCAATAATTAATTAATTAATAAGATTTCAATGAATCAATTATTTAATTATACATTGTTTATTATGAATTACATTTTAATTGATTTTAATTAATTAAGGAGTTAAAAATATATCTTTTCACGAAGTGACACTTAAGTCACGCCTATAATTCCTATTATAATAAAATTCTATTTTGTTTTAAGTAATTAATCAATTAATTATTTTGCTATTAATTAATAATATATTATAATTAGTCAATTAATTATATATATATATTTAATAAAAATGAAAAATAAACACTAACTTTGTTTAATTAATTGAGAATAAATTAATTATATTTTAAGAAATCAATACTTATTTGATTAGTTATTTAATAAAAGCGCTATAAGATTATACAAGATTAATGGATGACCGGTAGTCACTCTGTGAATATTGTCACAAGCATGACTACATACCTATATATATCGCTAATTAATTAATAATATATTAATATATTAATTAATTAGCGTATATATATATGTAATCATCTTATGTTAATCATTATTAATTATAACTTAATAAGATTAACAGTTAGTTATGAATAATTAATTTATAAATAAAGTATAATTGAACAATTCGTTTAATTTATTATATTCTAATTACCATCCTTAATCAATTACCACATTTTCATAAATCAATTAATTAATTATATTTTAACTAATTAATAAAATTTTAATAATAGGAAATTATATTTTAATTTGTTAAATAGTTATAATTAAATTAATTAAAGATATTTTAAGAATATGTAATTAAAAATGGGAAAAATATTTGAGACGCTTTAATAATAACATAAGTAATATTTACGTGTTAATAATCAATAATTAATTAGTTAGTAAGATTTCCATAAATCAATTATTTAATTATATATTGACTATTATGAATTATGTTTTATGATTTTATTTAATTAAGGAATTAAAAATAGATATTTCCACAGGCATGACACTTAAGTCATGTCGTTGACTCCTACAATAGTAAAGTTTATTTTATTTCAATTAAATAATCAATTAATTATTTTATTATTAACCAATAATATACTAAAGTCACCTGTGACTCATATAATAATAAATTCTATTTTATTTTAAGTAATTAATCAATACAATTATTTTGCTATTAATTAATAATATATTATAATTAGTCAATTAATTATATATATTATACTTAACAAAATGAAAAATCTATTTCATCAATTGAGGAATAAATTAATTATATTTTAAAAATATATACTTATTTAAGTAATTATTTAATAAAAATGTCATAAAATTGTATAGGGTTAATTGCGTAAAAAATAACTTGCATGACATGGAAGTCACGTGCATGAATATTAAGTCACAGGTGTGACTACTTACCTATATATACATCAATTAATTAATAATATATTAATCATTATTAATTATAGTTGAATAAGATTAACGATTAACGATTAATAGTTAATTTGTAAATATAGTATAATTTAATAAATCATTTAATTTATTATATTCTAATAACCATTATTAATCAAGTATCACATTTTCATAAATCAATTAATTAATGATTTTTAACTAACGATAATATTTTAATTACCTAAAGCTATATTTTAATATACTAAATAGTTATGATTAAATTCATTAAAGATATTTTAAGAATATGTAATTAAAAATAGGAAAAATATTTCCATCGCATTAATAATATCATAAGTAATAATTAGGTGTTAATAATCACAAGATTTCAATAAATCAATTATTTAATTATATATTGATTATTATGAATTATATTTTAATTAATTTTATTTAATTAATGAATTAAAAAATCTTTTCATAGGTGTGACACTTAAATCACATCATGTGACTCCTATAATAGTAAAGGTTTATCTTATTTTAGCTAAATAAGTCACACGCATGACTACTTACCTATACATATGCATCAAGTAATGACTAATACATTAATCATTATTAATTATAACTAAATAAGATTAACAGTTAACGATTAAAAATTAATTTGTAAATAAAGTATCATTTAATTTATTATATTCTAATGACCATTATTAATAAAGTATCGCATTTCCATAAATCAATTAATTAATTATATTTTAACTAACTTATAATATTTTAATTACATGAAACTGTATTTTAATATACTAAATAGTTGTTATTAAATTCATTAAAGATATTTTGAGAATATGTAATTAAATGGGAAATATATTTCAAATGCATTAATAATAACATAAGGAATAATTACGTGTTAATAATCAATAATTAATTAATTAATAGGATTTCAATAAATCAATTATTTAATTATATATATTGATTATTATGAATTATATTAAATTTTATTTAATTAAGGAATTAAAATAAATCTTATCATAGGCGTGATACTTAAGTCACATTTGTGACTCCTATAATAGAAAAAGTTTATTTTGTTTTGATTAAATATTCAATTAATTATTTTGTTACAAATCAATAATATACTTAAGTCATGCATATGACTCTATATTAGTAAAATTCTATTTTATTTTAAGTAATTATTCAATTAATTATTTTGTTATTAATTAATAATATATTATAATTAGTCAATTAATTATATATATATAATACTTAATAAAATAAAAATATTTAATTAAATAAATATATTATATTATAAAATATATAATTATTTAATTAATTACTTAATAAAAATTATAAAATTATATAGGGTTAATTTCTTGTAAAAAATAACATATACGGCATGGTAGTTACGTTTGTGAATATTAAGTCACAGGTGTGATTAGTTACATATATATATCGTCAATCAATTAATAATATATTAATCATTATTAATTATAACTGCATAAGATTAGCAATTAACGATTAACAATTATTTTTAAATAAAATATAGTTTAATAAATCACTAAATTTATTATATTATAATAAGCATTATTAATAGTGTATCACATTTTCATAAATCAAATAATTAATTATATTTTAACTAACTAATAGTATTTTTAATATAGTAAATAATTGTAATTAAATTCATTAAACATATTTTAAGAATAAATAATTAAAAATGGGAAAAATATTTCAAACGCATTAATAATAACATAAGTAATATTTACGTGTTAATAATTAGTAGTATACTTAAGTCAATCTGTGACTCCTATAATAAAATTTTTTCGTTTTAGTTTAAGTAATTAGTCAATTAATTATTTTGTTATTAATTAATAATATATTATAATTAGCCAATTAATTTTTATATATTATATTTCATAAAAATGAAAATATGAGCACTAATTCTATTTAATTAATTAAAGAATAAAATAATTATATTTAATAAATCCATACTTAATTAATTATTAAAGTAATAAAATTGTTATAAAATATACAAGTGTTAATCGCCTATAAAAGAAAATAACTTGCACGACATGGTAGTGACACTTGTGAATATTGTCACGAGCATGACCACATACCTATATATATACATTAATTAATTAATAATATATTAATCATTATTAATTATAACTAAATAAGATTAATAGTTAATGATTAATAATAAATTTAATGATAAAGTATAATTTAATAAATCATTTAATTTATTATATTCTAATTACCATTATTAATCAAGTATCACATTTTCATAAATCAACTAATTAATTATTAAGATTTAAATAAACCAATTATTTAATTATAGATTGATTATAATGAATTATATTTTAATTAATTAAGGAATTAAAATTAGATCTTTTCATAGGCAGGACACTTTCCTATATATATACATCAATTAATTATTATTAATTATTGCTGAATAAGACTAACAGTTAATGATTAATAACTAATTTATAAATAAAGTATAATTTAATAAATTATTTAATTTATTATATTCTAATTACCATTATTAATCAAGTATCATTTGATAAATCAATTAGTTAATTATATTTTAAATAAATAATATTATTTTAATTACATGAAATTATATTTTAATTTACTAAATAGTTGTAATTAAATTCATTTAAGAATGTGTAATTAAAATGGGTAAAAATATTTTAGACGCATTAATAATACCATAAGTAATAATTACGTGTTAATAATCAATAATTAATTAATAAGATTTCGATAAATCAATTTTTAATTATAAATTCATTATTATGAATTATGATTTAATTAATTTTGTTTAATTAAGGATTTAAAATAAATCTTTTCACAAGCATGACATTTAAGTCATGTCGTTGGTTGCTATAATAGTAAAAGTCAATTTATTTTAATTAAATAATCAATTTATTATTTTATTAATCAATAATATACTTAAGTCATACCTGTGACTTTTATAATAATTAAATTCCATCTCATTTTAAGTAATTATTCAATTAATTTATTTTCTTAATGAATAATATATTATAATTAGTCATTTAATTATATATATATTGATTTGATAAAATGAAAATATGAGTACTAATTCTATTTAATTAAGTAAAGAATAAATTAATTATATTTTCATAAATCAATAATTATTTATTTATTTATTTAATAACAAATGTTATAAAATTTTATAGACATTAATTGCCCAAAAAGAAAATAACATGCAAAGCATGGTAGTCACGCATGTGAATATTATGTCACAGTGACTAGTTACCTATATATATACACGTCAATTAATTAATATATATATTAATCATTATTAATTATAAGTGAATAAGATTAACAACTAATGATTAATAATTAATATATAAATAAAGTATAATTCAACAAATCATTTAATTTATTATATTCTAATCACCATTATTAATCAATTATCACATTTTCATAAATCAATTAATTAATTATATTTTAACTAATTGATAAAATTTTAATTACATGAAATTATATTTTATTTGACAAACAGTTATAATCAAATTCATTTAAGATATTTTAAGAATATGTAATTAAAAATGAGAAAAATTATTTCAGGGCATTAATAATAACATAAGTAATAATTACAAGTTAATAATCAATAATTAATTAGATAATTAACAAGATTTCAATAAATCAATTATTTAATTATATATTGATTATTATGAATTATATTTTAACAAATTTTATTTACTTAAGGAAATAAAAATAAATCTTTACAAGGCGTGATACTTAAGTCACGTTTGTGACTCCTATAATAATAAAAGTTTATTTTAATTGAATTATATAATCAATTAATTTTTTGTTATTAATCATTAATAAACATAAGTCACACCTGTGACTCCTATAATAATAAAATTCTATTTTGTTTAAGTAATTAATATATTAATTATTTTGCTATTAATTAACAATATATTATAATTAATCATTTAATTATATATATTATATTTAATAAAATAAAAATAAACACTAATTCTATTTAATTAATTAAAGATTAAATTAACTATATTTTCATAAGTCAAAACTTAATTAATTATTTATTTATATAAAAAAGTTATAAAATTATATAGGCATTAATTGCCAATAAAAAATGCGAGACAGTAGTCACACTTATGACTTAATAAACTTGTGAATATTCATTATTTTGTTATTAATTAATAATATATTATAATTAGACAATTAAGTTTATATATATTATATATTGATAAAAATGAAAATATAAGCACTAATTCTATTTAATTGATTAAAATACATTAATTATATTTTCATTAATCAATTTTAATTAATTATTTATTTAATAAAATGTTTTAAAATTATATAGATGTTAAATGCCCTTAAAAGAAAATAACATGCATAGCATGGCAGTCACACATATGAATATTAAGACACAGTGACTACTTACCCATATATATAGATCAATTAATTAATAATATATTAATTATATTTTAACTAACTAATAATATTTTAATTACATAAATATGTTAATTTATTAAATAGTTGTAATTAAATTCATTAAAGATTTTGAAGAATATGTAATTAAAAGGGAAAAATAATTCATACGCATTAATAATACCATATGTAATAATTACATGTTAATGATCAATAATTAATTAATTAATAAGGTTTCAATAGATCAATTATTTGATTATATATTTGTCAATTAATTACATATATTATATTTGATTAAAATGAAAATATGGGCACTAATTCTATTTAATTAATTAAAGAATGAATTAATCACATTTTATAAATCAATACTCAATTAATTAATTATTTAATAACAAATGTTAAAAATTATATAGGTGTTAATTGTCAATAAAAGAAAATAGCATGCGAGCATGGTAGTCACACTTATGAATATTAAGTCACGGGCATGACTACTTTTCTATATATATATAAACATCAATTAATTAATAACATATTAATTATTATTAATTAATTTATAAATAAAGTATAATTTAACAAATCCTTTAATTTATTATATGCTAATCACCATTATTAATCAATTATCACATTTTCATAAATCAATTAATTAATTATATTTTCACTAGCGATAATATTTTAATTACATTAAATTATATTTTATTTGTTAAATAGTTATAATTAAATTCATTAAAGATATTTTAAGAATATGTAATTAAAAATCGAGAAAAATTATTTGAGACACATTAATAATAACATAATTAATAATTATGTGTTAATAGTCAATAATTAATTAATTAATAAGATTTCAATAAATCAATTATTTAATTATATATTGATTATTAAAATTATATTTTAATTAATTTTACTTAGTTAAGGATTTAAAAGCAGATATTTTCACAAATTGACACTTAAGTCACGTCAATGATGCCTATAATAGTAAAAGTTAATTTTATTTTAATTAAATAATCAATTAATTATTTTTATTTATCAATAATATACTTAAGTCATGCCTGTGACTTTTATAATAATTAAATTTCATTTTATTTTAAGTAATTAGTCAATTAATTATTTTTATTAGTTAATTATATATTATAATTTGTCAATTAATTATATATATTACATTTGAATTTATCGGATTTTCTCCAGACTCAGGCGACTCAGGCGGCGATTGCGAGGAGACTCAGGCGACGACCCATGGTCGACATCTCGCCGGCGCCTCCACCAACTGGAGTGCGTTCTTTTGCCCAGGCTCTCACGGGAGCAAAGCCATCTCCCCGGATGATCTTCCAGCCGTTGCCCTCTAAGATCCACATCGTGTCTCGACCTAAGATGTATAAGGGGGAATCGACTTTCTTCGTTTCCAAGGAGGAAGAAGCTCAGCTTGTTGCTCCTTTTCATTTGGCGTTGGTCGGAAAATTTACCAAAGGTAGGCCGAAGATGGATTTCCTAAGATCTTCGTTCGACAAAATCGGGTTTAAGGGTAACTTTACCCTAGGCATGATTGATTTCCGCCATGTTCTCATCTGCTTTGATCTTGAGGAAGATTACCAACGTTGTTGGTTGCGAGCTCTTTGGACGTTCGACAGTCACCTTATGCGCGTCTTTAAATGGTCGCTGGACTTTCACCCCGATCATGAATCCTCTGTTGTTCCAATCTGGGTTTCATTTGAAGGTTTGTCGATTCATTGTATCAATGAAAAATACCTTCATTTGATGGCCACGATGATAGGCGTCCCACTGAAAATTGATGTTCCAACATTAAATCTTTCTCGGCCCTTGATTGCTAGAGTGTGTATTGAAGTTGATTTGTTGAAGGATCTGCCGACTCGCTTGAGACTGGGCACGGAAGAGCACGCGTTTTTCCAATCTGTGGTATATGAGAATTTGCCCTCGTATTGTCGTCACTGTTGGAAGGTAGGACATCTGGAGAATGCTTGTCGCCACAAACAGCACAAGCCTTCTTCCACTGCTGTAGCTTCGGATTCAAAAATTTCTCCCGTTCAGGTTTGGAAGGCTAAAGGCGTGTCTACTGCTCCTGGCCTGTTCGCGCTAGATACGGATACCTCACCTATTGCTCCCCTACTCCTACAACTGCTTCTGTTCTTGAGTCAATGCTGTCCGATGCACCGTTGAGTAAGACGCAGCCTCCTGAATCGAACGCTGCTGTTGCTACTGACTCCCTATCGTCTAGCCTGCACTTATCCTCTCAATTTGTGATATTGTCCAGGATTGATGAGGCCATTGGCCATTCTATTCCACCTCTACCATCTGTTCCCCAAACTAATGAACTTCTTGACATAGTTGATGATGAGCTGGTTAATGCAGCTACCGAATTTGTCAAACCTTCTATTTCAACTGCCCCTATTTTTGTGTCTTCTGAAATCCACCCTGCTACTACAGATGCCATTATTGTTCTGTCTAATGCTCCTGCTAATACAACAATTGTTCCGACGGGTAATTATGGGGACTCTGCCAATGAGGCTTCACTTCATACAGACTTAGTTGCACCAATTCAGCCCTTTTCTACTGCTGTTGAGATTCCTCAGGTCATTTCTAAGGGTTATGTGCCAACTCAAGTTCAGGATGATTTCTGGCTGGGCACAACCTCTGGTCAAAGATTTCTAGAATGGTCCAGTCTGAAGGCGAAACCACTTTACTGAAACGAGGTCGTCCCGTGGGTTCGAAAAATAAAAAAGTTACATTTGATGATGAATCTCTTCGTCGATCGGCCAGAGCTCCTAAGGCTACTCCTGCTCATCACTCATGATTAGTAGCCCAATTTGGAATATACGTGGGGTGGGTAACACAGCCTCCCAATGTCGTCTTAAAGCTCTGACTGATATGCACAAATTGTTTGCGATTTTTGTGATTGAGCCACTGGTCCAACCTGCTTCTTTGGATGGACTACTGAGGAAATTACTTTTACATCTGGCTATGTTTCCGACACTAATAAAATTTGGGCCCTTTTCTCCAATGCTTATCCGCTACACTACTTGGTGGTACCGAACAAGTTATGTACTTGCAATTAACGCACGTTAATGTGCCAACAGCTTTTTATATCTCTGTCATCTATGCGAGGTCGACAAGGCGGGGCCGTCTTGAATTGTGGTCTGAGCTATGTGCCTTCCGCGCTGCTCATGCTAATGTCCCGTGGTTATTGGGGGGTGATTTTAATGTCATCCGCAGTCTTGATGAATATAGCGGTCTTGGATCTCCTGAGCTTGCTTCTATGGATGACTTTAACTCCTTCATAGCTTCTTGCAGCCTGTTGGAACTCCCCACGCAGGGTGCTGAACTCACTTGGGTCGGCACTAGATCAAATGGCCGTGTTATGAAGAAGTTGGATCGGACATTGATCAGTACAGAGTGGGCCGATCTATTTCCGATTTCTACAATTCAGAATTTAAATCGAACGGGGTCAGATCATAGCCCGATGTTGTGCCAAGTTGACACGGAACAAGTTTCACGCCTCGCCTCTTTCGTTTCCAGCGGATGTGGCTATGTCGCGATGATTTCCTCACTTTGGTACAATTAAATTGGGCTCAGCCAATTGCCTGTCATGGTATGTTACGGTTTTCCCTTAAGCTTCGCCACCTCAAATCCTATTTGCGCCTCTGGAATAAGGAGAAGTTTGGGGATGTCTTCCTTAATCAAAAGCGAGTCACCGTGATGCAAGCTGGGCAGGAGTTTGAAGAATCTGGGACCACTGATGTTCTAATCAGGCTGAACAAATTCAAAGCTGAACTATTACTACGGCTTAAAGAACATGAGGATTTTATGCTTCAAAAGTTGAGATTGAAATGGCTTAAGGAGGGTGATGCCAACACTGCATATTTTCACGCCTCTTTGGCAGAGAAACGAACACAATTGGGGATACACAAGATTAGAGATAGTAATGGGCAATGGTTAACAGACCCGACACACATTGAACTTGAAGCGGTAAGATATTTTCAATCCCTCTTATTAACAGAGGTAGTTGAGGATGAGGAGGAAGCCACATCTAGGCTGCTAAGCCACATACCGAGGCTTATTGAGGATGTGGACAATGTTTTGTTGTTGCAACCGGTTACAATGGAGGAGGTTAAGCAAGCAGTCATGAGTTTATCGTCTACTAGTGCGCCGGGAATTGATGGATACTGTGGAGCTTTTTATCATAATTGTTGGGACATCATCTGTTATGATCTCTTCGATGCCTGTACTGAATTTATGTCCGGGGTTCCAATTCCTCGTGCAGTAAGTAGCACATTGATTACTTTTTTGCCGAAAAAGCTAAGTGTTAATTCTTTTTCCGACTTTCAACCAATCAGTCTCTGTACCTTCCTGAATAAAGTCTTCACGAAGATACTTACGGAACGGTTGAAAACTGTTTTACCCAAGTTGATCTCCCCGGAGCAATCGACCTTTTTATCTGGGCGGGACATTGTGGACAACATACTGATGGCTCAGGACTTATGTCAATTTCTTAATCACCCTACTGAAGGAGGTAATATCATTCTCCAATTGGACATGATGAAAGCTTTTGACCGTGTTTCTTGGTCATTTCTCTCCCGTATACTGGCGACTTTTGGTTTCCATGGTGGGCTTATCAGGCTGATTATTGGGACCCTTTCTAGCTGGTTCTCAATTTTGGTGAATGGTAGTCCAGTGGTTTTCTTCCAGTCAACCCGAGGCATCAAATAAGGTGACCCTTTGTCACCTTACTTGTTTATCTTAGTTTCGGAGGCTTTGACTCGCTCTATGCAATCATTTGTGATGCAAGGCAGGATATTGCCCTATGGTGTCCTACTAGCTTGGCAGTCGTCTCTCATCTCTGCTTTGCTGATGATTTAATTATTTTTATCCGAAGCGATAAATGGTCACTAGTACAACTTAACCTCTTGCTTGCAGACTATGAAGCAGCCACGGGACAAAAGGTTAACAAGCAAAAAAGTTGTTTTATATTGCCAGAAGGCGTGTCTCCCAATCATCAAAGAGATGTTCTGACTCCTATGAATGGGCCAAGGCTATTTCCCTTGCAATATCTAGGTTGCGAGATTAATGCAGGCGAAAAGGCAGGCGTATGTTCACTCATTTAGTTGAGGCAATTGAGACAAAAGTTTGTAGTTGGAACAATAAGTGGCTATCCTCTGCAGCTTGGATGATTTTAATCAAACATGTCTTATCCTCCATCCCACAACACGTCTTCACTGTTATTGAGCCTCCTAAATCCATCTTATATAAAATGGAGAAGGTTTTCCAACAGTTTTTATGGGGAAGCTATTTTACAGATAATAAACGACATTGGCGTTCATGGGATCATCTTTCATTCCCGATAGAAGAGAATGGGTTGGGATTCCATAAATTGGAGGATATTGTTGCAGCCTATTCGATTAAGTTATGGTGGAAGGTCAAAAACCAAGTGGGTCTTTGGGCTAAATTTGTTACCACATTATCACCGACTGCACGACGTAGAACGCATTGGCGGAGAATTGCCAAAGTAGATCGGCTTGCTCAGGAATATGAGTATGTTTCTATCCATACTAGATTGGTGTCCTTCTGGACAGATAATTGGTCCGGTCTTGGAGCTTTTTCTTCGTTGGATCAGGTACACCAATATCCTATTCCACTGCTCACTGTCCGGGAAGTCTTTTCCCAACAAGAAGAGCTGTTGGGCTGCATTCTTCCTCTCTTGCAACCTGCTCATGCTGCATTTATAACTACTCATTTACAGTAGTTTTCTCCTGGGCTTGATCGGCGAATTTGGAAACCAACTGCTACCGGAAAATTCAGCCTTTCCTTGGCTTATGAATTGGTACGGTCTCGTAACCCTGTCAATGTCTCTTTTCGTCAAGCTTGGAATAAGTTTCTGCCAAAGAAGATCTCTATTTTTGTGTGGCGTCTCTATAATTCCCTTCTACCTTTCCCGAAAACATTGAACAAGTTAGGTTTCTTTCTAAATCCATCGAGATGTAGTATTTGTTCCTTGGTAGCCGATTGTGTGCAGCATACTTTTTATGAGTGTCCTTCGGCCAGACTGGTATGGAGACATTTTACCGCCCTGTTAGATCTTCATTTATCTTTCCCCCTAACCTATGGCTCTTTATACGGGAGTGGTCTATTCTTGGAAGTGGGGCAACTGCAAGAACTGTGATCATTTCGGTCATACCCTACTTCATCCTTTGGGAGCTATGGAAAATGCGTAACCTGCACGTATATGAGGGTAAGTCCACAACGGTCTCAGCCTTGATTTTTTTGATTATACAGCACGTTTCCTCTATGGTGCGAGTTCATAAATTATACAGGCGTGACAATTAAGTCACGTTAGTGACTCTTATAATAGTAAAAGTTAATTTTTTAATTAAATAATCAATTAATTATTTTTTATTAATCAATAATATACTTAAGTCATGTCTGTGACTTTTATAATAATTAAATTTCATTTTATTTTAAGTCATTAGTCAATTAATTATTTTATTAATTAATAATATATTGTAATTTGTTAATTAATTATATATATTATATTTGATAAAATGAAAATATGAGCACTAATTCTATTTAATTAATTAAGAATAAATTGATTATGTTTTCATAAATCAATAATTAATTAGTTCTTTATTTACTAACAAAAGTTATAAAATTATAAATGCGTTAATTGCCAATAAAAGAAAATAACATGCGACATGGTAGTCACACTGTGAATATTAAGTCATAGGCATCACTTTGCTACCTATATATGTATATATTTATATTAATTAATTAAAATATATATTAATCATTGTTAATCATAACTAAATAAGATTAGCGTTAATGATTAATAACTAATTTGTAAATAAAGTATAATTTAATAAATTATATTATAACTACCATCATTAATCAAGTATCACATTTTAAAATCAATTGATTAATTATATTTTAACTAACTCATAATATTTTAATTACAAGACAAGTTATATTTTATTTACTAAATAGTTATAATGAAATTAATTAAAGATTTTTTAGGAATATGTAATTAGAAAAGGAAAATTATTTTAGACACATAAGTAATAACAAAGTAATAATTACATGTTAATAATCAATAATTAATTAATCAATTATTAAGATTTCAATAAATAAATTATTTAATTATATATTGATTATTATGAATTACATTTGATTTATTTTATTTAATTAAGAATTAAAAATATATCTTTTCACAAAATGACACTTAAGTCACAATTGTGACTCCAATATAATAATATTTTATTTTATTTTAAGTATCTAACTTATTAATTAATAATATATTATAATTAGTTGATTAATTTTATATATTTTATATTTATTTAAAAGAAAATATAATCACTAATTCTATTTAATTAATTAATAAATAAATTAACTATATTTTAATAAATCAATACTTATTTATTTATTTAATAAAATGTTATAAAATTATACAGGTGCTAAGTGCCTATAAAAGAAAATAACTTGCACAACTTGGTAGTCACGCTTGTGAATATTAGGTCACAGTGACCACTTACCTATATACATACATACATTAATTAATAATATATTAATCATTATTAATTATAACTGAATAAGATTAACAATTAATGATTAATAATTAATTTATAAATAAAGTATAATTTAATAAACATTTAAGTTATTATATTCTAATAACATTATTAATCAAGTATCACATTTTCATAAATCAATCAATTAATTATATTTTAAATAACTCATAATATTTTAATTGCATGAAATTATACTTTAACTTGCTAACTAGTTATAATTAAATTAATTAAAGATACTTTTATTATATGTAATTAAAAAGGAAATTTTTAGGCGCATTAATAATAACATAAGTAATAATTACGTGTTAATAATCAATAATTAACTAATTAATTATTAAAATTTAATAAATCATATATTTAATTAAGGAATTAAAATGAATATTTTCATAGGCGTGACATATGCCACGTCTTTGGCGTCTATAATAGTAAAGTTCATTTTATTTATATTAAATAATCAATTAATTATTTTGTTACTAATCAATAATATACTTAAGTAGCGCCTATGACCCTATAATAATAAAATTCTATTTCATTTGAGTAATTAATGAATTAATTATATTGCTATTAATTAATAATATATTATAATTAGTCAATTAATTATATATATTATTACACTTAAAAATGAAAATATAATTAATTAATTGAAGAATAAATTAATTATATTTTAATAAATATATACTTATTTAATTAATTATTTAATAAAAATGTTATAAAATTAAAAGGGTTAATTGCTTGTAAAAAATAACATGCACGACATGGTAGTCACGCTTTGTCAATATTAAGTCACAGTGTGACTACTTACCTATATATATACATCAATTAATTAATAATATATAAATCATTATTAATTATAACTGAATAACATTAACAGTTAACGATTAACAATTAATTTGTCAATATGGTATAATTTAATAAATCATTTAATTTATTATATTCTAATAACCATTATTAATCAAGTATCACATTTTCATAAATCAATTAATTAATTATATTTTAACTTATTGATAATATTTTGTTACATGAAATTATATTTTAATATACTTTGTTTTAGTTAAATTCACTAATGATATTTTAAGAATAAGTAATTAAAAATGGGAAAAAATATTTCATACGCATTAATAATAACATAAGTAATATTTACGTGTTAATAATCAATAGTATACTTAAGTCAAGCACGTGATTCCTATAATAACAAATTTTCATTTTATTTTAAGTGATTAGTCAATTAATTATTTTATTATTAATTAATAATATATTATAATTAGCCAATTAATTTTATATATTATATTTAACAAAATGAAAATATAAGTACTAATTTTATTTAATTAATTAAAGAATAAATTAATTATATTTAATAAATCAATACTTAATTAATTATTAAATTAATAAAATGTTATAAAATTATACAATTGTTAATTGCTGTAAAAGAAAATAACTTGTATGGCATCGTAGTGGCGCTTTGTGAATATTATTACAGGCATAACTACATACCTATATATATACATTAATTAATTAATACTATATTAATCATTATTAATTATAACTGAATAAGATTAAGAGTTAATGATGAATAATTAAATTATAAATAAAGTATAATTTAATAAATTATTTAATTTATTATATCCTAATTACCATCATTAATCAAGTATCACATTTTCATAAATCAATTAATTAATTATAGTTTAACTAACTCATAATATTTTAATTACATGAAATTATATTTTGATTTACTAAATAGTTATAATTGAATTAATTAAAGATATTTTACAAATATATAATTAAAAATGGGAAAAATATTTCAGATGCATTAATAATAACATAAGTAATAATTATGTGTTAATAATTAAAATTAATTAATTCATAAGATTTTAATAAATCAATTATTTAATTATACATTGATTATTATGAATTACATTTTAATTGATTTTATTTAATTAAGGAGTTAAAATGTATCTTTTCCTTTGAAGTGACACTTAAGTCAAGTCAAAATTTTATTTTATTCTAATAACCATTATTAATCAAGTATCACATTTTCATAAATCAATTAATTAATTATATTTTAACTAACTGATAATATTTTAATTTCATGAAACTATAGTTCAATATACTAAATAGTTGTAATTAAATTCATTAAATATATTTTGAGAATATGTAATTAAAAAATGGGAAAATATTTCAAGCACATTAATAATAACATAAGTAATAATTATGTGTTAATAATCATAAGATTTCAATAAATCAATTATTTAATTAAATATTGATTATTATGAATTATATTTTAATTATTTTATTTAATTAACAAATTAAAAATTGATTTTTCACAGGCGTGACACTTAAGTCGTGTTTGTGACTCTATAATAGTAAAAGTTTATCTTATTTTAGATAATCAATTAATTATTATGTTATTAATAAATAATACACTTAAGTCATGTCGGTGACTCTATAATAATAAAATTCTATTTTACTTTAAGCAATTAATCATTTAATTATTTTATATTAATTAATAATATATTATAATTAGTCAATTAATTTCATATATATTATATTTTAAATAAAAAAGCACTAACTCTACTTAATTAATTGAAGAACAAATTAATTTTATTTTAAGAAATCAATACTTATTTAATTAATTATTTAATAAAATATTATAAAATTATATAGGGTTAATTGCTCATAAAAAGAAAATAACATGCAAGACATGATAGTCACTTTTGTGAATAATAAGCCACAGTGTGACTACTTACCTATATATATACATCAATTAATTAATAATATATTAATCATTATTAATTATAACTAAAAAAGATTAACAGTTAATGATTAAAATTAATTTGCAAATAAAGTATCATTTAATTTATTATATTCTAATAACCATTATTAATCTGTAATACCCGTTATCTAGTTTACCCAGTATACCAAAATAAATCGGTATTTTAGACTGATGTCCTTAAAAGCAGATGATGAATAATAACTTTTGGTTACATCAAATTAATGATGTATGATATTTTTAAATTAGTCACGGGAAATTGTTCGAGCGGTGTTTAAAACCAAATACAAGAGTGGCAATTTTGTAAATAAGGGGACATGAAGCATATAAAAGGAGCTAGTTGGAGAATAAGACAAAAACAATGTCTTCTTCTTCTCCTCTCTCTGAAACCTCCATAGGAGCTCCTCTCCAAGTTTTTCAACTTTTGTAACATGAAAGGGAAGGAGATTCAAGCAATTTGGGTGGTATAAAAAGGTAAGCCTTCATTCCTTTACTTAGATCTATGGATTAAATCTTGGTTTCTCTCTTCTTTTGTGAAACTCATTTGATGGAATGTATGAGTTTGATGATTTGGATGATGGATTCTTGTTCCTTGATGTCTAATGACACTTATTCTTGAAAGAATTTCGTTTTTATGGTGATTTGGGAGGTTAAACCAAAACCTAGGATTTTGAAGGTTAAGCTGTCATGGAGACAGATTCGTAGCTTTCTTTGTTCATTTTTTTTTGAGCTGTTTACCATGTGAATCTTGCGAAACTCAAAACATAGAAGTTGTAGATACAGATATCTACTATCTCCCTGATTTTTTTCACGATTTTAGGGTGAGCCTAACAAATGTAAGAGGCCCTGAATTGACACTGGTTTAGAATACCAGCGGGATTGAAACAAGAACTGAAAGTTAATTGTTTGAAGACTTTAGAGTTAGAATTGGATGATGAGTTCTTCTTACGAAATGTTCAAAAATATGTCATCTAAGTTCTGTATAAAGGAAATGTTAATTTGATAAGTATTCTGTTAGATATGGCTGAAAAAGGGAAGGGTGTTGCTAATGTTAGTGACACAGAAAAGAACAGAAACAGAACAGGCTTGTAAAAATCACAATAAATCCAATTTACATAATTTTTGAGTCATCATTGGATATGTGATATCCATATGAGTATATTGAAAATGAAGTTTTGAATTGCCTTAATTGATTGAGAAATGAATAAGTTATAAGCTCTTGATTTGGGAAGGGTCCAGCTCATGACTGTATGTCAAAGCTGATTGTAAATAGAAGATTTGGATTCCCTTAATGACCGAATTAGAGCATGGTTATAAAAGAAGAAATGTGAATTTATGTGTTAACTAGAGGTCTGGAAAGTTTGAAAAACATTGGACCTATGTGTAAAGAGTTATGCCATCATGAATGAGACATATGCTGATGGATTAAGAACAAAATAGAATTGTAATGATAATTGTTAAGAAATGAAGCTTATGTGAGAATGACTAATAAGGGTATATGTATTTTCATGCATGTTACCCAATAGCTGGTGAAAGAGGACAAGGAATAGAACTAGAAGTTGTATCCAATACTTCTCAAGTTCAAGAAAATTAGAAAAGAAATCAGAACCATTGCGATAGTTGAGGTGAGTATAATCATACTACTATACTTATGTAGTAATCATTTCCTTTTATCTTGCGGCTTGTTGAATTGTTCTTGAACCTATATGATTTGTTTGACATATGACTCCATGTAGTTGAGTCTAGCATGTTGTATACCAGATTGACGAGATGATTTCAGAGTCTTTGCATCTTCTGGTTCCCTTATTGTGTTGAACCTATTGATTGCAATTCATTTCTTGTTAGCAATGATTGATGAGTTCACAGAATACCCAGACCATGTGCACATTGGTAACCCGCCGGTGATGGGTTAGATCCAGGTCCTACCTGGAGAGGGCAGGCCTCCAGGGGCAAGGTTAGGCCAACCTTGTCTAGAATCAAAAAAAGGGGAGATATGTCGTACTAGCATGCCTCTGTCTCTTCCTAAGAAATTCAGAATTTAGAAAGAATCAAGAAAGCTCAGAATTAGGAATCCTAGAGAAACCAGAATTTAGAAAGAACCCAGAAAAGAAAAGAACCCAGAACCCATATTCATGTTTTATTTGAACAATTCATATTGAGCTTTATCATTGATACTCATGTGATTGTCGCATTTGATATTACTACCTGTTCATTATATTGATCATGTATTGATGCTCAGAATGCCTCAGACCATTCTTGTGAAGCTAGCCTTGTGTTACATAGCCTCACAAGCATGGTAGTATGTTTATATCTCACTGAGTCGCGTTGTAGACTCACACCTAACTATCATCATTTCAGGAGATTAGCAGATCGGACAAAAGAGAAATCCAAGTCTTTTGAGACTCGCTTGGATAAGAAAATAAGTAATGTTTTTGGCATGATGTTTAGTGCAGATGTTTTTTTTAGTTGCTCAATGGTTTGTCATAATCATATGTACATAAAACATGTATGGATATGCTATGTTATTGAGAATGATGTCGATGAATGATATAAGCTGATCATAGATTGGTTGATTATAAGTAGATAATGTATGTGAGAATAGAAGATTGGGATCCTTACTTCTTACAACCTATTAAGCAGGTATAAGGATTAATCAGATAAATGAATGGGTCATGCTGGATTTTTTGTAGAATATAGAAAAGTTAGGCTTACTACGGGTTTTGGTGGCATTAAGCCTACCCATTCCCTAGTGCCAACATGGTCCAAAAAAGCGGGTCGTGTCAGATGGTATCAGAACCCCAAGTTGTATAAGAGTAAGGATCTTGTGATCTAGATGATATACAAGAAGTATTAAAGAAAGGTTTATGACATGGAAAATGCATATGACATTTTTGCATAAGCATGACACCATGGAGCATAGGATCTGCATCATGTCAATAGCATGTTATTTTTTTATCTAAATGATTTTATTTTCTCCATACTAGAGATGTCTCCTAGAAGAAGAACACCTCCTCAATGAGGACGAGGTCGAGGTCGTCCTAGAAAGGGGGAAATCCTGACTACTATACCTTATGTCGAATCGGTACAGCAAGAAGAACAAGAAGAAAGGTCTCCACCCAGAGTTAGGAGGAGATCGAGATAGAATCGAACACAGAGCCCCAGTGCTTAGGGAAGATGTTAGAACCTTACAACAAAGAATTGAAGCTTTAGAAGCGGCGAACCGAGCCTTAAGAGAAAGGCAAGAGGTTCTAGAATTGAGAGAGGAAGTAAGAATACTTAGAGAAAGAGAAAGAGAAAGAACTCAGGGTGTACCTGAAGTTGCTCCTGCACCACCACAGCCAGTGCAAATGCCTAAAGGATTACCTAGGCGAGCTTTAGATGATGAAGGGGTGAGTATCAATGATTTCTTAAAATTGCAAACCCCTGAGTTTGGCGGTGAGAGACATGAGGATCCCCAACAGTTTATGAGTCATATTGAGAAAATGGTTCAAAGATTGACTTGCTCGGATGCACGGATCATAGAATTAGTGGGGGTTAAATTGACAAAGAATGCTTGGGAATGGTTCCAGAGGAATATTGAAGATCAATTATATGGTGGGAATCCTCCGACCTGGGAATTCTTTAAACAAGCATTAATCGATGAGTTCATTTCTCCATATGAAAGACAGAATCGAGCCCTACAATTTGAAAGGCTCAGACAAAACTTTGGTGTGAGTGTGGATGATTATGCAAATGAATTTCTACGCTTATGCAAATTTGCTACAACCATTGTACCTACTGAAGCTGCAAAAATGGAAAGATACAAGTTGGGACTCATACCTTCCTTGTATAGTGTTGTTGCAGCTATTGACTTCCCCAATTTGTCGAGGTTAATTGATAAGACTCGATAATTAGAAGCAAAGTTTAAGGAGGGGAGAGCAGAAAGAGAATGGAGAAGAAAAGGGAAAGGCCAGAGCACTAGAGGCCGTAGAGAAAGAGATAGCTCTCAAATGAGACAAACAGAACAAACAATACAGTCTGTTCCGCCAGAACCACAAAGAGGGGGTCAAGGCAGGGTCAGAAATACAGATGCACCAGCCTTTTCAACACCTAGTGGTACACAGAACCCAGCTAAATCTAGATCACAAAGAAACCTCCAGCCACAGATCCACGAGTTAGAACCGCTTGTAATGTACGTGGAAAGAATCATCCAGGACCTTGTAGACTCAGGTTCAGAGGTTGTTATAGGTGCGGACAACAAGGGCATTTCATAAAAGACTGCCCAATGCCAGAAAACCAAGCAACCCCACCCCCAGCTTCACAGACTACTGTGCAGATAGAAAGATCTATTAATAGAGGCTCAGTTGGTAGAGGTAGACCTCAGGGCCAAGCTCTCACTCAGAATATGGGGAAAATGTCAACACTAGCCCCAGCAAATATAGGTCAGGGGAGAGTGTTTGCTGTGAATCCCCAAGAAGCACAAGCCTCTAATACAACTGTAATAGGTAAGCCTATGCAAACCTGTTGATATTTAGTTAAATTGTTATTATGAATAGAATTTCTATGCTTTGTTATGATAAAGGATGCGATTGTTCTTTCTTTATGATGAATATTGATATAGGCATAGTCCTTATCCAGAATGAGAATACTAAAGTGCTTTTTGACTCGGGTGCCACTCATTCATTCATAGCGCCAAATTTTGCCAGAAAGCTAGATACAGAGAGAGAATTAATGAAAGATCCTCTGTTCATAGTTACACCCTTAGGGGAAACTGTTGAAGTGAAATATGTGTACCCTTCATATGTAGTGGAAATAGAAGGCAGAAAATTTATGGCAAATTTGATCGAGTTGGCAGTATTAGAATTCGATGTTATCTTGGGTATGGATTGGTTATCAAATCATCATGTTGCAATGGATTGTTATGCTAAAAGAATTTTACTTATGCCTGATCCAGAAACATAAGTGTTCTATCAGGGTGACCGAATTGGGTTTCCTGTTAATAGAATATCAGTTATGCAAGCCCAAAGACTTCTAAGAAAGGGATGTCAGGGGTATATTGCTCATGTAAGGGATACCGGAAGTGAGATCAAAGAGTTACAGCAGATCTCTATAGTAAGGGATTTTCCAGATGTATTTCCAGAAGATTTACCTGGATTACCACCAGAAAGAGAAATCGAGTTTAATATAGAACTCCTTCTTGGTACAAACCCTATCTCAATTACTCTATACAGAATGGCACCTATAGAACTGAGAGTGTTACCCCCAGAATTTTTTTTAATGATAAATCAAGCATGATTAGATTAATGGGGTAAATTAATATAGTATTTAATAAAGTTAGCATGAATTAGCATATGACATTAAATGAGTTAGGTGTTAAGAATTAATGTTAGTAAATGTATTAGTTGACTTAAATGAGTTAGATGTAGTTTAATGTGCTAGTTGGGCCTTGGGCTCAAATGAAATGAATAAAGAAGAGAGGATATATATGAAATGGGCTTAAATGAAGAAGTGGGCTTGAGTAGTGTGAGTTGTGTTAGTGGGAGAATAAGAAGAAGAAGAGAAGAGTAGATGGGCTTAAAGACAAATGGGCTTAAGTTAAATGAAAGAAGTATAAAAGGAAATGAAGGAAGTGAGTTAGTAGGAGAAAGAAGAGAGTTTACGAAAATTAAAGGAGGAGAAAGGGAGAAGTCGTGGAAGAGGAAAGAAGGAGGAGAAAAAAGAAGAGCTTTGGCTAGGGTTTGATTTCCAAGAGATCAAGAGGGAGTTGGAAGAAAGTCCAAGAGTTAAAAGTGAAGAGGAAGGCTAGAGCTTCATCTTGAACTAAGAAACTCTTGGTGTTGTTGAAGATTTAAGGTAAGCCTTTTGTTTAAATGTGAGATTTTAGTTGGATTTTTGGTTAGAAAGACTAAGAATGGAATGGGTATAGTGATTTCCAAGTTGATTTCATGAAAGGTGTAACATGGTTTCTCAATTGAAGTGAGATTTACATGGGTTTTGGTTTTTAATGAAGAGAGAGAAGGAAGAGAAGAGGAACAAGAGTTGTAGCAAAGAAACCAAGGATTTAGCAAGTCTTAAAGGTGGGTTCCATATTTATCTTTATATTTATGAGCAATTAATGCAAATTGATAAATGACACTAATGAATGCTTGTTACTTGTACGTGAGTATAAATGATTGCTATAAATGCTTGTGTTAGTTGTGGTTAGATGACATTAATCATGAGTTATATGTAAATGAAAATAATACATGTTGATGATTTGATGATGATTGAGTTAGTATTGAACGAAGTAGCTTAAATGAGTATGAATGCACAATATGACTTATGCATGAAATGTACAATATGAAATATGCATGAAAGATAAGATTTTCAAGAAAACAGTGAATTGGACAAGAACAGTCCAATTTTATTGTTATGCATGATTGTTATGTTATGTGGGTAAGGTATAGTCCCAAGAACCGTCACGTGCACGTCGACCATGAAAAGGCTTCACCTTTGCCGCCGATTGTGGCATAGGATGATCCATTATTTGGACTCCTCAAGATTTGCCCATATAAGCTCATGAAATGAGACTATATGGTTGCCATGAATATGGACTTACCGAGCCATTTGATGTGTTTCATATGTGATTACATGAAATTGCAAGAATTATGAATGTTCAAATTGTGAGAAATTATGTTTATGTATTGATGAAAATTGCATGATGCATGTATTATGATTTCATTGAAAGATTGCTTAATGTGTGAATAACTAAATAGACATGCTTGTTATATAAATATAAATGTGTTACCATGAGATAAAGCTCACCCCTCAATTCTCCAGAAATAAGCGGGATCCAGGAGCAAGCTTAAAGGCATTTACTCCAAGAGTTTTCTTTTGGTTTTGTAATTGAAATGATTTTGTAAAACAATGCTTTAGTTGCATTTGAGAATGATATTGTACTTTGAAGTTTCATGTAATTGGACTTAAAATGCCCACTAAAGCATTGTATGAAATATGACATGATTTGATGGAGATGGAATGAATGAGTTATGATTCAAAAGTGAATTTTAAACCCTAATGTATAATGCTTGATTGTATGACCTTTGATCTTTTGAGATGATGCATAAGATGGCATGAATATCATATAGGTAGGTAAATGTTATGAGGTTGGGATTGATGGTCATGCATGTGTAATGAAAGTGAGAATGAGGCTTGTGTGAGGTTGATTGTGAAAAGTCTTGTAGATGTGTTAAATTGGTTAGACAATAGAAGTTGGAAGTTTAGAGTTATGATGGTTGAAAGTTAGCAGGATGCATAAGTCTTGTTTATGAGGATAGCTTTGATGGTTGCGTAGGAATCTAGGGTTTGATGGACAAATCAATCAAGAATTGATAGAATGATAAAATAAGTTGGATGTTTGGAGTTGTTATGAAGTATTTAGTAGTAGAGTAAGTGAATCTCGCAAGATTTCAAGTGTATTTGGTGTTAGGAATAAGTTAGAAAGCATGGGTAAGGGTTTAAGAGGCTTTGGGGAAAAATCTCATCATTCTGGTCATTTCTTCCTCGCGGGCGCGAGATCCATACCTCGCGGGTGCGACCATAGAAAATCAGAGGAGCCTCAACTTTCTGTTCGTTTCTTCCTCGCGGGCGCGAGATCCATAACTCGTGGGCGCGAACATAGAAAATCAGAAGAGCCTCAACTTTCTGTTCGTTTCTTCCTCGCGGGCGCGAGATCCATACCTCTCGGGCGCGAATATAGAAAATCAGAAGAGCCTCAACTTTCTGTTTGTCTCTTCCTCGCGGGCGCGAGAGAAGTAAATCGCAGGCGCGACCCAGTTAGAGTGCGAATTTCATTTTTAGGCCTCTAATATGAGTTGTAGATCAAGATGTTTACATATTGATTGGTATAAAGATGACATCAATCCGACATCTGTAGCAAGAGTTATGGCGTTTTACCAAAGTATGTCAAATATACATCGGGATATGAATATGAAGGATTGTTTTGATCATAACTTCCTCATCAGACCTCCAAATGAAGTGATTTTTGAACCATGGATTCATGAGACATGTAGGTACCTACCCATAAGAATCTGTGTCATTTGGAGTTAAATTGAAAGAGTTGGCATGAACTCAAGTAAAGGGTCAGTCGAGAGAGCGTGATCGAGAGATGATCACATATTGGTATTTTGTCGATATCTTGAGTTATAGAACTCCGATTGAATCGATACTTGTCTTAAATTAAACAAGAGTCATAAGGCTATGATTTACAAGAGAAACCTAATTTGAAATTAGGGTTAAATGAAATAAACCCTACAAGGCAAGATGATCAAGTTTCATATTTTACGGTTCAAAAGTTGGACTCCGGTATCGGGATCCAACAGAGAGAGTTAAAGGTGCAGTTGCAGGATTTGCTTGATAAGGGGCTTATTAAACCCAGTAGTTCACCGTGGGGTGCACCAGTGTTATTTGTGAAGAAGAAAGATGGATCCCTACAGTTATGCATAGATTATAGGCAGTTGAATAAAGTGACTATTAAGAATAAATACCCTCTTCCTCGGATTGATGATTTGTTTGATAAATTACAGGGAGCAAGTCATTTCTCTAAGATTGATCTCAAATCTGGGTATCATCAGTTGAGGATCCGAAAGGAGGACGTGCCGAAAACTGCCTTTAGAACCAGATACGGGCACTATGAGTTCCTAGTGCTTCCTTTTGGTTTAACGAATGCACCAGCAACCTTTATGGATTTGATGAATAGAATCTTCAGGCCGTATTTGGATAAATTCGTTGTGGTGTTCATTGATGATATATTAGTTTATTCTAGGAGCCAAAAAGAACATGAAAGACACTTGGAAATAGTGTTGCAAATCCTTAGAGATAATCAGTTATATGTTAAGTTGGCAAAGTGTGAGTTTTGGCTTGACAGAGTGAATTTCCTGGGTTATATAGTTAGTAAAGAAGGGATTCAAGTAGATCCTCAGAAGGTGGAAGCAGTATCTAATTGGCTTAGACCTACGAAGGTTACCGAAATACGAAGTTTCTTAGGTATGACCGGTTATTACAGACGATTTGTAAAGGATTTTTCCAAGATAGTTGCTCCACTGACGAGGTTAACACGGAAACAAGTAAGATTTGAGTGGGATGATTCCTGTGAGCAAAGTTTCCAAAAGCTTAAGGAATGTCTCATCGACTCGATGTTAGCATTGCCTTCAGGGCAAGGTGATTATGTGATATACTGTGATGCCTCCAAAGTTGGTTTAGGCTGTGTTTTGACGCAGAATGGAAAGGTAATTGCCTATGCTTCTAGACAGTTGAGAAAACATGAAGTAAATTATCCTACGCATGATCTAAAAATGACAGCTGTGATATTTGCACTAAAAATTTGTAGACACTATTTATATGGTGAAAAGAGTGAAATATATACAGATCATAAGAGTCTGCAGCACATTCAACAAAAGAAAGAGCTAAATCTGAGACAAAGATGGTGGATTGAGTTACTGAAGGATTATGACTGTCAGATCTTGTATAATCCAGGTAAAGCCAATGTAGTGGCTAATGCTTTGAGTAGAAAATCGATGGGGAGTTTGTATCATATCCCCATGCAGAAGAAAGAGCTAGTTAAAGATTTAACTGGGTTATTTAATATGGGATTGCACTTGGAAGTATCTGATTCTCAAGTATTGCTTGCTCAATTCCAAGTGAAGCCCAATTTAATTGATGAGATTAAAACTGCCCAAGATAGTGATCCGGAGCTAACCAAATTGAGAATAGTTGTCCAAGATGGTAAGGTGACAGAGTTCAATATAGTGGATGGAGTATTAAAGTGTGGTGACAGGTTATGTGTACCTGACATAAATGGGATAAGACAAAGGATTATGCATGAGGCACATTATGCACCCTATAGTGTTTCACCCTGGGACCACCAAGATGTACCATGATGTTAAAGGTATATATTGGTGGCTAGGTATGAAGAAAGATGTAGCCCAGTTTGTATCTACCTGTTTAACTTGTCAACAAGTTAAGTTTGAACATCAAAAGCCCACTGGACTACTACAGGAGCTACCACTACCCGAGTGTAAGTGGGAGCGGATTACCATGGATTTTGTGATTGGATTGCCAAGGATGCCTAAGGGGCATGATTCTATTTGGGTTATAGTCGACAGACTCACCAAGTCAGCCACTTCATATTTTTAAGACCACTTATAGTGCATCTCGATTAGCTCGATTATATGTTGACATAATTGTGAAGTATCATGGAGTGCGGTGTCATTATTTACGATCGAGGAACACAGTTCACTTCAGATTCCGCAGCAACTACAAGAAGCCTTGGGTACACAACTAAATTTTAGTACAAAGATTCCACCCACAATCGATGGGCAATCGAGAGAACTATCCAGACACTCGAAGACATGTTAAGAATGTGTGTTTTGGATTTTGGTGGAGATTGGGAACGTCATTTGCCTTTAATAGAATTCGCTTACAACAATAGCTACCATTCCACCATTGGAATGGCACCTTATGAGGCATTGTATGGTAGAAAGTGCAGATCTCCACTCTGCTGGACAGAACTGGGAGACAAACAGTTAGAGGGGCCAGACCTAATTTAAGAAACAGCTGCAAAAGTTCCTGTAATACAGGAAAGATTAAGAATGGCCTTCAGTAGACAAAAGAGTTATGCAGATTCTAAGAGAAGGGACATACAGTATGAACCAGGTGATCAAGTTTTCTTAAAAGTCTCTCTTATGAAAGGTGTAGTCAGATTTGGAAAGAGAGGGAAGTTGAATCCTAGATACATTGGACCATTCGAGATCCTTGAAAGGGTCAGAAATGTGTCATATCGGTTGGCTTTGCCTCCTCATCTTAGCTACGTGCATCCAGTTTTCCATATATCAATGCTAAGAAAGTACATTCCAGATCCTTCTCACATCTTGCAAACCCCAGAAGTGAATATAGCAGAGAATCTTTCTTATGAAGAAACTCCAGTTGCCATCATAGACAGACAGATTAGAAAGTTGCGGAATAAAGAGATTTCGATGATTAAAGTCCAATGGCATAATCAAAGAATTGAGGAATGTACATGGGAAACAGAAGAATCAATGAGAGCCAGATATCCACAGCTGTTTCCCCAATGAGGTAAATTTTCAAAATTCGTGGACAAATTTTTAATAAGGGGGAGAATGTAATATCCGGTATCTAATTTACCCGGTACACCAAAATAAATCGGTATTTTAGACTGATGTCCTTAAAAATAGGACAGTGAATAATAACTTTTGGTTACATCAAATTAATGATGTATGATATTTTTTGGTGGTCACAGGAAATTGTTCAGGCAGTGTTTAAAAACCAGTACAAGAGTGGCAATTTTGTAAATAAGGGGACATGAAGCATATAAAAGGAGCTAGTTGGAGAATAAGACAAAAACATTGTCTTCTTCTTCTCCCTCTCTCACGAAATCTCCATGGAGCTTCTCTCCAAGTTTTCAACTTTGTAACATGAAAGGAAGGAGATTCAAGCAATTTGGGTGGTATAAAAGGTAAGCCTTCATTCCTTTACTTAGATCTATGGATTAAATCTTGGTTTCTCTCTTCTTTTGTGAAACCCATTTGATGGAATGTATGAGTTTGATGATTTGGATGATGGATTCTTGTTCCTTGATGTCTAATGACACTTATTCTTGAAGGAATTTCGTTTTTATGGTGATTTGGGGGGTTAAACCAAAACCTAGGGTTTTGAAGGTTAAGCTGTCATGGAGACAGATTCGTAGCTCTCTTTGTTCATTTTTTTTGAGCTGTTTACCGTCTGAATCTTGCAAAACTCAAAACATAGAAGTTGTATATCCAGATATCTACTATCTCCCTGATTTTTGTTCACGATTTTAGGGTGAGCCTAACAAATGTAAGAGGCCCCGAATTGACACTGGTTCAGAATACCAGCGGGATTGAAACGAGAACTGAAAGTTAATTGTTTGAAGACTTTAGAGTTAGAATTGGATGATAAGTTCTTCTTATGAAATGCTCAAAAATATGTCATCTAAGTGCTGTATAAAGGAAATGTTAATTTGATAAGTATTCTGTTAGATATGGCTGAAAAAGGGAAGGGTGTTGCTAATATTAGTGACACAGAAAAGAACAGAAATAGAACAGGCTTGTAAAAATCACAATAAATCCAATTTTCATAATTTTTGAGTCATCCTTGTATATTTGATATCCATATGAGTATATTGAAAATGAAGTTTTGAATTGCCTTAATTGATTGAGAAATGAATAAGTTATAAGCTCTTGATTAGGGAAGGGTCCAGCTCATGACTGCATGTTAAAGTTGATTGTAAATGGAAGATTTGGATTCCCTTAATGACCGAATTAGAGCATGGTTATAAAAGAAGAAATGTGAATTTATGTGTTAACTAGAGGTTTGGAAAGTTTGAAAAACATTGGACCTATGTGTAAAGAGTTATACCATCATGAATGAGACCTATGCTGATGGATTAAGAACAAAATAGAATTGTAATGATAATTGTTAAGAAATGAAGCTTAAGTGAGAATGACTAATAAGGGTATATGTATTTTCATGCATGTTAACCAATAGCTGGTGAAAGAGGACAAGGAATAGAAGTAGAAGTTGTACCCAATACTTCTCAAGTTCAAGAAAATTAGAAAAGAAATCAGAACCATTGCGATAGTTGAGGTGAGTATAATCATACTACTATACTTGTGTAGTAATCATTTCCTTTTATCTTGTGGATTGTTGAATTGTTCTCGAACCTATATGATTTGTTTGACATATGACTCCATGTAGTTGAGTCTAGCATGTTGTATACTAGATTGACCAGATGATTTCAGACTCTTTGCATCTTCTGGTTCCCTTATTGTGTTGAACCTATTGATTGCAATTCATTTCTTGTTAGCAATGATTGATGAGTTCACAGAATACCCAGACCATGTGCACATTGGTAACCCGCCGATGATAGGTTAGATCCGAGTCCTACCTGGAGAGGGCAGGCCTCCAGGGGCAAGGTTAGGCCAACCTTGTCTAGAATCAGAAAAAGGGGAGATATGTCGTACTAGCATGCCTCTGTCTCTTCCTAAGAAATTCAGAATTTAGAAAGAATAAAAAAAGCTCAGAATTAGGAATCCTAGAGAAACCAGAATTTAGAAAGAACCCAGAAAAGAAAAGAACCCAGAACCCATATTCATGTTTTATTTGAACAATTCATATTGAGCTTTATCATTGATACTTATGTGATTGCCGCATTTGATATTACTACCTGTTCATTATATTGATCATGTATTGATGCTCAGAATGCCTCAGACCATTCTTGTGAAGCTAGCCTTGTGTTACCTAGCCTCACAAGCATGGTAGTATGTTTATATCTCACTGAGTAGCGTTGTAGACTCACACCTAACTATCATCATTTCAGGAGATTAGCAGATCGGACAAGAGAGAAATCCAAGTCTTTTGAGACTCGCTTGGATAAGCAGACAAGTAATGTTTTTGGCATGATGTTTAGTGCAGATGTTTTTTTTAGTTGCTCCATGGTTTTTCATAATCATATATACATAAAACATGTATGGATATGCTATGTTATTGAGAATGATGTCGATGGATGATATAAGCTGATCATAGATTGGTTGATTATAAGTAGATAATGTATGTGAGAATTGTAGATTGGGATCCTTACTTCTTACAACCTATTAAGCAGGTATAAGGATTAATCAGATAAATGAATGGGTCATGCCGGATTTTTTGTAGAATATAGAAAAGTTAGGCTTACTACGGGTTTTGGTGGCATTAAGCCTACCCATTCCCTAGTGCCAACATGGTCCAAAAAGGCGGGTCGTGTCATAATCAAGTATCACATTTCTATAAATCAATTAATTAATTATATTTTAACTAACTTATAATGTTTTAATTACATGAAACTATATTTTAATATACGAAATTGTTGTTATTGAATTCATTAAAGATATTTTGAGAACATGTAATTAAAAAATGGGGAAACATATTTCAAATGCATTAATAATAACATAAAGAATAATTACGTGTTAATAATCAATAATTAATTAATTAATAGGATTTTAATAAATCAATTATTTAATTATATATTGATTATTATGAATTATATTTTATGTAATTTTATTTAATTAAGGAATTAAAAATAGTTCTTGTCATAGGCGTGATACTTAAATCGTGGTACATGACTCCTATGATAGAAAAAGTTTATTTTATTTTAAATAATCAATTAATTATTTAATTAATCAATAATATACTTAAGTCATGCTGTGACTCCTATATTAATAAAATTTTATTTTATTTTAAGTAATTAATCAATTAATTATTTTGCTATTAATTAATAATATATTATAATTAGTCGATTAATTATATATATATATTATACTTAATAAAAATGAAAAATCAATTTAGTTAAATAAATTAATTATATTTAAAGAAATATACACTTATTTAATTAATTATTTTAAAAATATTATAAAATTATATAGAGGTTAATTGCCTGTAAAAAATAACATGCTCGACATGGTAGTCACGCCTGTGAATATTAAGTCACATGTATGACTTGTTACCATATATATACATCAATTAATTAATAATATATTAATCATTATTAATTATAACTAAATAAGATTAACGATTAACGATTATCAATTAATTTGCAAATAAAGTATAATTTAATAAATCATTAAATTTATTATATTATAATAACCATTATTAATCATGTATCACATTTTCATAAATCAATTAATTAATTATATTTTAACTAACTGAAAATATTTTGTTACTGAAATTATATTTTAATATAGTAAATAATTGTAAAAGATATTTTAAGAATACGTAATTTATTAATAATATATTGATCATTATTAATTATAACTGAATAAGATTAACGATTAACGATTAATAATTAATTTATAAATAAAGTATAATTTAATAAATCATTTAATTTATTATATTGAATAACCATTATTAATCAAGTATCGCATTTTCATAAATCAATTAATAAATTATATTTTAACTAACAGATAATATTTGAATTACATGAAATTATATTTCAATTTACTAAATAGTTATAATTAAATTCATTAATTATATTTTAAGAAACTACTCTACCTCTTCCTCTCCGGAGAATCTTGCGTATGGAACAACTCTTTGTTCTATACATCCGGTATAAACCATAAGCCTCACACATTATCTTTACATGACTTTTGTACTGCAATTTATATACTTTTGTAAGCCCATATATTAATAAAATCCCTTTTATTTGCAAAAAAATTTAAGAATATGTAGTTAAAAATGGAGAAAACATTTTAGACTCATTAATAATAACATAAGTGATATTTTTGTTAATAATAAATAACTAATTAATTAATTAATAATATTTAAATAAATCAATTATTTAATTATATATTGATTATTTTGAATTATAGTTTAATTAATTTTATTTGCTTCAGGAATTAGAAATAGATTTTTCATAGGCATTACTCTTAAATCACGTATGTGGCTCCTATAATAATAAAAGTTCATTTTATTTTAATTAAATCAATAATTATTTATTTTTATTAATAAATAATATGCTTAAGTCACGCTTGTGACTCCTATAATAATTATTTTTTTTATTTTAAGTAACTAATCAATTAAATATTTTGTTATTAACTAAAACTTATTTTAATTAGTCAATTAATTATATATATTATATTTAATAACAATTAAAAATAAACACTAATTCTATTTAAATAATTAAAAATAAATTAATTATATTTTAATAAATCAATAATTATTTATTTATTTATTTAATAAAAATGTTATAAAATTATACAGTGCTAATTGCTGTAAATAACATGCAGACATGGTAGTCATGCTGTGAATATTAAGTCACAGTGTGATTACTTTCCTATATATACAAATCAATTAATTAATAATATATTAATCATTTTTAATTATAATTGAATAAGACTGATAGTTAAAGATTAGTTAAAGATTAATAATTAATTTATAAATGAAGCATAATTTAACAAATCATTTAATTTATTATATTACATTTATCGTTATTAATTTAGTATCACATTTTAAGTAAATGAATTAATTAATTACATATTAACTAACTGATAATATTTTGATTAAATGAAATTATATTTTAATTTACTAAATTGTCATAATTAAATTCATTAAAAAATTTAAAATATGTAATTAAAATAGGAAAAATATTTACGGCATTAATAATAACATAAGTAATAATTACATGTTAATAATCAATAATTAATTAATTAATTGATTAATATGATCTCAATAAATCAATTGTTTAATTATATATTGATTATTATGAATTATATTTTAAATAATTTTATTTAATTAAAAATAAATCTTTCTACAGGCATGACACTTAAGTCACGCTAGTGACTATTGTAATAGTAAAAAGTTCATTTTATTTCAATTAAATAATCAATAAATTATTTTGTTATTAATCAATAATATACTTAAGTCACGCTGTGACTTTTATAATAATTAAAATTCATTTCATTTTAAGTAGTTATTCAATTAATGATTATTTATTAATTAATAATATATTATAATTAGGCAATTAAATTTATATAAATTAATTTGATAAAAAGAAAATATAAGCACTAATTCTATTTAATTAATCAAAGAATACGTTAATTATATTCTAACAAATCAACACTTAATTAATTATTTATTTAATTAAAATGTTATAAAATTATATAGGTGTTGAATGCCCTAAAAGAAAATAACATACGATGCGTGAATATAAGTCACAAGCGACTATTTACCTATGTATATAGATCAATTAATTAATAATACATTAATCATTATTAATTATAATTGAACAAGATTAATAGTTCATGATTAACAGTGAATTTATAAATAAAGTATAATTTAATAAATTATTTAATTTGTTGTATTCTAACAACCATTATTAATCAGGTATCACACTTTTATAAGTCAATTAATTAATTTTATTTTAATGAACTGACTATATTTTCGTTACATGAAATTATATTTTAATTAACTAAATAGTTGTAAATAAAATCATTAAAGATATTTTAAAATATGTAATTAAAATGGGAAAAAATTTCAGATGCATTAATAACATTAAGTAATAATTACTTGTTAATAATGAATAATAAATTAATTAATAAGATTTCAATAAATAAATTATTTAATTATATGTTGATTATTATGAATTATATTTTAATTAATTTTATTTAATTAAGGATTTAAAAATAAATCTTTTCACAGACGTGACACTTCAATCACTTCAATGACTCCTATAATAGTAAAAGTTAATTTTATTTTAATTAAATAATCAATTAATTATTTTGTCATTAATCAATAATATACTTAAATTATGCTTGTGACTCCTATAATAATAAAACTCTATTTTATTTTAAGTAATTCATCAATTAATTATTTTGCTATTAATTAATAATATATTACAATTAGTAAATAAATTTTATATATATTATATTTAATAAAAATGAAAAATAATCATTGACTCTATTTAAGTAATTGAAGAATAAATTAATTATATTTTAAGAAATTAATGCTTTTAATTAATTATATAATAAAAATATTATAAAATTATATAAGGATTAATTGCCCGTAAAAAGAAAATAACATGCACGACATGGTAGTCATGCTGTGAATATTAGGTCACAGGCGTGAATACTTTCTTATATATATACATCAATTAATTAATAATATATTAATGATTATTATTTATAATAGAATAAGATAACGATTAACAATTAATAATTAATTTAAAAATAAAGTTTAATTTAATAAATCATTTATATTTTTATATTCTAACAACCATTATTAATCTAGTATCACATTTTCATAAATTAATTAATTAATTTTATTTTAAGAAACTCATAATATTTTAATTACATGAAATTATAATTTAATTTACTAAATAGTTGTAATTAAATTCATTAAAGATTGTTGTAGAATATGTTATAAAAATGGGAAAATATTTCAGACTCATTAATAATAACATAAGCCACGTTTGTGACTCCTATAATAATAAATTTTTATTTTATTTTAAGTTATTAAATAATTAATTATTTTTATTAATTAATAACATATTATAATTAGACAATTAATTATATCTATTATATTTAATAAAATAAACACTAATTCTATTTCATTAATTAAAAATAAATTAATTATATTTTAGCAAATCAATACTTAATTAATTAGTTATTTTATAAAATGTTATAAAATTATACAGTGTTAATTGTCGTAAAAGGAAATAACATGCAAGACATAGTAGTCACGCCTTTGAATACTAAGTCACAAAGCGTGATGACTTACCTATATATATACATCAATTAATTAATAATATATTAATCATTACTAATTATAATTGAATAAGATTAACAATTAATTTATAAAAAAGTATAATTTTATAAATTATTTTATTTATTATATTCTACTTACCATTATTAATCAAGTATGACATTTCATAAATCAATTACTTAATTATATTTTAACTAATCGATAATATTTTAATTACATGAAATTATATTTCAATTTGCTAAATAGTTATAATTAAATTCATTAAAGATATTTTAAGAATATGTAATTAAAAAGGGAAAATATTTCGACGCTTTAATAATAACATAAGTAATAATTACGTGTTAATAATCAATAATTAATTAATTAATACAATGTCCATAAATTAATTATTTAATTGTATATTGATTAATATGAATTACATTTTAATTAATTTTATTTAGTTAAGGAATTAAAAAAATAGATCTTTGCACAAGTGTAACACTTAAGTCAAGTTTGAGACTCCTATAATAGTAAAAGTGATACGAAAACCTAAAAAAAACAAGGTTCTTGAAACCCCCTAATTCGCTCTCATCACTCTTTCCATCTTTATTGCTATTATGAGATATGATTAATTCCTGCAAGAAAACGTTAGAAACCTCACAACACTCCCTAACGTGTTTCTCTCTATAACAAAATTTCCCACTCGTGGTTCACACAATAAAATGGTTTTTTACTATATAACCTCACACTCTTGCCTTTTTCCACTCAAGTGCCTTCTTTATTGTTACTTTTCAGGATCACTTCAACAAGATCAAGGAAATCAATAAGCAAGAAGTTCAAGTAGAAAGCACAAAGATAATAAGCCTAACAAAGAAAAACAAATAGATGAAACAAATCTAGAAGCAAAATATTGTACGGACAGAAAATAAATCAAAGTGTCAATGCACGGATGAAGAGTAGTGTAGGCAATGATTCTTGTGTCAATTGAACAATTATGAGTGCAACAATTATTCAAATCAATGTAGAAAAGAAAAGATAGGTACCAAAACAAGAAATAAACTAGGAAACAAAGAAAGACACATAAAAATACAACAAAACTCACCGAACTCGAGACCAAAATTATTTATTTTATTTTATTTTAATATCCCAATCTGCCCAAAATTCCAAGAATAGAACAAAAGATTTAAAGAAAACGTTTCTTAATAGGTTCTTGAATGAAAGAAGGACAATATTAGTGAATCTTGAATGATAAGAACAAATCTTGAATGAAAGCTTAAAAAAAGATCCAAAGAATCACAATCTTGGTTATTTCTTGATAGGTTCTTGAATCAAAGAAAGACAATCTAGATGAATCTTGAATGATAAGAACAAATCTTGAATGAAAGATCAAACAAAGATTCAAAGAATCACAATCTTGGATGTTTCTTGATCAATCTTGAAATTTCTTTTATTTTCTTTCTACTGTTCACGTTTTTTTTTCTTTTTTTTCTATTGTTCATTATTTTCTTTTCTTTCTATTTTTCACTTTTTTTTCCTTTTGTTTTTTTTGCTTTTTCTGTTTTTTTTATTGTTGATCAAGAAAACAAAGAATCAATTAAGGAAACAAGAACATAAAGAACCAATAATGGTAGATTCGTTTCAAGCAATTAAACCTTTTTTTTTTACTTTTCTAAGGAATCAACAAAGAAAATAATGAAAGATACGTATGAGTTCAATAGAATTAAGACAAAGCTCTGATACTAACTGATACGAAAACCCCAAGAAAACAAGATTCTTGAAACCCCATAATCCTATTGAATCAAAACCCCAATCTTTCTATCCTAAGAACATAGTAGTTCAAACCCCAATTATACAAAATTGAGACCTAAACCTAAAGAAAACAGAAGAATTGAACACGTCACAAGTGATTACCTTGACAAGTGATGCAATCCTTGAAGTAATAATAAGAAGAACACACCTTTCTTGAAATGAATATCTCTCAATTTCGTTAATCAACCAAATATGATGTTTACAAGAATAAAATAAGGTATTTATACCCTTGCCCATGTCCTAAACCTAAAAGAAATAGGTTACAAGACCCTTTAATGCTAAAACAAGCCTAATCTTAACTAGTTTAGGAGTTTATAGCCCAATAATGCAATCTGATCCTAATCTACTTAGGATTTGGCTAAACTAACTTAAATAAGACCAAAATAACTTAAATAAACCTAAGGGGGCGGATGAGCTTAATGGATCACTCTACTTAGGCCCACACGCTTGGTTATCCAAAACTAGCTTTAAATAAACTAAGGCAAGTACTAATAAATACCCAGCCCATAATAAGTCTCTTTGGGCCTAATAAACAAATGATAAATAGCAAGCCCAATGTATTAAAATAAGTCCATAAGAATAATTGAACTTGTCTTAAAATTTGGCTAAGTATTAGCCCATCCACATGCCCTCTCTAGAAGAATCACAAACTTGACTACTCTACTTGAATTCTCCATGGATGGTTCGGTCTTGTCATCAAGGTGAGATGTAATGTGACTTTGAACAAACCCTTGAAGTGCTTGTTTAAGCCTTGCCGCACGTTGCCTTGTAATAGGTCCACTTGGCAAAGTAAGCTTGTCTTGGCATGTTGCACCTCGATCTCCATTACCATGACTTCTTGTATCAAAAAGTTCAATTTATTTTAATAATTAATTAATTAATTATTTGTTATTAATCAATAATATAATTAAGTCATGCTTGTGACTTCTATAATAATAATATTTTATTTTATTTTAATAATAATATTTTATTTTATTTTAAGTAATTAATAAATTAATTATTTTGTTACTAATTAATAATATATTATAATTAGCTAATTAATTTTATATATAAATAAGAATAATTATATTTAATTGATTAAAGAATAAATTAATTATATTAATAAATATATAATTAATTAATTCATTCATTCATTATAAAATTATATAGGTGTTGAATGACAATAAAGAAGATAACATGCATAGCATGGTAATCACTAAGATGAATATTAAGTCACAGGTGTGACTACTTACCTATATATGTACATAAATTAATTAATAATATATAAATCATTATTAATTATAACTAAATAAGATTAACTATTAATGATTAAGAATTAATTTACAAATAAAGTATAATTTAATGAATCTTTAGTTTATTATTTTCAAATAACAATTATTAATTAAGTATCACATTTTCATAAATCAATTCATTAATTATATTTTAACTAACGATAATCTTTTAATTATATGAAATTATATTTCAATTTGCTAAATAGTTATAATTATATTAATTAAAGATATTTTAAGAATATGCAATTAGAAAATGGGGAAAATCGGGCGCATTAATAATAACATAAGTAATATTTACGTGTTAATAATTGATAATTAATTAAATAATTAATAAGATTTCAATAAATCAATAATTTAATTATATATTAATTATTTTGATTTATATTTTAATTAATTTTATTTAATTAAGGAATTATAAAATAGATCTTTTCATAGGCGTGACACTTAAGTCATGTATGTAACTCCTATAATAGTAAAAGTTCATTTATTTTAAATAAATAAACAATTAAAATTTTGTTATTAATTAATAATATAAATAAGTCATGCCTGTGACTCTATAATAATAAAACTTCATTTTATTTTAAGTAAGTAATTAATTAATTATTTTGTTATTAATTAATAATATATTATAATTAGTCAATTAATTTTATATATAATATATTTAATAAAATGAAAATTAAGCACTAATTCTATATAATTAGTTAAAGAATAAATTAATTATATTTTAATAAATCAATACTTAATTATTTATTTATTTAATAAAATGTTATAAAATTATACATGTGTTAATTGCTTGTAAAAGAAAATAACATGCATGACATGGTAGTCACACTGTGAATATTAAGTCACATGACTACTTACCTATATATCTACTTCAATTAATTAATAATATATTAATCATTATTAATTATAACTAAAAAGATTAATAGTTAATGATTAATAATTAATTTATAAATAAATTATAATTTAACAAATCATTTAATTTACTATATTCTAATTACCATCATTAATCAAGCATCAAATTTTCATAAATCAATTAAATAATTATATTTTAACTAATCGTTAATATTTTAATTGCATGAAACTATAATTTAATTTACTAAATAGTTATAATCAAATTAATTAAAGATATTTTAAGAATATGTAATTAAAATGAGGAAAAATATTTCAGACGCATTAATAATAACATAACTAATATTTACATGTTAATTAATAAGATTTCAATAAATCGGTTATTTAATTATATATTGATTATTATGAATTATATTATTATGAATTTTATTTAATTAAGAATTAAAATAGATCTTTTCACAGGCTTGACACTAAAGTTACGTCTGTGACTCCTATATTAGTACAAGTTTATTTTATTTTAAATAAATAATCAATTAATTATTTTGTTATTAGTAAATAATATACTTAAGTCACGCTATGACTCCTATAATAATAATATTTTATTTTATTTTATGTAATTAATCAATTATATATTTCGTTATTAATTAATAATATATTATATTTAGTCAATTAATTATATATGTTATATTTAATAAAAATGAAAATATAAGCATTAATTCTATTTAATTAACTAAAGAATACATTAATTATATTTTAATAAATCAATTCTTATTGAATTGATTATTTAACAAAATGTTATAAAATTATATAATTGTTAATTGCCCGTAAAAGAAAATAGCATATACGACATGGCGGTCAGTCCTGTGAATAGTCACATATGTGACTACTTACCTATATATATGCATCAATTAATTAATAATGCATTAATCATTTTAATTATATTGAATAAGATTAACAATTAATGACTAATAATTAATTTATAAATAAAGTATAATTTGATAAATGATTTAATTTATTATATTCTAATTACCATTATTAATTAAGTATCACATTTTCATAAATCAATTAATTAATCATATTTTAATTAACTAATAATATTTTAATTATATGAAATTATATTTCAATTTGTTAAATAGTTATAATTATATTAATTAAAGATATTTTAAGAATATGCAATTAGAAAATGGGGAAAAACATTTTAGATGCATTAATAATAACATAAGTAATATTTACGTGTTAATAATTGATAATTAATTAAATAGTTAATAAGATTTCAATAAATCAATTATTTAATTATATATTAATTATTTTGATTTATATTTTAATTAATTTTATTTAATTAAGGAATTATAAAATAGATCTTTTCATAAGCGTGACACTTAAGTCATATATGTGACTCTTATAATAGTAAAAGTTCATTTATTTTAAATAAATAAACAATTAACTTTTGTTATTAATCAAAATATAAATAAGTCACAACTGTGACTCCTATAATAATAAATTTCTTTTTATTTTAAGTAAGTAATTAATTAATTATTTTGTTATTAATTAATAATATATTATAATTAGTCAATTAATTTTATATATAATATATTTAATAAAATGAAAATTAAGCACTAATTCTATTTAATTAATTAAAAATAATTTAATTTAAATATATTATCATAAATCGATACTTAATTAATTATTTATTTAATAAAATGTTATAAAATTATACATGTGTTAATTGCCCATAAAAGAAAATAACATGCACAGTTATGACACTTAAGTCACGTCTGTGACTCCTATAATAGTAAAAGATTATTTTATTTTAATTAAATAATTATTTATTTATTTTGATATTAATTAATAATATACTTAAGTTACGCTGTAACTCCTATAATAACAAAATTTTCATTTAATTTTAAGTAGCTAATCTTATTAATTAATAATATATTATAATTACTCAACTAATTATATATATATTATATTTAATAAAATGAAAATATATGGGCTAATTGTATTTAATTAATTAAAATAAATAAACTATATTTTAATAAATCAATAATTAATTAATAGTTGTTCAATAAAAATGTTATAAAATTATAGAGGTGTTAATTGCACATGAAAAGAAAATAACATGTATGAAATGGTACTCACGCTGTGAATATTTTAATTTATTAAATAGTTATAATTAATTTATTTTTAATTTTCATGTAATTAAAATATTATCAGTTAGTCAAAATATAATTGATTAATTTATTTATGAAAATGTGATACTTGATTAATAATGGTAATTAGAATATAATAAATTAAATGATTTATTATATTATAATTTATTTATAAATTAATTATTAGACATTAATCGTTAATCTTATTCAGTTATAATTAATAATGATTAATGCATTACTAATTAGTTGATGTATATATATAGGTAAGTAGACACGCCTATGACTTAATATTCACGACGTGATGTCATGTTGTGCATGTTATTTTCTTTTTAAGGCAATTAGCACCTATATAATTTTATAACATTTTATTAAATAATTAAATATTGATTTATTAAAATATAATTAATTTATTCTTTAATTAATTAAATATAAGTAGTGCTTTTTTCATTTTTATTAAATAATATATATAATTCATAATAATCCATACATTAAATAATTGATTTATTAAAATAATATTAATTAATTATTAATTATTAACACGTAAATATTACTTATGTTATTATTAATGTGTCTGAAAATTTTACCCCATTTTATTTACATTCTTAAAATATATTTAATTAATTTAATTATAAAATTTAGTAAATTAAAATATAATTTAATGTAATTAAATTATTATCATTAGTTAAAATATAATTAATTAATTGATTTATGAAAATATGATACTTGATTAATAATGGTAATTAGAATTTAATAAATTAAATGATTTATTAAATTACACTTTATTTATAAATTAATTATTAATCATTAACTATTAATCTTATTTAGTTACAATTAATAATGATTAATATGTTATTAATTAATTGAGGTAGATATATAGGTAAGTAGTCACACTGTTACTTAATATTCACTAGTGTAACTACCATGTTGTGTGTGTTATTTTCTTTTAGAAGCAATTAACCCTTATGTAATTTTATAAAATTTTATTAAATAATTAATTAAGTCACAAGTGTAGCTATTTACCTATACGTATACATCAACTAATTAATAATGCATTAATCATTATTAATTATAATTGAATAAGATTAACGATTAATGACTAATAATTAATTTATAAAAATGTATAATTTAAAAATCTATTAATCTATTATATTCTAATGACCATTATTAATCAAGTATCACATTGTCATAAATCAATTAATCAATTATAATTTAACTAACGGATAATATTTTAATTATATGAAATTATATTTTAATTTACTAAATAGTTATAATTAAATTAATTTAAGATATTTTAAGAATATGTTATGAAAATGGGAAAATATTCCAGACTCATTAATAATAACATAAGTAATAATTATGTGTTAATAATCAATAATTAATTAAATAATAATATTTCAATAAATCAATTATTTAATTATATATTAATTATCATAAATTATATTTTAATTAATTTTATTTAATTAAGGAATTAAAAATAGATCTTTTCATAGGTGTGATACTTAAGTCACGTCTGTGACTCTTATAATAATAAAAGCTCATTTTATTTTAATTAAATAATCAATTAATTATTTTGTTATTAATCAATAATATACTTAAGTCACTCATGTGACTCCTATTATAATAATATTTTATTTTATTTTAAGTAATTAATCAATTAATTTTTATTAATTAATAATATATTATAATTAGTCAATTAATTATATATATTATATTTAACAAAAATGAAAAATAAAGCGCTAATTCTGTTTAATTAATTAAAGAATAAATTAATTATATTTTAATAAAAAATACTTAATTAACTAATTATTTAATAACAAATGTTATAAAATTGTATAGGTGTTAATTGCTCATAAAAGAAAATAACATGCACAACATGGTAGTTACGCTTGTGAATATTAAGTCACAAGCGTGACTACTTCCTATATACATATATACATCAACCAATTAATAATTCATTAATCATTATTAATTAGAATAAGATTAATAGTTAATGACTAATAATTAATTTATAAACAAAACTATAATTTAAAAATCAATTAATATATTGTATTCTAATTACCATTATTAATCAAGTATCCCATTGCCATAAATCAATCAATTAATTATATTTTAACTAAAAGATAATATTTTAATTATATGAAATTATATTTTAATTTACTAAATAGTTATAATAAAATTGATTGAAGATATTTTAAGAATATGTAATTAAAATAGCAAAAAATAGTTCGAACGCGTTAACAATGACATGAGAAAATAATTACGTGTTAATAATCAATAATTAATTAATTAATAAGATTTCAATAAATCAATTACTTAATTATATATTGATTATTATGAATTATATTTTAATTATTTTTATTTAATTAAGCAATTAAAATGGATTTTTTATAAGCGACGTTTACCTAGCAGATGATTGCTGTCTCCGAATCGGAGGCTAAACGAGCTCTTATAATAGTAAAAGTTTATTTTATTTTAATTAAATAATCAATTAATTATTTTGTTATTAATCAATAATATACTTAAGTCACGCCTATGACTCTTATTATAAAAATTTTCATTTTATTTTAAGTAATTAATCAATTAATTATTTAATTATTAATTATTAATTATTAATATATTATATTTAACAAAAATGAAAAATCACTAATTCTAATTAATTAATTAATTATATTTTAATAAACCAATAATTAATTATTTAATAATTTAATACAAATATTATAAAATTATATAGGTGTTAATTGCCCTAAAAGAAAATAACATATATTTACATGGTAGTAATGCTGTGAATATTAAGTCACAGGCATGACTACTTATATACATATATACATCAATTAATTAATAATATATTAATCATTATTAATCATAACTAAATAAGATTAACAATTAATTTATAAATAAAGTACAATTTAATAAATCATTTAATTTATTATATTCTAATTACCATTATTAATCAAGTATCACATTTTCATAAATCAATTAATTAATTATATTTTAACTAACTAATTATATTTTAATTTACTAAATAGTTATAATTAAATTAATTAAATATATTTTAAAAATATGAAATTAAAAATATGCAAAAATATTTCAGATGCATTAATCATAACATAAGTAATATTTACATGTTAATAATAAATAAATAAATAAATAATATTTAAATAAATCGACTATTTAATTATTTGTTGATTATTATAAATTTTATTTTAATTAATTTTATTTAATAAAGGAATTAAAAATAGATCTTTTCATAGGCGTGACACTTAAGTCCGGACATGACTCCTATCATAGTAAAGTTTATTTCATTTTAATTGAATAATCAATTAATTATTTTGTTATTAAACAATAATATACTTAAGTCACGCTGTAACTCCTATAATAATAAAATTTTATTTTATTTTAAGTCATTAATCAATTAATTATTTTATTATTAATTAATTCAATTATTTATTTTAATTAATTAATAACATATTATAATTAGTCAATTAATTTTATATATACTATGTTTAATAAAAAATAAAAAGGCACCAATTCCATTTAATTAATTATTTAATAACAAATGTTATAAAGTTATATAGGTGTTAATTGTCCATAAAAGAAAATAACATGCACAAGAAGACAATGGCGTCTGTGAATATTAAGTCACAAAAGTAACTACTTACCTATATATATACATCAACTAATTAATAATGCATTAATCATTACTAATTATAACTAAATAAGATTAATAATTAATGACTGATAATTAATTTGTAAATAAAGTATAATTTAAAAAATCAATTAATTTATTATATTCCTATTACCATTATTAATCAAGTATCATATTGCCTTTAACGCCAGACTTTCTGAGCTCTTTAGTGATTGTTCTGTATTTGGAGATATTATTATATATTGATATATACATGGTTGTATATGAGTTCAAAGATGAATTTGAATCCTTTTGGTACATATGCTAACGATTTATAATGTTATATGCCCTTACATGAGTTTAGAGTTCATCGGTATGTGAAATCTTGGAGATTTCCGACAATTAAGCTTTTAAGTGTGAAAAACCGAGTCCATTGGATGAATATGACCATGGTAATTAAATTAAATATGTTCTAATGCCTTAGACATGATTAGACATAATTTATAGACTTATTGGACACTTAGAAAGTTTAATTGGAAAAGTTGATGTACATAAGGGCTTATTTGCAAATTGTCAAAAGTTAAAGGACTTAATTGTAATTTTTAAATTCCTGGAGGACCAATATGTAATTTTATAAAGTTGAAGGGCTTAGTTATTATTTCCAAGAATCCAGGACCAAAGTAAAAATAAAAGTTTTGGAGATTCCTAAACTTTGGGTTTAATTGCAAATTTAGGAAAGTTCGGAGGGTAAAATGGTAATTTCACATAAGCTAAGGCCAAAATGATAATTTTACCCCATTAAGTCAAAGAAGAGTCAATATTCTAGACCCTTCTTTCACTTATGGTCGTGCATCACATTTCTAACGACTTAGGACATTTTGTTTTAATTAAAAGAAAGGAGAAAAGAGAGGAAGAAAAGGAAGTTTTGGCCATCATCAAAATTCACCCTTCTTTTTAGTTTTTCAACCTCAACCAAGGTGTTCTAAGCTAAATTGGGTCAAGGAACTCAAATCTATCATTAGATTTGAGAAAATCTCAAATGATTTGAAGATATCATTAAAGAAAGGTTTTGGTAAATTTTGTCTCATATCTCTCTACATTATGATTTTGAGTTTGGGGTTCAGATGTGTTGTTCTCCATGCTTAAATATGCACGAAACATGGTTTGGATGAATGAAATGTGTCATGGAGAGGGTTCTTTAAGTCAAAACTAAAATTGTCCCTTTTAGGTGTAAGTTTGTGAATTTTTAAATATCTTTTGAAATTGATGGTCTAAATGAATCCTATGGTGTTAATTATACATGTATGATATGAATTAGTGATGAAGAATGAAGAAGATGTGTGTTGGTTAAGCTTAGGTCAAAATGGTGGGAGAAGAAGTGGATTAAGGTAATGAGTTATGTAATTGATAAATGTAGCTTAAATGGAAGGAGTTGGTTTGAATGGAGTGGTAGAATGTGTCAATGATTAGGAGTGTTTACTATATAACAAGATAGGAGCATGAATTACTAAGATAAAGTCTTGAAAATGTGACTTGAAAGTCATGCACATTAGGTGTTTGATAAAATACTTAAGTGAACTTGGCTTAAGATTTAAGGATTTTAATGATGTGCATTGGAAAGAGGCTTTGATGTTTACTTAGAGTAAACTTGAAATGTTGCCTAGATTGATGAATAATGACCTAATATGCTTGAATAAATATGTGCTTAATTAAGTTATGAAATGAGTAAGTTTGGATTAAAGGCATTAAATGCCTTAGAAAATGCAAAAGAGAAGCTTATGTGATGGTGTATAAGTATGAAATTTATGTTTAAGTAGTAATTTCATGTATGTCTTTTTATGTATAAAGGCTCGAGATCCGTGAATTAGGGAACTCATACAGAGGATTATTGAAGTTAAGAGAGAGCATATCTTCTTTGAGGTGAGTTTGAGAAACCATATTTCTCAAATAGGATTAGAACATCCTAAGACAAGCATGATAACTTGTATGTGAATTTTGAACCTAGGCAGCGTATGGTAGACTTGAATTTCAATTGGATGTTAATATACTTAGGTATTTAATAAATGACATTGTTTCTAATAACTCTTTACACTTAGCATGTAGCTGATGTTTTTATTATGTATTTTAAGAAATGATACTGTTTTCCACCAATCTGAACTTGAAATGTAAAGGACAACGTTTTATTTTCTGAAACTACATTTTTGAATAACTTTGCATTTGGAGTACAAAAGAAGGCTTTTATTTCTTGAGATAATTTTTTGGAATTTACATATGCATAATCGAGTCATGTATGATGCATGTTTTTGTTCTCTTTTGGTTTAGAGACATAGCACAGTTTCATTTTATCGGTTGAACCAATAAATAAAGGCATGATGTCTTACTTGATTTTACACTTAATAATTAGACATGATTTGTTTTTTGATTGGTGAGGAAACAATTGGCCAATCGTGTGCTGGGCACAATTGATTAAGCGACCTTCGCACCCTTGATGCTGGTACATGAAAGTCAAGTCGCCGTATTGACACCTTTCTATGGGACTTACGAGTGATTCCATACCTAAGGTGTGGATACCGACGAGGTCATCACCTAGGATCATGATGTTCTTGTCGACTGTAGTCCAGACTCACCACGGATGAAAGTCAAGATAACACCGATAATCGGTGGGTGTGCACATTAGTTTGGTCAACTAGTGATATGACACATAATTGTTTTGGCTTATATTGATGTTGGTTTTCCTATCGATATTTGATTTATACATATGATGTTTTTATGCTTTGTAAACTAGAACTGGAACCTATGTTCACCAGATGAGTGAGTTAGGCCTATATGGCTCCTAACCAGTATACATTGAGTCATAGGCTGGGCCTATATGTTGTCTATCTAATATACATTCACTTCATAGGTTATCTACACCGTCTTGGCACAAATCAAATTCTATTTGTGATATATGTTTTTCCTACTCACTGAGTACCTAGTGTACTCACCCCTTTCACTTTCCAATCATGCAGGTTAATTTAGTGAATTTGAAGCCCTGAGTGGATCGTGTGGTCTTTTGATATTTTCAAGGTATTACCACACGTGGGTAGTTTCTTATTTTGTACTTTTGTTGTCTAGTGGCTCATGAACTGTGTTTATGTAGATACGCTTTATGATTTTGTAAGTTAACTTTTGATTACCTTGTGTTTTATAAATGACTTTATATATGAATCTTTTAATACTATTATTGAGATTGCCTTGAATGGATTTTAAAGCCCTGAAGTTGTAGTTGGGTGTGAATATAGAAGTGCGATTGAAATTGTTTACAACCTTTGGAGATTTTTAAAACACAACAGTTGTGCTGCCCGAATTTTTTTAAAAAATAAGAGAGAAAGGAATAGATATTGAGTTAGCCTTGCATAGCTGGATTAAGGATACCGTGAGTGTCCTTAACCCGATTATGCGGCAGCTGTCATGGGATCGATGTGGTATCGGGTCGTGACATTGCCATAAATCAATTAATTAATTATATTTTAACTAACTGATAATATTTTAATTACAAGAAATTATATTTTAATTTACTAAATAGTTATAATTAAATTAATTAAAGATATTTTTAGAATATGTAAATAAAAATGAAAAATATTTCAAACGCATTAATAATAACATAAGTAATATTTATGTGTTAATAATAATTAATTAATTAATTAATAACATTTAAATAAATTGATTATTTAATTATATATTGACTATTATAAATTTATTTTAATTAATTTTATTTAACTAAGGAATTAAAAATTCATCTTTTCATAGGCGTAACACTTAAATCATGTTTATGACTTTTATAATAGTAAAAGTTCAATTCATTTTAATTAAATAATCAATTAATTATTTTATTATTAATCAATAATATAATTAAGTCGCACTTGTGACTCCTATAATGATAATATTTTATTTTATTTTAAGTAATTAATCAATTAATTATTTTGTTATTAATTAATACCATATTATAATTAGTCAATTATAATATGGTATATTATACTTAATAAAAATGAAAAATAATCCTAATTTTATTTAATTAATTATTTAATAACAAATATTATAAAATTATATAGGTGTTAATTGCTCATAAAAAGAAATTAACATGCATAGCAAGACAGTCATGTCTATGAATATTAAGTCACAAGTGTGACTACTTACCTATATATATACATCAACTAATTAATAATGCATTAATCATTATTAATTATAATTGAATAAGATTAACAATTAATGACTAATAATTAATTTATCAATAGAATATAATTTAAAAATTATTGATTTATTATATTCTAATTACCATTATTAATCCAGTATCACATTGGCATAAATCAATCAATTAATTATAATTTAAATAACAGATAACATTTTAATTATATGAAATTATATTTTAATTTAACAAATAGTTATAAATAAATTAATTGAAGATATTTTAAGAATATGTTATGAAAAAATGGGAAAAATATTTTAGACGCTTTAACAATAACATAAGTAATAATTACGTGTTAATAATTAACAATTAATCAAATAATAAGATTTCAATAAATCAATTATTTAATTATATATTTATTATTAAGAATTATATTTTAATTATTTTTATTTAATTAAGGAATTAAAATAGATCTTTTCACAAAGGTGACAATTAAGTCACCTCTGTGACTCTTATAATAGTAAATGTTCATTTTATTTTAATTAAATAATTAATTAATTATTTTGTTATTAATTAATAATATACTTAAGTCATGCCTGTGGCTCATATAATAATAAAATTTCATTTTATTTTAAGTAATTAATTAAAAATTATTTTGTTATTAATTAAAATATATTATAATTGGTCAATTAATATTATATATATACATTATTTAATAAAATGAAAATAAAGCACTAATTCTATTTAATTATTTATAGAATAAATTAATTATATTTTAATAAATCAATACTTAATTAATTATTTATTTAATAACAAATATTATAAAATTATATAGGTATTAATTGCCCAAAAAACAAAATAACATGTACAACATGGTAGTCACGTCTGTGAATATTAAGACACAAGTGTGACTACTTACCTATATATATACATCAACTAATTAATAATGCATTAATCATTACTAATTATAACTAAATAAGATTAACAGTTAATGACTGAAAATTAATTTGTAAATAAATTATAATTTAAAAATTAATTAATTTTTATATTCTAATTACCATTATTAATCAAGTACCACGTTGTCATAAATAAATAAATTAATTATATTTTAACTAATTGATAATATTTTAATTATATGAAATTATATTTTAATTTAGTAAACAATTATAATTACATTAATTTAAGATATTTTAAGAATATCTAATTAAAAGGGAAAACTTTCGATTTATTGATAATAACATAAATAATATTTACGTGTTAATAACCAAGAATTAATTAATTAATCAATAAGAATTCAATAAATCAATTATTTAATTATATATTTATTATTATGAATTTTAATTAATTTTGTTTAATTAATAAATTAAAAAATAAAATTTTCAAAGGCGTGACATCTAAGTCACTACATGACTCCTATAATAGTAAAAATTCATTTTATTATAATTAAATAATCAATTAATTGTTTTGTTATTAATCAATAATTACTTAAGTCACGCTGTGACTCCTATAATAATAAAATTTCATTTTATTTTAAGTAATTAATCAGTTAATTATTTTGTTATAATTAATAATATATTATAATGTCAACCAATTATATATATATATATATATATTGAATAAAAATGAAAAATATAAGCTCTAATTCTATGTAAGTAGTTAAAGAATAAATTAGCTATATTTTAATAAATCAATACTTAATTAATTATTTATTTAATAAAAATGTTATAAAATTATATAGGTGTTAATTGCCTGTAAAAAGAAAATAACATATACGACATGGTAGTCACGCTTGAATATTAAATCACAAGCATGACGACTTACATATGTATATACATCAATTAATTAATAATATATTAATCATTATTAATCATAACTGAATAAGATTAACCGTTAATGATTAAAATTAATTTATAAATAAAACACAATTTAATAAACCATTTAATTTATTTTATTCTAATTAACATTATTAATCAAGTACCAAATTTTCATATATCAATTAATTAATTATATTTTAAATGATAATATTTTAATTACATGAAATTATATTTTAATTTACTAAATAGCTATAATTAAATTAATTAAAGATATTTAAAATATGTGATTAAAAATGGCGAAAAATATTTCAGATTTAATAAGTAATATTTACATGTTAATAATAAATAAATAGTTAATCAACTAATAAGATTTAAATAAATCAACTATTTAATTATATATTGAATTTTATGAATTTTATTTTGATTAATTTTATTTAATTAAAGAATTAAAAATAGATCTTTTAATAGGCATAACACTTAAGCCACAAACAATAATATACTTAAGTCATGCCTGCAACTCCTATAATAATAATAATTTATTTTTATTTTAAGTAATTAATTAATTAATTATTCTATTATTAATTAAATCAATTATTTATTTTATTAATTAATTACATATTATAATTAATCAATTAATTTTATATATTATATTTAATAAAAATGAAAAATAGGCACCAATTCCACTTAACTAATTATTTAATAACAAATGATATAAAGTTATATAGGTGTTCATTGCCCATAAAAGAAAATAACATGCACACAAGAAGTCAAATCATGAATATTAAGTCACAAAGTGACTACTACCTATATATATACATAAACTAATTAATAATGCTTTAATCATTATTAACTATAACTAAATAAGATTAATAATTAATGACTGAAAATTATACTTTAATAAAGTATAATTTAAAAATTAATTAATTAATTATATTCTAATTACCATTATTAATCAAGTACCATGTTGTCATAAATCAATTAATTAATTATATTTTAACTAACTGATAATATTTTAATTACATGAAATTATATTTTAATTTACTAAATATTTATAATTTAATTAATTAAAGAAAATTTTAGAATAAGTAATTAAAATGGGGAAAAATATTTCAGATGCATTAATAATAACGTAGTACAATTAGTCAATTAATTATATACATTATATTTAAGAAAAATGAAAAAAAATAAGCACTAATTTTATTTAATAGGAAATGTTATAAAACTATATAGGTTTTAATTGCTCATTACAAGAAAATAATATGCACATCAAAACAATCATGTATGTGAATATTATGTCACAGTGTGACTACTTACATATATATACATATCAACTAATTAATAATGCATTAATCATTATTAATTATAACTAAATAAGATTAACAGTTATGACTAATAATTAATTTATAAATAAAATTTAATTTCAAAATTTAGTTAATTTATTATATTGTAATTACCATTGTTAATAAAATATAACATTGTCATAAATCAATTAATCAATTATATTTTAACTAACGATAATATTTTAATTACATGAAATTATATTTTAATTTACTAAATAGTTATAATTAAATATATTAAAGATATTTTAGAATATATTCTAATTACCATTGTTAATAAAGTATAACATTGTCATAAATCAATTAATCAATTATATTTTAACTAACTTATAATATTTTAATTACATGAAATTATATTTTAATTTACTAAACAGTTATAATTAATTATATTAAAGATATTTTTAGAATATGTAATTAAAATGGGAATTATATTTCAAATGCATTAATAATATCATAAGTATTATTTACATATTAATAATAATTAATTAATTAATAATATTTAAATAAATCAATTATTTAATTATATATTGACTATAATAAATTTTATTTTAACTAATTTTATTTGATTAAGGTATTAAACAATTGCTAGCGCAACACATAAGTCACGTTTATGACTCCTATAATAGTAAAAGTTCATTTTATTTTAATTAAAAATTGATTAATTATTTTGTTATTAATCAATAATATATGTAGGTCATGTTGACTCCTATAATAATAAAAATTTATTTTATTGTAAGAAATTAATCAATTAATTATTTTGTTATTAATTAATACCATATTATAATAAGTCAATTAATTAATTATTTAATAAAAATATTATAAAATTATATAGGTGTTAATTGCTCATAAAAGGAAATAGCATGTACAAGAAGACATCACGTATGTGAATATTAAGTAACAAGTGTAACTACTTACATATATAAATACATCAACTAATTAATAACGTGCAATCATTATCGATTTATAACTGAATAAGATTAACGATTAATGACCTTCCTAAAAAAAACAGTTAATGACCAATAATTAATTTATAAATAAAGTATAATCTAATTTCCATTAATAATCAAGTATCACATTGTCATAATTCAATTAATTAATTATATTTTAACTAACTGATAATATTTTAGTTACATGAAATTATATTTTAATTTACTAAATAGTTATAATTAAATTAATTAAAGATATTTTAAGTTAAAAATGGGCAAAAATATTTTAGACACATTAATAATAACATAAGTAATATTTGAGTGTTAATAATAAATAAATAAATAATAATGTTTAAATAAATCAATTATTTATTTATATATTGACTATTATAAATTTTATTTTAATTAATTTTATTTAATTAAGGAATTAAAAAATTGATCTTTTCAGAGGCGTAACACTTAAGTCACATCTATGACTTCTATAATAGTAAAAGTTCACTTTATTTTAATTAAATAATCATTGAATTATTTTATTGTTAATCAATAATATACTAAAGTCATGCCTGTGACTCCTATAATAATAAAATTTATTTTATTTTAAGTAATTAATGAATTAATTATTTTGTTATTAATTAATACCGTATTATAATTAGTTAATTAATAAGATTAACAGTTAATGATTAATAATTAATTTATAAATAAACTATAATTTCAAAATCAATTAATTTATTATAATCTAATTACCATTATTAAAAAGTACCACATTGTCATAAATCAATTAATTAATTATATTTTAGCTAACGATAATATTTTAATTACATGAAATTATATTTTAATTTACTAAATAGTCATAATTACATTAATTAAAGATATTTTTAGAATATGTAACTAAAAATGGGAAATATATTTCAGACGCATTAATAATATCATAAGCAATATTTACATGTTAATATAAATAAACAAATAAATAAATAATATTTCAATAAATCAATTATTTAATTATATATTAACTATTATAAATTTGATTTTAATTAGTTTTGTTTGATTAATGAATTAAAAATTGTAGGCATAACACTTAAATCACGTCTATGACTCCTATAATAGCAAAAGTTCATTTCATTTTAATTAAATAATCAATTAATTATTTTATTGTTAATCAATAATATACTTAGGTCACTTTGTCACTCCTATAATAATAAAATTTTGTTTTATTTTAAGTAATTAACTGATTAATTATTTTGTTATTAATCAATTCAATTAATTATGTTGTTATTAATTAATACCATATTATAATTAGTCAATTAATTAATTATTTAATAACAAATGTTATAAAATTATATAGGTGTTAATTGCTCATAAAAGAAAATAACATGCATAGCAAAATAGTCACGTCTGTGAATATTAAGTAACAGTGTAACTACTTATATACATACATCAACTAATTAATAATGCATTAATCATTATTAGTTATAACTGAATAAGATTAATAGTTAATGACTAATAATTAATTTATAAATAAAGTATAATTTAAAATTCAATTATTTTGTTGTAATCTAATTACCATTATTAATCAAATATCACATTGTCATTAATTAATTAATTAATTATATTTTAACGATTGATAATATTTTAATTACATGAAACAATATTTTAATTCACTAAATAGTTATAATTAAATTAATTAAAATAATTTTAGATTATGTAATTAAAAATGGGAAAAATATTTCAGACACATTAATAATAACATAAGTAATATTTACGTGTTAATAATAAATAAATAAATAATTAAAACATTTAAATAAATCAATTATTTAATTATATATTGACTATTATAAATTTTAATTAATTCTATTTAATTAAGACATTAAAAATTGATGTTTTCATTAAATAATCAGTTAGTTATTTTGTTATTAATCAATAATATACTTAAGTCATGCCTATGACTCTTATAATAATAAAATTTTATTTTATGTTAAGTAATTAAGGAATTAATTATTTTGTTATTAATTAATACCATATTATAATTAGTCAATTAATTATATATATATATTATATTTAATAAAATGAAAAATAAGCACTAATTTTATGTAATTAATTATTTAATAACAAATGTTATAAAATTATATAGGTGTTAATTGCTCATAAAAGAAAATAACATGCACAGAAAGACAGTCATGTCTATGAATATAAAGTCACAAGTCGACTACTTACCTATATATATACATCAACTAATTAATAACGCATTAATCATGATTAATTATAACTAAATAAGATTAACAGTTAATGACTGATAATTAATTTATAAATAAAGTATAATTTAAAAATCTATTAGTCTATTATATTCGATTACCTTTATTAATGAAGATAATATTTTAATTTTATGATATTTTTATTTTAATTGACTAAATAGTTTCAATTAAATTAATTGAAGATATTTTAAGAATATGTTATGGAAAATGGGGAAAATATTTCAGACACATTAACAATAACATAAGTAATAATTCACTTGTTAATAATCAGTAATTAATTAAATAATAAGATTTCAATAAATCAATTATTTTGTTATATATTAATTATTATGAATTATATTTTAATTAATTTTATTTAATTAAGGAATTAAAATAGATCTTTTCATAGGCATGACGCTTAAGTCACATCTGCAACTCCTATAATAGTATTTTAATTAAATAATTAATTAATTATTTTGTTATTAACCAATAATATACTTAAGTCATGCCTATGACTCCTATTATAATAAAATTTATTTTTATTTTAAATAATTAATCAATTAATTATTTTGTTAATAATTAATAGTATATTATAATTAGTTAATTAATTTTATATGTATTGTATTTAACCAAAATGAAAAATAAAGCATTAATTATATTTAATTAAATAAATAATAAATAATTATATTTTAATAAATCAATACTTAATTAATTGATTATTTAATAACAAATGTTATAAAATTATATAGATGTTAATTGCCTATAAAAGAAAATAACATGCATAGCATGATAGTCACATTTGTGAATATTAAGATACAAAGTGACTACTTACCTATATGTACACTTCAACTAATTAATAATGCATTAATCATGATTAATTATAACTGAATAAGAAGAATAGTTAATGACTAATAATTAATTTATAAATAAACTATAATTTAAAAATCAATAATATATTGTATTCTAATTACCATTATTAATCAAGTATCACATTGTCATAAATCAATTAATTAATTATATTTTAGTTAACTGATAATATTTTAATTATATGAAATTATATTTTAATTTACTAAATAATTATAATTAAATTCATTGAAGATATTTCAAAAATATGTAAATAAAAAAGCAAAAATAGTTCGACGCATTGACATTAACATAAGTAACAATTACGTGTTAATAATCATTAATTAATTAATATGATTTAAATAAATCAATTATTTAGTTATATATTGATTATTATGAATTTTATTTTAATTAATTTTGTTTAATTAAGAAAATAAAATAGATCTTTTCATTAGCGTGACACTTAAGTCACGTCTGTGACTCTATAATAATAAAAATTCATTTCACATTAATTAAATAATCAATTAATTATTTTGTTATTAATCAATAATATACTTAAGTCACGCTTGTGACTCCTATAATAATAAATTTTCATTGTATTTTATGTAATTAATCAATTAGTTATTTTGTTATTAATTAATAATATATTATAATTAGTCAACAAATTATATATATTATATTTAATAAAAATTAAAATTATAAGTGCTAATTCTATGTAATTAATTAAAGAATAAATTACCTATTTTTACTAAATCAATACTTTATTAATTATTTATTAAATAAAAATTTAAAATTATATAGGTATTAATTACCCGTAAAAAGAAAATAACAAGCAAGACATGGTAGTCGAGCTTCGAAGATTAAGTCATAGGCATAACTACTTACGTATATATATACATCAATGATTAATATTGCATTAATCATTATTAATTATAACTGAATAAGATTAATAGTTAATAATGAATAATTCATTTACTGAATAAAGTATAATTTAATAAATCATTTAATTTATTATATTCTAATAACCATTATTAATCAAGTATCACATTTTCATAAATCAATTAATTAATTATATTTTAACTAAATGATAATATTTTAATTACATGAAATTATATTTTAATTTACCAAATAGTTATAATTAAATTAATTAAAGATATTTTAAGAATAGGTAATTAAAAGGGTAAAAATATTTTAGACACATTAATAATAACATAAATAATATTTACGTGTTAATAATATATAAATAATTATTTATTTAATAACATTTAAATAAATCAATTATTTAATTATGTATTGATTGTTATGAATTTTATTTTAATGTATTTTATTTAATTAAGGATTTAGAAATAGATCTTTTCATATGCTTAACACTTAAGTCACGTCTGTGACTCCTATAATAGTAAAAGTTCATTTCATTCTAATTAAATAATAAATTAATGATTTTTTATTAATCAACAATATACTTACTTTGTAATCTGTTATAATAATATATTTTATTTTATTTTAATTAATTAATGAGTTAATTAATTTTAAATAATAAATTCAATAAATTATTTTGATATTAATTAATAACATATATAATTAGTCTATTAATTTTAAATGTTTTATTTTTAATAAAATGAAAAAATAAGCACCAATTCTATTTAATTAATTATTTAATAACAAATGTTATAAAATTATATAAGTGTTAATTGCCCATAAAAGAAAATAACATGCATAGCAAGGCAGGTCATGTCTGTGAATATTAAGTCACAAGCCCGACTACTTACCTATATATATACATCAACTAATTAATAATAATAATCATTATTAATTATAACTAAATAAAATTAACAATTAATGACTAATAATTAATTTATAAATAAAGTATGATTTAAAAAACAATTAATTTATTATATTCTAATTACCATTATTAGTCAACTATCACATCGTCATAAATCAATTAATTAGTTATATTTTAACTAACTAATAATATTTTAATTACATGAAATTATATTTTAAATTTCTAAATAGTTATAATTAAATTAATTAAAGATATTTTAAGAATATGTAATTAAAAATGGGAAAATATTTCAGATGCATTAATAATGGGATAAGTAATATTAACGTGTTAGTAACAAATAATTAATTTATTAATTAATACGATTGAGATGAATCAAATTTTAATTATATATTGATTATTATGAAATATATTTTTATTTAGTTAAGGAATTAAAAATAGATCTTTTCACAAAGCGTGACACTTAAGTCATATCCGTGACTCCTATAATAGTAAAAGTTCCTTTTATTTTAATTAAATAATCAATTAATTATTTTGTTATTAATTAATAATAAACTTAAACGTTGGTTACTCCTATAATAATAAAATTTTATTTTAACCAATTAGCCAATTAATTATTTTGTTATTAATTAATAATATATTATAATTAGTCATTTAATTAATTAAAGAATAAATTAATTAGATTTTAACAAATCAATATTATTTATTTATTTATTTATTTAATAATAAATGTTATAAAGTTATATATGTTAATTACCCGTAAAAGAAAATAACATGCACAAAGCGGTCACAATCGTGAATAATAAGTTACAAGCGTGACTACTTACCTATATATATACATCAACTAATTAATAATGCATTTATCATTATTAATTGTAACTGAATAAGATTAACCGTTAATGACGATAATTAATTTATAAATAAAGCATAATTTAAAAATATGTTAATATATTATATTCTAATTACCATTATTAATCAAACATCACATTGTCATAAATCAATTAATTAACTATGATTTAACTAACGATAATGTTTTAATTATATAAAACTATTGTTTAATTTACTAAATATTTATAATTAAATTAATTGAAGATAGTTTAAGAATATGGTATTAAAAATGGGAAAAATGTCACACCCATTAACAAAAACATAAGTAATAATTACATGTTAATAATCAATAATTAATTAAAAATAAGATTTCAATAATTCAATAATTTAATTTTTATTGATTATTATGAAATATATTTTAATTAATTTTATTTAAATTAGTAATTAAAATAAATCTTTTCATAGGCGTGACACTTAAGTCACCTCTGTGACTCTTATAATAGTAAAAGTTCATTTTAGTATTAAATAATCAATTAATTATTTTGTTATTAATTGACAATATACTTAAGTAACGCCTATGACTCCTATAATAATAATATTTTATTTTATTTTAAGTAATAAATCAATAAATTATTTTGTTATTAATTAGTAATATATTATAATTATTCAATTAATTATATATATTATATTTAATAAAAATAATATAAAGCACTAATTCTATTTAATTATTTAGGAATAAATAAATTATACTTTAATAAATCAATACTCAATTAATTAATTATTTAATAACAAATGTTATAAAATTATATAGGTGTCAATTGCCCACTAAAACAAAATAACATGCACAACATGGTAGTCACTTATGTGAATATTAAGTCACAGCATGACTACTTACCTATATATATACATCAACTAATTAATAATGCATTATTCATTGTTAATTATAACTGAATAAGATTAATGATTAATGACTAATAATTAATTTATAAAAGGTATAATTTCAAAAATAATTAATTTATTATATTCCAATTATCATTATTAATCAAGTATCACATTGTCATAAATCAATTAATTAATTATATTTTAACTAATTGATAATATTTTAATTACATTAAATTATATTTTTATTTAATAAATAGTTACAATTAAATTAATTCAAGATATTTTAAGAATATGTAATTAAAATGGAGAAAATATTTCAGACACATTAATAATAACAAAAGTAATATTTACGTGTTACTAGTCAATAATTAATTAAATAATTAATAAGATTTCAATCAATCAATTGTTTAATTATGTATTAATTATTATGAATTTTGTTTTAATTAATTTTATTTAATTAAGGAATTAAAAATAATTATATGTATTATATTTAATAAAAAGAAAATAAGCACTAATTATATTTTATTAATTGAAGAATAAATTGATTATATTTTAAGAAATCAATAATTATTTAATTATTTATTTATTAAAATTTTATAAAAATATATAGAGGTTAATTGCCCATAAAAGAAAATAACATGCATGACATGGTAGTCACGCCCATGATTTATGCATCTATTAATTAATAATATATTAATCATTGTTAATTATAACTGAATAAGATTAACATTTAATGATTAATATTAAATTTATAAATAAAGTATAATTTAATAAATTATTTAATTTATTATATTCTAATAACCGTTGTTAATCAAGTATCACTTTTTATAAATCAATTAATTAATTATATTTTAACTAATTGATAATATTTAAATTACATGAAATTATATTTCAATTTACTAAGTAGTTATAATAGTAAAAGTTCATTTTATTTTAATTAAATAATCAGTTAATTATTTAGTTATTAATTAATAATATACTTAAGTGTTATATCAGGGTGATCGAATTGGGCTTCCTGTTAACAGAATATCAGCTATGCATGCCTAAAGACTTCTAAGAAAAGGATGTTAGGGGCATATAGCTCATGTTAGGAATACCAAAAGTGAGATCAGTGAGCTACAACAGATCCTTATAGTAAGGAATTTTCCAGATGTGTTTCTAGAAGATTTACCTGGATTACCACCAGAAAGAAAAATAGAGTTTAATATAGAATTCCTTCCTGGTACAAACCCTGTCTCAATTACTCCATACAGAATGGCACCTACGCTGCGTATGGTTGCTGTCTCTCGTATGTAGAGATTGAACGGAATAAAAATTTAGAGATGGAACAAAACAAAAATTGGAGACAGTGAGGTGTTTGATTGTGATGGACAAAACAAATAAAACTGTCTCCGTCTCGAGGACAGAAATGAGTTTGTTGCAGTTAACAGAACATAAAAACTGTGTCCATGACTAAATTACCCCTGCAGTATAATATGATTGGAAATATGTAATTCATTGATTATTTTAAAATGAAAGATTTGTATTAGTAAAAGTTAACGAATAATAATAATAATAACAATAAAAATTAATATCAAATAATAATAATAATAATAATATAAAATAATAATAATGATGATGATGATAATATGATAATTAATTTTGTTTAACAAAATATAAATAATAATAATAATAATAAGTACAAAATTTATAATAATAGTAAATAATAATAAATACAAATTTTATAATAATAATAATAATAAGATAATTAATTTCATATATAATAATAATAATAAATGATAATAATAAGTATAAAATTTATAATAATAATTAATAATAAAATAATAAATACAAAATTAATAGTAATAATAATAATATTATTATAAAATAATAAATACAAAATTTATAATAATAATAATAATAATAAGTACAAAATTTATAACAATAATTAATAAGAATAATGATGATGATGATGATGATGATGATGATAAGATAATTAATTTAGATAATAATAATAATAATAATAATAATAATAATAATAATAATAATAATAATAATAATAATAATAATAATAATAATAATAATAATAATAATAGAGTTTAATAATATAATTAAGAATAAAAAAATTGCTTATATAGGAGGAGGGATATTTCTGGAGGTTGCTTATGTGTTTTATCGCGGAGATGGAGACAAGAAATTTTGTCCTTTAGTTTTAAAAGAAACAAAAGTTTTTGTTTTTGTCATCCGGGAACAGAAGAAAGATAGATCTTTACGATTATGCATAGATTATAGGCAATTGAATAAAGTAACTGTTAAGGATAAATACCCTCTTTTTCGGATTGATGATCTATTTGATCAATTACAGGGAACAAGTCATTTCTCTAAGATTGATCTCAAATTCGGGTATCATCAGTTGAGGATCTGAAAAGAGGACGTGCTGAAAACTGCCTTTAGAACCAGATATGGACACTATGAGTTCCTGATGCTTCCTTTTGGTTTAACGAATGCACCAGCGACCTTTATAGATTTGATGAATAGAATTTTTAGGCCGTATGTGGATAATTCATTATGGTTTTTATTGATGACATATTGGTATATTCCAGGAGCCAAGAAGAACATGAAAAAAACTTGACAATGGTGTTAAAAATCCTTAGAGATAATTAGTTATATGCCAAGTTGGCAAAGTGTGAGTTATGGCTCGACAGAGTGGGTTTCCTGGGTCATATAGTTAGTGAAGAAGGAATTCAAGTAGATCCTCAGAAGGTGGAAGCTGTGTCTAATTGGCCTAGACCTACTAATATTACCGAAGTACGAAGTTTCTTAGGTATGGATGGTTATTACAAACGATTTGTAAAAGATTTTTCCAATATAGCTACTCCACTGACAAGGTTAACACGGAAACAAGTGAGATTTGAGTGGGATGATTCCTATGGGCAAAGTTTCCAAAAGCTTAAGGAATGTCTCACATCAGCTCCAGTGTTAGCAGTGCCTTCAGGGCAAGGTGATTATATGATAAATTGTGATGCCTCCAAAGTTGGTTTAGGCTATGTATTGATGCATAATAGGAGAGTAATTGCCTATGCTTCCAAACAATTAAGAAAAACATGAAGTAAACTATCCTATCCATGATCTAGAAATGACAGCCATGATATTTGCATTAAAAATTTGGAGATACTATTTATATGGTGAAAAGAGTGAAATATATATAGATCATAAGAGTCTTCATTACATTCAACAACAGAAAGAGTTGAATATGAGATAGAGATGGTGGATTGAGTTACTGAAGGATTATGACTATCAAATCTTGTATCACCCAGGTAAAGCCAATGTAGTGGCTGATGCTCTGAGCAGAAAATCGATTGGGAGTTTGTATCATGTCCCCATTCAAAAGAAAGAGCTTGTTAAAGATTTAAATGGGTTATTTAATATGGGATTGCACTTGGAAGTATCTAATTCTTAAGTATTACTTGCTCAATTCCAGGTGAAACCCAATTTAATTGATGAGATTAAAACTGCCCAAGACAGTGATCCTGAGCTAGCCAAATTAAGAATAGTTGTCCAGGATGGTAAGGTGACAGAGTTCAATATAGTGGATAGAGTATTGAAATGTGGTAATAGGTTATGTGTACCTAACATAAATGTGCTAAGACAAAGAATTATGCATGAGCCATATTATACACCTTATAGTGCTCACCCTGGAACCTCCAAGATGTACCATGATGTTAAAGCATGCATTGGTGGTAGGGTATGAAGAAAGATGTAGCCCAGTTACTTATTTAACTTGTCATCAAGTCAAATTTGAACATCAGATACTAGATTACTACAGGAGCTACCGCTACTCAAGTAGAAATGGGAGCAGATTACCATGGATTCTGTGATTGGATTGCCAAGAACATATAAGGGGCATGATTCTATTTGGGTTATAGTCGACAGACTCACCAAGTTAGCCCACTTTATAGCAGTTAAAACCACTTATAGTGCAACTCAATTAGCCCATTTATATGTTGACATAATTGTGAAGTATTATGGAGTGCTAGTGTCTATTATTTCTGATAGTGGAATACAGTTCGCTTTTAGATTCTGGTAAAAACTACAAGAAGCCATAGGTACACAGTTGAGTTTTAGTACAACATTCCACACACAAATTGATGGGCAATCGGAGAGAACCATCCAGAAACTTGAAGATATGTTAAGAATGTGTGTCTTGGACTTTTGGCAGAGATTGGGAACGCCATTTGCCTTTAATAGAATTTGCTTACAACAACAACTACCATTCCACTATTGGGATGGCACCTTACAAGGCCATGTATGACAGAAAGTGCAGATCTCCACTATGTTGGACAGAAATAGGAGAAAAATAGTTAGAGGGACCATACCTAATGCAAGAAACATTTGTAAAAGTTCCTCTGATACAGGAAATATTAAGAATGGCCTTCAGTAGGCAAAAGAGTTATACAGATTCTAAGAGAAGGGATGTATAGTGTGAACCAGGTGATCAAGTTTTCTTAAAAGTCTCTCCTATAAAAGGTGTAGTCAGATTTGGAAAGAGAGGGAAGCTGAATCCTAGATATATTGGACCATTTGAGATCCTTGAAAGGGTCAGAAATGTGTCATATCAGTTGGCTTTGCCTCCCATCTTAGCTACGTGCATCCAGTTTTCCATATATCAATGTTAAGAAAGTACATTTTAGATCCTTCACATGTATTACAAAGCCCAGAAGTGGAAATAGCAGAGAATCTTTCTTATGAAGAAACTCTAGTTGCCATCATGGACAGACAGATTACAAAATTGCGGAATAAAGAGATTCCAATGTTTAAAGTCCAATGGCAAAATCAAAGAATTGAGGAATGTACATGGGAAATAGAAGAATAAATGAGAACTAGATATCCACAGTTGTTTCCCTAATAAGGTAAATTTTTAAACTTCGTGGGCGAGTTTTAATAAGGGGAGAATATAACACCCAATATTTGATTTACTCGGTACACCGAAAAAAATAGTATTTGAGACTAATGTCATTAAAACCAGGACAATGAATTATAATTTTTGGTGACATCAAATTAATAATGTTTGAAACTTTTACGGTGGTCACAGGAAATTGTACCAGTGGATTTTAAGGAACCAATACAAGAGGGCCATTTTTGTAAATAATTAATAAAGTGGCTTATAAAAGAAGCTAAGTACAAATAAGACAAAACTCTTTTCTTCTTCCTCCTCCCTCATGTGGCTGAACCATGGAAGCTCCTTTCTAAAAAATTTCAAGCTTTGCAACAAGAATGTGAAGGAGAATCAAGCTGATCAATCAATACAAAATGGTAAGCCTCGATCCCGACACTTGATTATACTGATGGGACTTTAGTTTCTCACCTTCTTTTTCCATAGCTATGAAACCCATTTGATGAAATTTATGGTTTTGATGATTTTGATGATGGATTCTTATTCTTTGATGTCTAATGACAAATTAACATCAGGAAATTTTCATTTTTATGGTGATTTGGGGCTAAACGAAAACCTAGGGTTTTGGAGTTCAAAGCTGCCCATGGAGGAAGATTCGTAGGTCCTTCTTATACATTTTTTTGAGTTATTTAATGTGTGAATTTGGAGAAACTCAAAACATGGAAGTTGTAGATACTATGTCTACTGTATCCCTAATTTTTTTAATGAATTTAGGGTGAGCCAAACAAATGAGATATAAGTCCCAAATTGAAACTGGTTCAGAAAACCAGCGGGATTGAAACACAAAATGAAAGTTAATTGTTTGAGGACTTTATAGTCAGAATTGGATGATGAGTTCTATTATTAAATGCTTGAAAATGTGTCATCTAAGGGCTGTATAAAGGGGATTTTAATTGGATGAGTATCCTGTGAGATATGGCTAAATAAGTGAAGGGTGTTACTGACCTTAGTGACACAGAAGAGAACAGAAACAGGACAACTTTAGAAAAATCACAGTAAATACAAATTACATCATTTTTTAGTCCTCTTTGGATATGTGATAACCATATGAGTCTATTGAAAATAAAGATTTGAATCACCTCAATTGGATAAAAAATGAATAAGTTGTAATGATTTGAGATAGGAAGGGTCCAACTCATGACATAATATTAAGGCTAACTATAAATGGGATATTTGGAATCCTTAATGACTGAATTAGAAAATGGTCATAAAAGAAAAAAATGTGAATTTATTTGTTAACTAGAGGTATGACAGGTTGAAACCATTGGACCTATGTATAAAAAATTATGCCTTTGCGAATGAGACCTACATAGATGAATCAGTAAAACCGAATAGGTTCAAGTATGATTAAGCTAATCAAGATATAAATAATCAGATACTCAAAATTGTGAGCTAAGTTGGACATAATGAAGTCCAAGACTCCTAATTTCAAGGGAAAATTTGGCTTGAAACCAATTTGACCATTATAGAAAAAAATATAAATTTTATAATGATATATGTTAAGAATTGAGATTTATGTAAGAATGACTAATGCGAGTATATGTAATTTTTATGCATGTTACCCAATAGCTTGTGAAAGTAGATAAGGAATAGAACTAGAAGTCGTACCTAGTACCTATAAAGTTCAAGAAAATTAGAAAAGATATCAAAACCCCTGAGACAGTCGAGGTGAGTATAATCATGCTACTATACTTGTGTAGAAATCCTTTTTTTATCTTGTGGCTTGTTGAATTGTTCTCGAATTTGTATAACTTATTTGATATATGACTCCATGTGATTGAGTCTAGCATGTTGTATGTTAGATTGACTAGATGATATTCAGATTCTTTGCATCTTCTAGTCCCCTTGTTATGTTGAACCTATTAATTGCAATTCTTTGATGAATCATGTTTTTCTTATTAACCATGATTGATGAGTTCATAAGATACCTAATTGATGGAGTATATTATCAGACCATGTGCACATAGGTAACCTGCTAAAGATGGGTTAGATCCTGGTCCTACCTAGAGAGGGCAGGCCTCCAGGAGCAAGGTTAGGCCAACTTTGTCTAGAATTAGAAAAAGGGAGATACGCCGTACTAACATGCCTCTGTCTCTTCCTAAGAAATTCAGAAAATTAGAACTCAAAAATGAGAAAGCTTAGAATTAGAAATCCTGTAGAACTCTACCAAAGAAAGAACCTAGAGTCAGAAAGAACCTAAAACAAAGAAAAAAATTCAGAAACCAGATTCATTTTCAAAATAGAACAATTCATAATGAGATTTATTATTGATACTCATGTAATTGCTGCATTTGAAATTACTACCTATTTATTCATTGATACCATGTATTGTTGCTTAGAATGCCACAGATCATTCTTGTGAAGCTAGCCTTGTGTTACCTAGCCTCACAAGCATGGTAGCATGTTTATATCTCATTGAGTCGTGTTGTAGACTTACCTCTCACTATCATCATTTCAGGAGATTAGTAGATCGTACGAGAGAGAAATCCAAGCCTTTTGAGACTCGCTTGGCTAAACAGACAAGTAATTTTTTTGACATGATGTTAATTACAGATACTTATAGCTACTCCATGATTTGTCATAATCATATGTACATGATACATGTATGGATATGCTATGTTATTGAGAATGATGTCAGTTGATGATATGAGATGATCATAGATTGGCAGATTGTAAGTAGATAATGTATTTTAGAATTATAGATTGAGATCCTTACTTCTTTCAAAACTGTTAAGCAGGTATAAGGATTAATCAAACAAACGAATGGGTCATGCTGAATTTTTAGTAGAATATAGAAAAGTTAGGCTTAGTACGAGTTTTGGTGGCATTAAGCCTACCCATTCCCTAGTGCCAACATGGTCCAAAAGGCGAGTCATGTCAATATTATATTTTATAAAAATGAAAAAATAAGCACTAACTTTATTTAATTAATTGAAGCATAAATTAATTATATTTTAAGAAATCAATACTTATTTAATTAAATGTTTAATACAAATGTTATAAATTTATATAGGGGTTAATTGACCATAAAAAGAAAATATCATGCACGACACGACAGTCATACCATGCTGAATATTAAGTCGTAAGGCGTGGCTACTTACCTATATATATACATCAATTAATTATAACTGAATAAGATTCACAATTAATGATTAATAATTAATTTATAAATAAAGTATAATTTAATAAATCATTTAATTTATTATATTTTAATTACCATTATTAATCAAGCATCACATTTTCATAAATCAATCAATTAATTATATTTTAACTAACGATAATATTTTAATTGCATTAAATTATATTTAAATTTACTAAATAGTTGTAATTAAATTCATTAAAGATATTTAAAATATGGAATAAAATATTGGGAAAAATAGTTCGAACGTAATTAAATTCATTAAAGATATATTTAAATAATATGTAATTGAAAATTGGGAAAAATATTTTAGACTCATTAATAATAACATAATTAATAATTACGTGATAATAATCATTAATTAATCACGAAAGGCTTGATCTCAAAATAGCGAGGCGATTACGACGAGATTCAGGCGACGATTGCGAGGCGACCCATGGCCGGCCCCTTGCCGGCGCCTCCACCGGCAGGCATTCGCTCCTTTGCCCAGGCTCTCACGGGCTCCAAGCCATCTCCACGGACGATTTTGCAGCCGCCGCCCTCTGCGGTCCAGATCGTGTCTCGCCCTAAGATGTATAAGGGGGAACCAACTTTCTTCCTAACTAAGGAGGAAGAAGCTCATCTGGCTGCTCCTTTTCAATTGGCGTTGGTAGGGAAATTTACTAAGGGTAGGCCGAAGATGGATTTCCTGAGGTCTTCTTTCGACAAAATCGGTTTCAAGGGTCATTTTACCCTAGGTATGATTGATTTCCGCCATGTTTTCATCTGCTTTGATCTTGAGGAAGATTATCAACGCTGCTGGTTGCGGGCCATATGAACGTTCGACAGTCACCTTATGCGTGTTTTTAAGTGGTCGCCGGAATTTCACCCCGATCATGAATCCTCTGTTGTTCCAATCTGGGTTTCATTTGTGGGTTTGCCGATTCATTGTTTCAATGAACACTACCTTCATTGGATGGCAACGATGATTGGGGTTCCTCTGAAAATTGATGTTCCCACATTAAATCTTTCTCGGCCATCGATCGCTCGAGTGTGTATTGAAGTTGATTTGTTGAAGGAATTACCGACTCGCTTGAGGCTAGGTACGGAAGAGCATGCGTTTTTCCAATCTGTGATGTATGAAAATCTGCCTTCGTATTGTCGCCATTGTCGGAAGGTAGGTCATACGGTGGATGTTTGTTGACATAATTAGCCCAAGCCTTCTCCCACTGATGTAGCTGCGGATTTAAAACGTCCTACCGTTCAGGTTTGGCAAGCTAAAGAAGTGCCAATTACTTCTGGACTGTCCGTGCCAGACGCGGATCATTCTCCTACCGCTGCCACTGCTCCCACCCCTGTTTCTGTTCTTGAGTCCGACGAGCCTTTGAGTAAGACGCAGCCTCCGGAGCAGAACGTTGATGTTGTTACTGGTCCAAATTCATCTTGTTCTCAATTGTCCTCCCCATTTGTTTCCTTGTCCGCGCTTGATGTGGCTACTGGCCATCCTGTTCAACCTATAACATCTGTTCCCCGATTTAATGAAGTTACTGAAATGGTTGACAATGCAGTGGTTGATAAAGCTAATGAATCTGTTACACCTTCTGTTTTTACTGCCCCTGATTTTGTGCTATCGGGTACCCGCCCTGCTACTCCAGTTGCCATAAATGTTCAGCATAATGCTATTGTTTATCCAAACGTCATTCCGACGGGTTTATATGGGGACTCTGCCAATATGGCCACAATTCATACAGATCTAGCTGCACCAATTCAGACCTTTTCTACTGCAGTTGAAATTCCTCAGGTCATTTATGAAAACCCTGTGCCACATCAAGTTCAGGATGATTTCTGGCTTGGTACCAATTCTGGCCACCAAAACGTGGAGATTTCCAGATTGGTACAGTCTGAAGGAGAAACAACTCTACCAAAACGGGGTCTTCCTGCGGGATCGAAAAATAAAAAAGTTACTTTTGATATTGAATCTCTTCGCCGATCGGCGAGAGCTCCTAAGGCTACTCTTTCTGCTAATCCCTCATGATTAGTAGTCTAATTTGGAATATACGTGGGGTAGGTAACATGGCCTCCCAACGTCGTCTAAAATCTCTGACTGAGATGAACAAATTATCTGCAGTTTTTGTGATTGAGCCAATGGTTCAACCTGCTAATTTGGATGGACTACTGCGAAAATTACACTTTACATCTGGCTATGTTTCAGCCACTAACAAAATCTGGGCCCTTTTTTCCAACATTTACTCCGTCACGTTCCTTCATGGTACCGCACAAGTCATGCACCTGCAATTAGCCCACGCTAATGTGCCATCAGTTTTTTATATCTCTATAGTCTATGCGAGATCGACAAGAAGTGTGGTCTGAGCTAAGTGTTTTCCGAGCTGCTCATGCTAATGTCCCATGGCTATTGGGGGGCGATTTTAATGTCATTCGACATCTTGATGAATATAGCGGCCTTGGATCTCCTGAGCTTGCCTCTATGGATGATTTCAACTCCTTCATCGCTTCTTGCGGCCTGTTAGAACTCCCCACGTAGGGTGCTGACTTTACTTGGGTAGGCACTAGATCCAATGGTCGTGTTATGAAGAAGTTGGATCGGACCTTGGTAACTACAGAGTGGGCCGATCTGTTCCCGATTTCTTCAATTCAGAACTTAAATCGAACGGGGTCTGATCATAGCCCGATGTTGTGCCAATTTGATACGGCACAAGTTTCACGCCCACGCCTCTTTCGTTTCCAACGGATGTGGCTACGTCACGATGACTTCCTCAATTTGGTAAAATTGAATTGGGCTCTACCAATAGCATGTCATGGTATGTTACGGTTCTTCCTAAAGCTTCGTCGCCTCAAATCTTATTTGCGGCTCTGGAACAAGGAGAAATTTAGGGATGTTTTCCTTAATCTGAAAACGGCGGAGTCAACTGTGATGCAGCTGGAACGAGAGTTTGACGACTCTGGGACCAATGATGTCCTAATGAGGCTGAACAAATCCAAAGCCGAACTGTTACTACGACTTAAAGAACATGAGGATTTTATGCTTCAAAAGATGAGATTGAAATGGCTTAAAGAGGGTGATGCTAACACCACCTTTTTTCACGCTTCTTTGGCCGAGAAACGAATGCGATTGGGGATACACAGAATTCGAGCTGGTAATAGGCATTGGTTGACAGACCCGACATTGAATCTGAAGCGATCAGATACTTTCAATCCCTATTATCGAAGGAGGTAGTTGAGGATGAGGAGGAAGCTACATCTAGGCTGCTACGCTACATACCGAGGCTTGTTGAGGATGTGGACAATAATTTGTTGTCACAACCGGTCACGATGGAGGAGGTAAAGAACGCAGTTATGAGTTTGTCGTCCACTAGTGCACCCGGAGTTGATGGATACTGTGGAGCTTTTTATCATAATTGTTGGGACATCATCTGTCATGATCTCTTTGATGCCTGTACTGAATTTATGTCAGGGATTCCAGTTCCTCGTGCAGTAAGTAGTACGTTGATCACTCTTTTGCCGAAAAAGCTAAGTGTCAACTCTTTTGCCGACTTTCGACCAATAAGTCTCTGCACTTTCCTGCATAAAGTTTTCACGAGGATACTTACGGAAAGGTTGAAAACTATCTTACCCAAGTTGATCTGCCCGGAACAGTCGGCCTTTTTATCTGGGCGGGACATTGTGGACAATATACTGATGGCTCAGGATTTATGTCAATTTCTTAACCACCCTGCTTGAGGTGGTAATATACATCTTAAACTGGATATGATGAAGGCTTTTGATCGTGTTTCTTGGTCATTTCTCTCCCGTATATTGGCGGCATTTGGTTTCAATGGTGGGATTATTCGACTGATTATTGGGACCCTACAATCTAGCTGGTTCTCAATTTTGGTGAATGGTAGTCCAGTGGGTTTCTTCCAGTCATCCCGCGACATTAAACAAGGTGACCCTTTGTCCCCTTACTTGTTTATCTTAGTTTTGGAGGCTTTGACCCGCTCCATGCAATCATTTGTGATGCAAGGCAGGATATTGCCCTATGGTGTGCCTACTAGTTCGGAAGTTGTCTCTCATCTCTGCTTTGCCGACGATTTGATTATTTTCATCCGGAGTGATAAACGGTCCCTAGCTCAATTTAACCTCTTGCTTGCCGACTATGAAGCAGCCACGGGACAAAAGGTTAACAAGCAAAAAAGTTGTTTTCTACTGCCAGAAGGCGTATCTCCCAACCATCGACAAGATGTACTGCAACTCCTGCAAATCGGCCAAGGCTCTTTCCCCTTGCCATATCTAGGTTGTAGACTATTCCGGGGCAGAAAGACAGAGTGTATGTTCACTCATCTAGTTGAGACAATTGAGAAACGAGTTTGTAGTTGGAAGAATAAGTGGTTATCCCCTGCAGCTCGGATGGTTTTGATCAAACATGTCTTATCCTCCATACCACAACATGTCTTCACTGCTATTGAACCTCCTAAATCAATCCTACATAAAATGGAGAAGGTTTTCCAACAGTTTTTATGGGGAAGCTATTTTGCAGATAACAAACGACATTGGCGCTCATGGGATCGCCTCTCGTTCCCGATAGATGAGAATGGGTTGGGTTTCCGAAAATTGGAGGATATTGTAGCAGCCTATTCGATTAAGTTATGGTGGAAGGTAAAAAACCAAGTGGGTCTTTGGGATAACTTTGTTACCACATTATCCCCGACTGTAAGACGTAGAACGCAGTGGCGGAGAATTGTCAAAGTGGATCGGCTTGCTCAGGAACATATGCATGTTACTATCCATACTGGATTGGTGTCTTTCTGGACAGATAATTGGTCAGGACTTGGGGCTTTTTCTTCGTTGGATCAAGTCCAACAACTTCCTTTCCCCATGCTCACTGTCCGGGATTTTTTTCCCAGCGAGAAGAGTTGCTGGACTGCATTATACCTCTATTGCAACCTGATCACGCTGCATTTATAAATATTCACTCACATCAGTTTTCTTCTGGGCCTGATCGGTGAATTTGGAAACCCACTGTTACCGAAAAATTCAGCCTCTCCTCGGCTTATGAAATGGTAAGGTCCCATAACCCTGTCAATGTCTCTCTTCGTCAAGCTTGGAATAAGTTTCTGCCAAAGAAGATCTCCTTTTTTGTGTGGCGTCTTTATAATTCCCTTCTTCCTTTCCCGGAAACATTGAACAAGTTGGGTTTCTTTCTAAATCCATCGAGATGTAGTATTTGTTCCTTGGCGGTTGAAAGTGTGCAGCATCATTTTTATGAGTGTCCCTCGGTCAGATTGATCTGGAGACATTTTGCAGCCCTGTTAGATATTCATTTATCTTTTCCCCCTGCACTATGGACTTTTATACGGGAGTGGTCTACGCTTGGAAGGGGAGCAACTGCAAGAACTGTAATCATTTCGGTCACACCTTATTTTATCCTTTGGGAACTGTGAAAAATGCGTAACCTGTGCGTATATGAGGGTAAGTCCACAACAGTCTCAGCCCTGATTTTTTTGATTATGCGACATATTTCCTCTATGGTGCGAATTCATAAATTACTTCCAAAGGATAGACGGGAAATGGTGAATTTGTCCCAATCTTTTAACTGTCCATTTCAATTACCTCGCAAGCCGACGATTATGACTTTATGTTGGAGACCCCCGGATGATTGTACCGTTGTTCTCAACACTGATGGCTCATCGCTTGGATGTCCCAGCCCTTTAGGCTGGGGATTCATGGTACGTAATGCCAATGGTTCTTTCTTTTTTGCTGAGTGTCAATACTGTAACTCAAATGTTAGCTTTGCCATGGAAATAGAGGCCATAGTTTGTGGCCTTCGGTTTTGTGTCGCCTGTGGGTTCCGGCAAATACAGGTTCAAACAGACAATATGGGCATTGTGCAACTACTGACCCATAATTCAGAATTTTGGCCTTGGAGGTATGAAGCAGCGCTTGCAGATATTCGATGTATGCTCTCAATCTCGATGTCGTCCATCATTCATGTTTATCGAGAGGTTAATAACTTTGCGGATTTTCTAGCAAAGTTAGCCTCGGGTGGTATTTCGTCAAAATTCGCTACGAAAATTGCTCTACCTTTTCAACTCCAGACAACTTTACGAATGGAACAGAATTTTTTTCCATACATGCGCTATAAACCATGAGTCTTACATCTCTTAATTACATACCTTGTGTACTGCACTTTATCTACTCTTGTAGAACTTTGTTTTAATAAAAAACCTTTTCTTAAAAAAAAGATTTTAATAAATCAATTATTTAATTAGATATTAATTATTATGAACTATATTTTAATTCATTTTATTTAATTAGGAATTAAAAATAAATCTTTTCACGGGTGATACTTAAGCCATGTATGTCACTCTATAATAGTAAAAGTTTATTTTATTTTAATTCAATAATCAATTAATTTTTGTTATTAATCAAAATATACTTAAGTAACGCTTTGTGACTCCTATAATAATAAATTTCTATTTTATTTTAAGTAATTCATCAATTAATTATTTTCTTATTAATTAATTATATATTATAATTAGTCAATTATTTACATATATTATATTTAATTAAAACACAAAATAAACACTAACTCTATTTAATTAATTGAAGAATGAATTAATTATATTTTAAGAAATCAATACTTATTTAGTTAATTGTTTAATAAAATGTTACAAAATTATATAGGGTTAATTACTCATAAAAGAAAATAACGTGCACGACATCATAGTCACTTTGTGAATATTAAGTCACAGTGTGACTACTTGCTATATATATATATATATATATATATATATATCAATTAGTTAATAATATGTTAGTCATTAATAATTATAACTAAATAAGGATAACAACTAATGATTAATAATTAATTTATAAATAAAGTATAATTTAACAAATCATTTAATTTATTATATTCTAGTCACCATTATTAATCAATTACCAAATTTTCATAAGCCAATTAATTAATTATATATAAACTAACTGATAATATTTTAATTACATAAAATTATATTTTAATTTGCTAAATAGTTATAATTAAATTAATTGAAGATATTTTAAGAATATGTAATTAAAAATAGGAAAATATTTCAGATACATTAATAATAACATAAGTAATATTTACGTGTTCACAATCAATAATTGATTAGTTAATTGACAAGATTTTAATAAATCAATTATTTAATTACATATTGAATATTATGAATTATATTTTAATTAATTTTATTTAAAGAGGAATTAAAAATAAATCTTTCCACGTCTGTGACAACTTAAGTCAGTCTGTGACTCCTATAATAGTAAAAATTTATTTTATTTAAGTTAAATAGTCAATTAATTATTTTGCTATTAATTAATAACATATTATTATTAGTCAATTAATTATATATATTATATTTAATAAAATGAAAAAGCACTAACTCTATTTAATTAATTGAAGAATAAATTAACTATATTTTAAGAAATCAATACTTATTTAATTAATTATTTAATAAAATGTTTCAAAATTATATAGGGTTAATTACCCTAAAAGAAATTAACATGCACAACATGGTAGTTACACTGTGAATATTAAGTCACAGGCATAACTACTTACTTATATATCTACTTCAATTAATTAATAATATATTAATAATTAATAATTATAACTGAATAAGGTTAACAACTAATGATTAATAATTAATTTAAAATAAAGTATAATTTAATAAATTATTTATTTTATTATATTCTAGTCACCATTATTTAATAATTACCACATTTTCATAAATCAACTAATTAATTATATTTTAAATAATTGATAATATTTTAATTACATGAAATTATATTTTAATTTCTAAATATTTATAATTAAATTAATTAAGGATTTTTGAAGAATATGTAATTAAAATGGGGAAAAATATTTCATATGCATTAATAATAACATAAGTAATATTTATGTGTTCATAATCAATAATTGGTTGGTTAATTGACAAGATTTCAATAAATCAATTTTAATTATATATTCATTATTATGAATTTTATTTTTATTAATTTTGATTAAGGAATTAAAATAAATCTTTTCATAGGCACGACACTTAAGTCACATATTTCACTTCTATAATAATAAAAGTTTATTTTATTTTAATTAAATAATCAATTAATTATTTTTATTAATAAAATATACTTAAGTCACACTGTGACTCCTATAATAATAAAATTCTATTTTATTTTAAGTAATTCATCAATTAATTATTTTGCTATTAATCAATAATATATTATAATTAGTCAATTAATTTTATATATTATATTTAATTAAAAATAAAAATAGGCACTAACTCTATATAATTAATTGAAGAATAAATTAATTATATTTTAAGAAATCAATACTTATTTAATTAATTATTTAATAAAATTGTTAACAAATTATATTGGGGTTAGTTGCTCGTAAAAGAAAATAGCATACATCACAGTAAACTACTTAACTATATATATATATATATATATATATATATATATATATTAGAAAAAGGGATTTTATTAAATCATGGCTCTACAAGAGTAGAGGAAGGATAGTACAAAGGTCATGTAAATAAAAAATAAGACTCATGGTTTATATCGTATGCATGGAACAAAATTCTGTTCCATTCGCAAGATTGTACAGAGAGGAAGAGGTAGAGCAAGTGCCGTAGTGAATTTAGTCGAAGTACCATCCGAAGCTAACTTTGCTAAAGAATCCACAAAGCTATTAACCTCTCGATAAACATGGATAATGGACGACGTCGAGACAGAGAGCATATGGCGAATATTTTCAAGCGCTGCTTCATAATGCCAAGGCCAAAATTCTGAATTATGGTTCAATAGTTGCACAATGCCCTTATTGTCTGTTTGAACCTGTATTTTTCGGAACCCACAGGCAACACAAAACTGAAGGCCACAAACGATGGCCTTTATTTTCATGGCGAAGCTAACATTTGAATTACAGTATCGACACTCAGCAAACAAGAAAGAACCAATGGCATATCGTACCATGAATCCCCAACCAGAAGGATCGGGATATCCAAGCGATGAGCCATTAATGTTAAGAATAATGGTGCAATCATCCGGGGGCCTCCAACATAAAGTCATAATCACAGGTTTGCGAGGCATTTGAAAACGACAATTAAAAGAAGTGGATAAGTTAACCATTTCCTATCTATTCTTTGGAAATAATTTGTGAAATCGCACCATAGAGGAAACGTGCTGTATAATCAAAAAGATCAAGGCTGAGACCGTTGTGGAATTACCCTCATATACGTGCAGGTTACGTATTTTCCATAGCTCCCAAAGGATGAAGTAGGGTATGACCGAAATGATCACAGTTCTTATAGTTGCCCCTCTTCCAAGAATAGACCACTCCCGTATAAAGAGCCAAAGGTCAGGGGGGAAAGATAAGTGAAGATCTAACAGGGCGGCAAAATGTCTCCATACCTGTCTGGCTGAGGGACACTCATAAAAAATATGCTGCACACAGTCGGCTGCCAAGGAACAAATGCTACATCTCGATGGATTTAGAAGGGAATTATAGAGACGCCATACAAAAATAGAGATCTTCTTTGGCAGAAACTTATTCCAAGCTTGACGAAGAGAGATATTGACAGGGTTACAGGACCGTACCAATTCATATACCGAGGAAAGGCTGAAATGTCCGGTAACAGTTGGTTTCCAAATTCGCCGATTTGGCCCAGGAGAAAACTGCTGTGAATGAGTGGTAATAAATGCAGCATGAGCAGGTTGCAAGAGAGGAATAATGCAGTCTAACAGCACGTCTCGTTGGGAAAAGAAGTCCCGGACAGTGAGCAGTGGGATAGGATACTGGTTTACCTGATCTAACGAAGAAAAAGCTCTAAGACCGAACCAATTATCTGTCCAGAAGGACACCAACCCAGTATGGATAGAAACATACTCATATTCCTGAGCAAGCCGATCTACTTTGGCAATTCTTCGCCAATGCGTTCTACGACGTGTAGTCGGTGATAATGTGGTAACAAATTGAGCCCAAAGACCCACTTGGTTTTTGACTTTCCACCATAACTTAATCGAATAGGCTGCAACAATATCCTCCAATTTTTGAAATCCCAAACCATTCTCTTCTGTCAGAAATGAAAGGCGATCCCATGAATGCCAATGTCGTTTGTTATTTGCAAAATAGCTTCCCCATAAAAACTGTTGGAAAATCTTCTCCGTTTTATATAAGATGGATTTAGGAGGCTCAATAGTAGTGAAGACGTGTTGAGGTATGGAGGATAAGACATGTTTGATTAAAATCATCCAAGATGCAGGGGAGAGCCACTTATTCTTCCAGCTACAAACTCTTGTCTCAATTGCCTTAACTAAATGAGTGAACATACGCTCTGTCTTTCTGCCTCGGAATAGTATGCAACCTAGATATTGCAAGGGGAAATAGCCTTGGCCCATTTGCAAGAGCTGTAAAACATCTCGTTGATGATTGGGAGACACGCCTTCTGACAATATAAAACAATTTTTTTGCTTATTAATCTTTTGTCCCGTGGCTGCTTCATAGTCGGCAAGCAAGAGGTTAAGCTATACTAGTGACCGTTTATCGCTCCGGATAAATATAATTAAATCGTCAGCAAAGCAGAGATGAGAGACGACTGCTGAGCTAGTAGGCACACCATAGGGCAATATCCTGCCTTACATCACAAATGATTGCATAGAGCAAGTCAAAGCCTTCGAAACTAAGATAAACAAGTAAGGTGACAAAGGGTCACCTTGTTTAATGCCTCGGGTTGACTGGAAGAAACCCACTGGACTACCATTCACTAAAATTGAGAACCAGCTGGAAAGGGTCCCAATAATCAGCTTGATAAGCCCATCATGGAAACCAAAAACCGCCAGTATAGGAATTAATAAATAGATCTTTTCACAGGCGTGACGCTTAAGTCACGTCTGTGACTCCTATAATAGTAAAAGTTTATTTTATTTTATTTAAATAATCAATTAATTACTTTGTTATTAATTAACAATATACTTAAGTCACGCCTGTGACTCCTATATTAATAAAATTCTATTTTATTTTAAGTAATTAATCGATTAATTATTTTGCTACTAATTAATAATATATTATAAATAGTCAATTAATTAATTATATATATATTATATCTAGTGAAATCAATACATATTTAATTAATTCTTTAATAAAAGTGTTATAAAATTATATAGGGTTAATTGCTGTAAAAGAAAATAACATGCACGACATTCACACCTTGACTACTTAGTTATATATGTATATCAATTAATTAATAATATACTAATCATTATTCATTATAATTGAATAAGATTAATAGTTAATAAGTAATAATTAATTTATAAATAAAATATAATTTACTAAATCATTTAATTTATCATATTCTAATTACCATTATTAATCAAGTATCACATTTTCATAAATCAATCAATTAATTATATTTTAACTAATCGATAATATTTTAATTACATAAAATTATATTTTAATTTACTAAATATTGTAATTAAATTCATTAAAGATAATTTAAGCATATGTAATTAAAAATGAAAAAATATTTAGACGCATTAATGTTAACATAAGTAATAATTACATGATAATAGTCAATAATTAATTAATTAATAAGATTTTGATAAATAAATTATTTAATTATATATTGATAACTAGGTATTATATTTTAATTAATTTTACTTCATTAAGTAGTCAAAATAGATCTTTTCACAGGCGTGACAGTTAGGTCATGTCTTGCCTCCTATAATAGTAAAAGTTTATTTTATTTTAATTAAATATTCAACTAGTTATTTTGTTATTAATTAATAATATACTTAAGCCACGCTTGTGACACCTATAATAATAAAATCCTATTTTATTTTAAATAATTAATCAAGTATTAATTCAAAATATTATAATTAGTCGATTAATTTTATATATATTATATTTAGTAAAATAAAAATAAGCACTAACTCTATTTAATTAATTGAAGAATAAATTAATTATATTTTAAAAAATCAATACCTATTTAATTAATTTTTAATAAAATGTTATAAAATTATATAAGGATTAATTGCCTGTAAAAAGAAAATAAGATGCACGACATGATAAGCACGCTTGTGAATATTAAGTCACAAGCTTGACTACTTACCGATGTATGTACATCAATTAATTAATAATATGTTAATCATCACTAATAATAACATAAGAAATAATATGTTAATTAAAAATGGGAAAAATATTTTGACGCATTAATAATAACATAAGAAATAATTACGTGTTAATAATCAAAATTGATTAATTAATTATTAAGATTTGAATAAACCAATTATTTAATTATAGATTGATTATAATGAATTATATTTTAATTAATTGAGGAATTAAAATTAGATATTTTCATAGATAGGACGCTTTCCTATATATATACATCAATTAATTAATAATATATTAATTATTATTAATTATAGCTGAACAAGACTAACAATTAATGATTAATAACTAATTTATAAATAAAGTATAATTTAATAAATAATTTAATTTATTATATTCTGATTACCATTATTAATCAAGTATCACATTTCATAAATCAATTAATTAATTTTATTTTAACTAACTTGTAATTTTTAATTACATGAAATTGTATTTTGATTTACTAAACAATTATAATTAAATTAATTATAGATATTTTAAGAATATGTAATTAAAAAGGAAAATATTTTAGACACATTAATAATAACATAAGTAGTAATTACGTGTTAATAATCAATAATTAATTACTTCATTGATTTTAATAAATCAATTATTTAATTGTATATTGATTATTATGAATTATATTTTATTTAATTTTATTTAATTAAGGAATTAAAAATAGATCTATTCACAAGCGTGACATTTAAGTCACGTCTGTGACTCCTACAATAGTAATAATTTATTTTATTTTAATTAAATAATCAATTAATTATTTGGTTATTAATCAATAATATACTTAAGTCACGCTTGTGACTCCTACAATAATAAAACTCTATTTTATTTTAAGTACTTAATCAACTAATTATTTGGTTATTAATTAATAATATATTATAATTAATCAATTATTTATATAGATATATATCATATTTAATAAAAATGAAAAATAAGCACTAACTCTATTTAATTAATTGCATAATAAATTAATTATATTTTAGGAGGTCAAAATTATTTAATTAATTATTTCAAAAAGTTTAAAATTATATAGGAGTTAATAGCTCGTAAAAAAATAACATGCATTACATAGTATTCACGCCTATGAATATTAAATCGAGGCGTGACTACTTACCTACATATAAACTTCAATTAACTAATAATATATTAATCATTATTAATTATAACTTAATAAGATTAACAGTTAATGATTAATAATTAATTTATAAATAAAGTAAAATTTAATAAATCATTTAATTTGTTATATTCTAATTACCATTATTAATCAAGTATCACATTTTCATGAATCATTTAATTAGTTATATTTTAACCAACTCATAATATTTTAATCATATAAAATTATATTTTGATTTACTAAATAGTTATAATTAAATTAATTAAAGATATTTTGAGAATAAGTAATTAAAAGGGCAAAATATTTTAGACGCATTAATGATAACATAAGTAATAATTATGTGTTAATAATCAATAATTAATTAATTCATTGATTTTAATAAATCAATTGTTTAATTATATATTGATTATTATGAATTGCATTTTAATTGATTTTATTTAATTAAGGAATTGAAAATATATTTTCACAGGAGTGACAATTAAGTCACATTGTGACTCCAATAATGATAATATTTTATTTTATTTTAAGTAATTAATTAACTTACTATTAATTAATAATATATTATAATTAGTCAATTAATTATATATATTTTATATTTAACAAAAATGAAAAATAAGCACTAATTCTATTTAGTTAATTAAAGAATAAATTAATTATATTTTAATAAATCAATACTTAATTTCTTAATTATTTAACAAAATGCTAGAAAATTATATAGGTGTTAATTTCATGTAAAAAGAAAATAACTTGCACGACATGGTAGTCACACTGTGAATATTAAATAGCCACGCTTTGTAAATATTGAGTCACCGATTTACATCACTTATATATATATTATTCATTATTAATTATAACTGAATATGATCAATAGTTAATGATTAATAATTAATTTACAAATAGAGTATAATTTAATAAATCATTTAATTTATTATATTCTAATTACCATTATTAATCAAGTATCACATTTTCGTAAATCAATTAATTAATTATATTTTAACTAACTCATAATATTTTAATTACATGAAATTATATTCTGATTTACTAAATAGTTGAATTGAATTAATTAAAGATATTTTTAAATATGTAATTAAAAAGGAAAATTGTTTTAAATGCTTTAATAATAACATAAGAAATAATTACGTGTTAATAATCATTAATTGATTAATTAATTAATAAGAATTGAATAAATCAATTATTTAATTATATATTGATTATTATCAATTATATTTTAATTAATTTTATTTAATTAAGAAATTAAAATAGATCTTTTCACAGACGTGATGCTTAAGTTACCTCTGTGATACCTATAATAGTAAAAGTTTATTTTATTTTAATTAAATAATCAATTAATTACTTACAAGTCAATAATATACTTAAGTCACCCTGTGACTCCTATAATAATAAATTTTATTTTATTTTAAGTGATTAGTCAATTAATAATATATTATAATTATCCATTTAATTATATATATATATATTATAATATTCTAATTACCATTATTAATCAAGTATCACATTTTCATATATCAATTAGTTAGTTATATTTTAACTAACTCATAATATTTTAATTACATGAAATTATATTTTAATTTACTAAATAGTTGTAGTTAAATTCATTAAAAAGCGAAAAATATTTTAGATGCATTAATAATAACATAAGTAATAATTACATGTTAACAACCAATAATTAATTAATTAATAATATTTAAATAAATCAATTATTTAATGGTATATTTATTATTATGAATTATATTTTAATTAATTTCATTTAATTAAGGACTTAAAATAGATCTTTTCACAAAGGTCACACCTAAGTCACGTGCCTGTGACGCTATAAAAGTAAAAGCTTATTTTATTTTAATTAAATAATCATTTAATTACTTTGTTATTAGTCAATAATATACTTAAGTCATGCATGTAACTCTTACAATAATAATTTTTATTTTATTTTAAGTAATTAGTCAATTAATTTTTATTAATTAATAATATATTGTAATTAGCCAATTAATTATATATATTATATTTAATAAAATGAAAATATAAGCACTAATTCTATTTATATAATTATATTTCAATAAATCAATACTTAATTAATGAATTATTTAATAAAAATGTTATAAAATTATATAGGTGTTAATTGTCTATAAAAAATAACAAGCACGACATAGAAGTCACACTGTGAATGGTGTGACTACTTACCTATATATATACATCAATTAATTAATAATCAATTAATAATTATTAATGATTAATAATTAATTTATTAATGATTAATAATTAATTTATTAATAAAGTATAATTTAATAAATCATTTAATTTATTATATTCTAATTACCATTATTAATCAAGTATCACATTTTCATAAATCAATTAATTATTTATATTTTGACTAACTCATAATATTTTAATCACATGAAATTATATTTTGATTTACTAAATAGTTATAATTAAATTAATTAAAGATATTTTAAGAATATGTAATTAAAAAGGGAAATATTTCTGACGCATTAATAGTAACATAAGAAATAATTACATGTTAATAATCAATAATTAATTAATTAATAAGATTTCAAGAAATCAATTATTTAATTATATATTGATTATTATGAACTACATTTTAATTGATTTTATTTAATTAAGAATTAAAAATAGATCTTTTCACGGGCATGACATTTAAGTCACGATTGTGACTCCAATAATAATAAAATTTTATTTTATTTTAAGTTATTAATTATTTTCTTATTAATTAATAATATATTATAATTAGTCAATTAATTTATATATTTTGTATTTAATAAAATGAGAAATATAAGCAGTAATTATATTTAATTAATTAAAGAATAAATTAATTATAGTTTAATAAATCAATACTTAATTATCTAATTATTTAATAAAATGTTAAAAATTATACAGTGTTAATTGCCTATAAAAGAAAGTAACTTGCACGACATGGTAGTCATGCTTGTGAATATTAAGTCACGAGCAACACTACTTACCTATATATATACATCAATTAATTAATATTATGTTAAACATTATGAATTATAAATGAATAAGATTAATCGTTAATGATTAATAATTAATTTATAAATAGAGTGTGATTTAATAAATCATTTAATTTATTATATTCTAATTACCATTATTAATCAAGTATCACATTTTCATAAATCACTTAATTAATTTTATTTTAAATAACTCATAATATTTTAATTACATGAAAACATATTTTGATTTACTAAATAGTTGTAATTGAATTAATTAAAGATATTTTAAGAATGTGTAATTAAAAGGAAAAATATTTTAGACAATTAACAATAACATAAGCAATAATTATGTATTAATAATAAATAAATAAATAATTAATAAATAAATAAGATTTCAATAAATCAATTATTTAATTATATGTTGATTATTATAAATTATTTTTAATTAATTGTATTAATTAAGGAATTAAAATAGATCTTTTCACAGGCATGACACTTAAGTCACATCTGTGATGCCTATATTAGTAAAAGTTTATTTTATTTTAATTAAACAATCAATTAATTACTTTGTTATTAGTCAATAATATACTTAAGTCACGCTGTGACTCCTATAATAATAAAATTTTATTTTATTTTAATTAATTAGTCAATTAATTATTTGTATTAATTAATATTATAATATAATTAGCAAACTAATTTTATATATATTATATTTAATAAAATGAAAATATACGCTCTAATTATATTCAATTAGTTAAAGAAAAATTAATTATATTTTAATAAATTAATACTTACTTAATGAATTATTTAATAACAAATGTTATAAAATTATATAGGTGTTAGTAGCCTGTAAAAAGAAAATAACTTGCAAGACATGGTAGTCATGCCTGTGAATATTAAGTCACATGCGACACTACTTACCTATATATATATATATATATATTTGGTCTCGGAGGCCATTTTATTGAACATTAAAAACAGTACATAGAGAAGCAAAGCCTGATTCTTACTTCCCCAGAATGAATGACATAGGTCGCTTACAATGGTCTATTCTGATACTAACCCATGAGTCAGTTACAACAAAGAAAACAGTTACTTGAGGCTAATGCGCAACACTTGGCCTTTGATTCGTTGAGGCTAAGAATCCGCCATAAAGGAATGAGAAGTACAAAAGCCACTAGCCAATTTTGCCAAAGAGTTCGCGACTAAATTGAGTTCCCGGAAACCGTGGGCAACCCTGCAATCCATTTGCTGAATCAAGTCGTTGATCTGCTGCAATTTTGTCCTGATTCTCCATGACCATTTTGTTGAATCTTGTAAAAACTGGACCAATATCAATGAGTATGTCTCTATGTCAAAGCCATGCAAATGCCAATCCCTATAGCAAAGTAATCCCCTTGGTCGGGTCGACCGTGCTAAACCCGGATCCAATCAAGACGACCCATGGGCCGATCGGTCATCATCATCGAAGATCAGTCCTGCGCCTAAAGCTCATGCCCCCTTTCAGCCCATCGGTTGAAAAGAGTCTCCCATGCAAACACGTAAAGACCTAAACCTAACTGCAAAACCATATAAAAGGTATTATTCTCCTATTATCGAGGTACGAGATCATAACCTAATTTGTTTTCTCTACATTCATCGGTCCCACCTTCACCAGAAAACTCACTTGAGCGTCGGAGGGGCTAATTGGGACACAACCCCCGACGAGCCTTCCTTGTTTTGCAGGTATATTCACGTCGAGGAACAACGCAGAAGGTTGCCAACTCATGGATCCAAACGGCAACGCACCGTTCAGCCTGAATCTGGCAGAACCAATTGGCGCCCACCGTGGGGCTCGACTTCCGGGAACCACGTCCAGAACCACACAAATCAGCCAAAGGCGGCGATTAATCTGATGTAGCGGCTGTCGCGACCACGCGATCTGGCGTCTAGGTTTCATGCAAATGCCGCAATTATGCCGCCTGCACCGCACGTCTCCCGCACGGAATCCTCTGATCCTAACGATCAACAACAACCTCAAACCTTGGAACAGGAAGAGCAGAGCGTGGCTGTGGAGGATAACGTCGCACCCAGTACACACCCGAATCTTCAACACCGATTGGGTATAGAACCTATTCCGGCTGTGCACTCCGTCCTGACCAGAAAACAGATCGAGGAAGTAGCCGATCTGTTGATTCGCCAGATCCTGCAGTCCCGCCAAGAATGCAATGAGACGATCATGACAGTGACAGTATGCGACAAACCAAAGATGATGACCGATCGCCACCAGACACAAAACCTAGAAAAAATTGTGGACGATCGGATTAACACGACTATGAGCTTCCGTCCAGACCGCCCGACGGCGCAGTATAGCTCTCCCTTTACTCCGGAGATCTTGGATAGCCTCCCAGCACCCGGCACAAAAATACTGACCCCCGAGAAATACACCGGGAAGACCGACCCCCTAGACTACCTGCAGCACTTCCAGTCCATGATGAACCTACATTGTGTCCCGGACGCTATCCAATGTAAGGCTTTCTGCACGGCCTTCCAAGAGGGAGCTCGGTGATGGTTCAACAGCTTGCCCTCGAGTTGTATCACTTGTTTCGAAGATTTCAAGGAGTTATTCCTGAATCAGTTCGCCACGAGTAAGCGACCGCAGAAGACAGCTTTGAAGGTGATGCAACTCACCCAAGGGAGGAATGAGAGTTTGCGGGAGTTCATCACCCGGTTCAACAATGAAACGGTCGAGGTTCCCGACCTCACTTGCTCGTCCATGCTGGCCGCGCTCATGAACAATACGAGGGACGAGGAGTTCAAGAAATCATTAGCTCTCGATCAGCCCCGATCTGTTCAGGAAATAAGAAACAGGGCGGACAGGTACATTCAGCTTGAAGAAGTGCTGAAAAATACGAGGCGTCGGACGAATGATCGCTCGCCAAATGATAGGCGGGCAATTCCGCACAAACGCAAAAAGCGGTCGGTGGAGAAGGCCAACCGATCGATCGAGGATATCGGCAGGAGTTCACTCCACTAAACAAGACATATCTTGCATCTTGGCGGTGTGAGGCGGATGGGAAACTATCCGAGGCGGAAAAATGAAGACCCCTTATAAGGATAGGAACCCCAACTTGTATTGCCGTTTCCACAGAGAGGTTGGTTACGATACGGAAAATTGCTGGCGGTTGAAAAAAGAGATCGAACTCCTCATTCAAAAGGGAAGGTTAGGCCGGTTCGTGAAACACGAACAAAATGCCGATCGCAGAACGGGTCGGACAGACAATAGATGACCGCCCTGGAATCGAAATGACAGAAATGAAGGGCGACAGAACACAAATATAGATGACCGACGAGAAGAGAGAGGGCGGTCAAGGGAAAGGAACGACGGAAATATCGGGCAACAAGACGATCGACCGGCTGGGGTCATTAACACGATATTTGGTGGAAGTGCATCAGGGGGATCTACCACTAAAGGGAGAAAACGATACTCCAAACAGGTCGACAAAGATTCACCCACCAAAAAACCAAAGGAGAACGACGAGATGATCTCATTCGACAAATCGGATCTCGATGGAGTAAGCTGCCCTCATGATGACGCCCTCGTCGTGAACCTGAACATGGATGGCTATGAGGTAAAGCGAGTAATGATCGATACGGGCAGCTCGGTTGACTGCTCAGATACGAGGCCTTCAAGCAGATGAAGGTATCCGAAGAGCGATTGCTACCTACAGACGGCCCCATCAAAGGAGTAATCGGGGTGTCAGCCTACCCATTCGCCCGGGTGAATTTGAAAGTGAAGTTTGGGCAGAAGCCGTGCCAGATGGAAAGGGACGTTGAGTTCCTGGTCGTAAAGTTCCAAGGGGCATATAATCCAATAATCGGGCGAGCTACTCAAAATGCCCTCAGGTCGGTCGTCTCCACTTACTACCAAGTTATGAAGTTCCCGACACCCCACGGGGTAGGCATTGTCAGGGGTCAACAGAGAATCGCCAGGAAATGTTATTTAGCGGAGACTAAAACATTAGACGGAGCGGTAGTGCTGACGAGTTCTCTTGATGTAAGAACTGACGAAGAGACGGAGAGATTGAACCCAGTAGAAGAAACGCAGCGGGTCGTACTGGATGAAGCCGACCCTTCTAAGTTCACAAACCTAGGTTCCGAGCTACAGAGGGACCTGGTTAAAGGAATCACAGACTGTTTGGTGGAAAACAGGTCAGTTTTCGCTTGGGTACCGAGCGACATGCCCGAAATTTCTCGATCGATGCATCGCGCACTCCTCGGTATTCGGCATGACTGCAAGCCGATCAGACAAAAGAAGCGATGGCACAGTAAGGAGCGACAGGAAGTGATCGAGAAGGAAGTAGCGAAGTTGCTGGAGGCCGGGTTCATCCGAGAGGTCAAATATCCAGAATGGCTTGCCAATGTTTTTTTGGTGAAAAAGAAGAACGGCAAGTGGAGAGAATGTGCATAGATTTCACCGACTTGAACAAAGCATGTCCAAAAGACAGCTTCCCCTTGCCTAAGATCGACCAGCTAGTAGACTCCACCTTGGGCCATGAACTACTCAGCTTCCTAGATGCTTTTTCGGGCTATCATCAGATCCAAATGAGCCTAGAGGACGAAGAAAAAACCGCCTTCATAACCGACCAAGGCACATATTGCTACCGAGTAATACCTTTCAGTTTGAAAAACACCGGGGCGACCTATCAACGGCTCGTCACAGAAGTCTTTAAAAAACAGATTGGTCGAACTGTGGAAGCTTATGTAGACGATATGGTGGTCAAAAGTAAGACGTCCGCGGAGCATGTACAAGATCTCCAAGAAGTCTTCCAGACCTTGAATAAATTCCAGATGAAGCTAAACCCAGAAAAATGCGTGTTTGGGGTGGCATCCGGAAAATTCCTGGGGTTTATGATCACTCAGCGGAGAATCGAAGCTAATCCAGAGAAGATTGAGGCCATCATACAGATGCCTTCGCCGCAATGCCTGAAAGATGTTCAGATATTGACCGGTCGGATAGTTTCGCTGAGCAGGTTTATCTCCAGACTAGGAGACAAGTGCCTCCCGTTTTTCAAAGTCCTGAGGAAAGCGAACATGACCCAGTTCCAATGGTTGGATGAGTGCAAGAAAGCTTTCCAACACTTAAAGCAATACTTGTCTAGCCCGCCTATTCTGCAAAGCCCGGTAGAAGGGGAGAATCTGATCTTATACTTGGCGGTTATGGAGGGGTCGATCAGCGCGGTACTTATCCGATCGGAAGGAAGTGAGCAGCACCCCGTCTACTATGTCAGCAAAGTGTTAACCGGGCCAGAAACGCGATATACGCCCATAGAGAAGCTCGCCCTCTCCTTGATAATGGCAGCCAGAAAGCTGAGGCCTTACTTCCAAAGTCATACTATTGAGGTATGGACCGACCAACCCCTCAGACAGTGCCTTCAAAAGCTCGAAACTTCGGGACGGCTGATAAAATGGGCGGTAGAACTGGGAGAGTTCGATATACAATACAAGCCCCACACGACCATTAAAGCGCAGGTGTTGGCAGACTTCATCGCAGAGATGAGCCAACCGAGCTTGAAGGACGAGCAGTTCCCCGCCTGGAGCTTGTTTGTTGATAGATCATCCAATGCCGAGGGATGTGGAGCGGGAGTAGTGCTGGTCAGCCCGCATTTGGAAGAAAAGGTGGAGTACACCCTTCAGCTAGAATTCAAAGCCTCCAATAACGAGGCAGAATATGAGACTCTGATAGCCGGCCTCCAACTCGCCAAGGAGATGGAGGTGAAGCACCTGAAGATATATAGCGACAGCCAAGTGGTGGTCGGCCAAGTCACCGGGCAGTATGAGGCCAAGGGGAACAAAATGATCAAGTATCTGGAGCTAGTAAAACAGGAGTTGAGCAATTTCGAACAGTACTCAATCAGCAGAATAGAACGACCTCAAAACGCTAAAGCGGATGCGCTCTCGAAAATGGCTTCCGACCGTGATGCCATAAATAATGTTCTGGTCGAACGACTAGATCGGCCTAGCATTCAGAAAACCGAGGAAGTTCTCAACGTAAGTACTGGGCGGTCGAGTTGGACAGAACCAATTACACAGTACCTTTTAGAAGGAAAACAACCAGAAGACGCATCGGAAGCCAAGAAACTAAGAATAAAGGCCGCCGAGTACACAATAGTTAACAGCGCTCTGTATAAGCGGTCTTACGACTGGCCGCTGCTTCGATGCTTGAATGAGGAAGAAGCCGAGCAGGAAATGGCTGAAGTCCATGAAGGGATGTGCGGAAATCACATAGGGGCAGAATGTTGGCTCACCGATTGATCAGACAGGGGTACTACTAGCTGAAAATGAGAAGAGATTTTCAGGAAAAGGTCAACCGATGTGAGGCTCGCCAGAAAGCGATGCTTTGTCTCACCAAATTGATGAGCGAATGCAAATTGTGAGCCATCCTATCCCTTTCGCTTAGTGGGGAATGGATATACTGGGACCTTTCCCTCTCGGTCCCGGGCAAAAGAAATTCCTAATAGTGGCAGTGGAGTATTTCACCAAGTGGGTAGAAGCGGAGTCTGTCGCTACAATCACCGAGGGGAAGATGGAAAGTTTCATAAAGAAGATTATACTATGCCGCTTCGGGATGCCTATGGTGTTGGTTACAGATAATGGTCGGCAGTTCGACAACCTCAAGTTTAGAGATTTCTGCGACCGACTAAAGATCAAGCTACGGTTGACTTCAGTAGCCCATCCCCAAAGTAACGGTCTCGCGGAGAACACCAACAAAAAGATAATGAGTGCCCTCAAGAAGCGCCTGGACGGCCGAAAGACCTGGGTGGAAGAAATAGACGAAGTATTGTGGGCATATAGAACCACACCGAACGGAGCCACAGGGGAGACCCCGTTCAGGATGACCTTTGGGGCAGAAGCCCTGGTTCCAGTAGAAGCGACATTGCACAATCAGAGGGTGTCGAGCTATGAAGAAGAGCGGAATGATGAAGCCCGCAGAGCAGAGCTCGTTCTCCTTAGCGAGGATAGAGAAAGGGCAGTCGCTCGCTCAGAAGCCATCAGGCAAAAGGCGACCAAGTCCTATAACAGAAGGGTCAAGTCGAGCGATGTAAAGGTAGGTGGGTACGTCCTACGAAAAGTCGAGGCAGCTGGAAAGCATCCAGGAAAGCTCGGGCAGACGTGGGAAGGACCCTATCGAGTGATTAAGCAAGTCGGGCATGGTTCTTACATCCTCAGCGATGAGAAAGGGAAGATTCTACCGAGGCCTTGGAACTCACAGAATTTGAAGGCCTTCTACCAATAGATAAGTTTTATTTTAGTTAATCTTTCCTTATTACCATTTTTGTATGCAACGCGTGGGAACCTTTTTCCTGTCCCAGCCAGACAGGTTTTTTAACGGCCCATGCCTTTATTATCATCAATAAAGCAATTTTCAGATTTCTCGGCAATGAAAAGCTCCATTATACGTGACAAAGAATAAAAATTCAATCAACCATCGCCATTGCTCGACATTCTCCATAGACCGACTACGGTCGGTCGGGTCACCAGGACGAGATCCCTGGGTCCCTCGCCATCGCCATTGCTCGACATTCTCCATAGACCGACTACGATCGGTCGGGTCGCCAGGACGAGATCCCTGGGTCCCTCGCCATTGCCATTATTCGGCATTCTCCATAGACCGACTACGGTCGGTCGGGTCACCAGGACGAGATCCCTGGGTCCCTCGCCGTCTCCATTGCTCAGCATTCTCCATAGACCGACTACGGTCGGTCGGGTCGCCAGGACGAGATCCCTGGGTCCCTCGCCATCGTCATTGCTCGGCATTCTCCATAGACCGACTACGGTCGGTTGGGTCGCCAGGACGAGATCCCTGGGTCCCTCGCCATCGCCATTGCTCGGCATTCTCCACAAATTGACTACGGTCGGTCGGGTCGCCAGGACGAGATCCCTGGGTCCCTCGCCATCGCCATTGCTCGGCATTCTCCATAGACCGACTACGGTCGGTCAGGTCGTCAGGACGAGATCCCTGGGTCCCTCGCCATCGCCATTGCTCGGCATTCTCCACAGATCAACTACGGTCGGTCGGGTCGCCAGGATGAGATCCCTGGTCCCTCGCCATCGCTATTGCTCGGCATTCTCCATAGACCGACTACAGTCGATCGGGTCGCCAAGACGAGATCTTTGGAACCCCGAATCGAACTCTACTATAAGCCGACTTTGAAATCGGTCGACTATGAGCAATTTCATCATAACTCAACATACATTGAAAGTAAAGAGTATGAATATGGAAAGAGACATCATAAAGAAATAAAGCAAAGGTAAAGATTGTATTGATAAAAAGTGGCCCTGGTCATAAGCCCGACCAGGTGGGCTTCAAAACTCCGTAGAGGGAGAATACCCGGGGGAATACACAGGGGAAGCCCTGGAATCAGACGGAAAAGTCGAAGCGGGGACAGAAGTATCATCATGAGGAAGCTCGTCCTCCTCGGCCGAGCTAAGGTCCAGTTCTTCATTTGGGACTGGGCCCCGGTCCTCCATAGCTCTCTCCGTCACTTCCTCCAAAGAAAGGCCAAGAGCGGTAGGAAGCAACGGCTCGGCAAACTTCTCGAACGAAGGACCGTCCGACCCCTCAGGAACGCAGGCGTTATAACAATTCTTCAGGATCATGAGGGCCAGGTCGCAGGAGTACTCCAAGCACTCGTCCTGCAAGAACCGCCTCTGCCATCGCAGGATCGCCTCAATCCTTTGTTCCTTCACGGAGGCTTGCACCCTCCTTAACATATCCTCGGTTTGGGCATGGTCTCGGAGAGATTTCTCCTTGAGCACCCTCTCTGACTCCCACTACCCCCGCAACACTGCATACTCCTCGGATAGCTTGCTCCTCGTTGCCATCGCCTTTACCCTTTCGACCTCCTCCTTTGTGAGCTGAGCTCGCAAGGCGCGCATCTCTTCCTCCCCCGTGTCAACTTGGGCCTTCAAAATACTTGTCGCCTCCTCCCGAATCTTCTTCTCTTCCTCTAAAGAAGAATTCTGAGCTTTGAGAAGGTCTCTCTCCTCTTCTACCTTCGAAAGCTCGTCCTTCAGAGCCTGCATCTGCTCTTGAAGGTCCTAAACCTCACGGTCCAGAACATCCAAATGCTGCACCGCCTCGAACGACATCATTGAGCTCCTCAGGCAAGTACGCAAGAGTAGAGACCCCATATCCTTATTGCTCTTCTGGTCAAATTTCTCCCCGTCTACAGGAGGAGTAATCCTTTCCATGATATGACGGACAATGCCGACGTCAGTAGTTGAGGAGTCCCTGGGCAGCTTGATCAGAGACTCCCACAGCCCGACGTCACCCGCTTTCCCTTTTTCCTTGAGTTGGCCCGAAGGACGGGGAGATTGGTCGACCATCGAAGGACAAGCAGCCACCAAAGAGCAAGGAGATCGGTCGGCTACGGGGGAACTGGGAGATCGGTCATCCACAGGGGAAGGCCGGTCAGTTACCCAGGCCCCTCTCCTCCTTTTAAGAGGTCGTTCAACCTCCTCCTCCTCTTCCTCGATTACAACCATGCTCGGACCAGGCGGGACGACTACAGCAGGCGCCGCCAATGGTTCGGGGACGGTAGGAGGAACATCACGCTGCCCGGAAGCAATGGGTCGAGCAACCCGCGAACTAGCCTCTCCCCTCTCCGCCTGTCCTCTAGCCCCCAAGGAACCGGCAACCTTACGCTTACCCTTGGCGGACTTGGGGGGGCCGGGAAAAGTATTAACTTTGACCATAGCTGCACAAACAAAGGAAACAGGTTAGAAACCGAGCCAAAACCTACGAATAAAGAAGATAAATTAATCATGAGGGATCAACCAGGCGGGGCAGCTCCCTCTCCTAGCCAGCTAACTCGCGGCGGGGGGTCAATCAGTAGAGAGTTGGCCGAGGCCCCCCCGCCATACCCCGAGATGAGCCGAGCGAAGTTATACTGGCCAAGCTCCTTTATACGGTTAACTACCTCCCGCTCCTCCCTGGAAAGGAATAGACTCGATGAGTCATTCCATCGCTCGGCTTGGGGATACCTCCACGGCTGGGACTCGAAAGAAGCCCCCGGAGGCTTCACGAAGAAGTATTTTGTTCTCCAGCTGGAAATTTTACCAGACGTCCCGGCTGGGCGATACCGGGCATCCTTATACATTAGGGAAGGGATGCCATACCCAGAACTCGGACTCTGGCTCATCCTCAAGAAGTGGCGCAAGATGTTAACCGAGGACGGACAACCGAATTGGTGGCACAACAGTACAAGTCTATTAATGAAACGCCACCCATTCGGAGGGATCTGACTCGGCCTCAACTGATAGTTAGCGCACTTCGCCGTCTCGATCGCACGCATTTATAATCTCAAGCCTCCGATCGAAAAGAAATACTTAGAGACGGCAATCCACCCATCTCTGCTGCTGCCAACTCCCTCATTCTCAGAAGCCAACCTAGGCTCCCAGTCCCGAGAGATACTGTTCCTAAGGACTGACCGACGCAACTCCACCGCAGACATCTTGGATTTACCCTTGGGCAACTCCTTTACTATCAACCTGTCTTTCCGTTCCCTTGTTGTAATCTCTTCAACATACCCTAACCTCGACACCGCCGTCACCTTAGCCATAACCTCCGACGACCTCCCGTCAACAGAATCACTTGGAGAAACCGCACTCCGAGAACCGCTAGATGACATGCTTTCTAAGAGGAATTTAGAAGAGGAGAATGAAGGAAGGGGACGTACCTATTTAATGGTAGGGAATCAGAAATTTGAGCGACGCCGAAGACAACTTCCGAGAATGAGAATAGGGAAAAAACAAAGGAAAGCAAGAAGACGGCAAGAACGAAATGAGTGCGAAGAAAAGCAAATCGTCCGCCTACTCCAAACATTTATAGGGAAAACTCTCGAATTAGGATCCAACCAAAGCTCGACATGTGGAGAGAATCCGAGCTACTCTTGGACACGCGGCACAATCTGGACGGAGACAAATTAGGATTAATCGAAATCCGGACGGGCGCGAACAGTTGAAAGGACATGTGGGACAGCTGGGTAACAGCTACAAAGATGATCGTTTGATTACGAAAGGCATCGACGGCGGCGTCTTGCCACAAATAATAAATGCCTCAAATGCCTTCACGCGCCCGCTAATGGAGACAACTAGTCGGCACTCGATCAATTGAAACTACCCGGGCCGTCCCATGGCCGAGCTATAACAGCATTGCCCGACCGACCGATCATTCCATTTAGCTGACCAACAGACGAGCTATGTCTCAAGGCTCAACCGATCGTCCCAACCCCGAGTCGTCCTATGACCGAGCTATAAAACCTCTGCATACTCCTCCGACCCTTCTCTTCGCTCAGACTCGAGGAGTAGGGGGCTTATGGTCGGGTCGACCGTGCTGGGCCCGGATCCAATCAAGACGACCCATGGGCCGATCGGTCATCATCATCGAAGATCAGTCCTGCGCCTAAAGCCCATGCCCCCTTTCGGCCCATCGGTTGAAAAGAGTCTCCCATGCAAACACGTAAAGACCTAAACCTAACTGCAAAACCATATAAAAGGTATTATTCTCCCATAATCGAGGTACGAGATCATAACCTAATTTGTTTTCTCTACATTCATCGGTCCCACCTTCACTAGAAAACTCACTTGAGCGTCGGAGGGGCTAATTGGGACACAACCCCCGACGAGCCTTCCTTGTTTTGCAGGTATATTCACGTCGAGGAACAACGTAGAAGGTTGCCAACTCATGGATCCAAACGGCAACACACCGTTCAGCCTGAATCTGGCAGAACCACCCCTCAACAGAGCCAAAGTTTCAGCGGTTAAATTCGTGGCAGTCCCGAAGTAGTAAGCATGCGAAAAGAAAACCTCCCCTTGCGAGTTGCACAACACTACTCCTCCCCCTAAGTACCCTGGGTTACCAATTAAAAATCCATCGACATTAAGTTTAAAGAATCCGGGTGGCAGCTTTGTCCATATGATGACTTGTGAGCGATTGCGCCATATTGTGAAGTGAAGACCCCAACATGCTTTGGACCTTATCTTTGAGATGCATAACGATTGAAAAGGACGAATGGAGGAAATTGTTATCAGCAGTACAAGACATAAAAATGGCTTGGGAACCGTAAGGATAAGCATCCTCATAAATCTTGCTATTCCTAACTTTCCGATCCCCAACATACCACCAAAGGAATCAACACGAATATTTTATGCAGTCCTGCCCCATTTGTTTATCCTCGAGGACGTTCGCAAACAAGTAGGCGAGATCTAGTTGTCTTGGAAACTGAACTTTGAGTAGATGCTCAAAATAAATCCACACCTCCTGAGCGAGAGGATAAGAAAGAAAACAAAGTTCCATGGTGTCTACTGCATTACTTATGTAGCATTTGGAGGCGGCGCGAATCCAAAAGAATTCAGAATTTCAGAGAAAGGGAGGAGAAAGTTCATCAAGCGCCATAGGAAAAATGAGATACGCAAACACAAAGGAATCCCTGACCCCCAGATAATCTTAAGCTGAGGAAACTCCTGATTTGGTGCTCGCAATTCCACATAACTGGATGCTTGAGTGAAACCTTCTGTATTCGTAGGCTCCCAGATTAGTTCATCTGGCTCCTCAGTTAACTGGAACTGAAATTGTGTGACAAATTAAGCGCTTTTGGTGAAAGGAATTCCAACAACATTGCATAGTCCCACTCGCCATCAACACACAAATCTCGAACACTGAGATACCGAAGATCCTTCATATCTCGCAAATCAAATAAATCCACTAGAGACCCCGGAGCGCTCCAGTTGTCATATAGCAACGAACAGGACCCATCGTGAATTATAACTCGTGTCCTGGCCTTTACTAAATAGTTGTAATTAAATTCGTTAAATATTTTTTAAGAATATGTAATTAAAATTGGGGAAAATATATTTTAGATGCATTAGTAATACCATAAGTAGCTATTACATGTTAAAATCAATAATTACTTAATTAATAAGATTTTAATAAATCAATTATTTAATTATATATTGATTATTAAGAATTATATTCTAGTTAATTTTACTTAGTTAAGGATTTAAAACAAATATTTTCACAGCATGACATTTAAGTCACGTCAATGACGCCTATAATAGTAAAAGTTAATTTTATTTTAATTAAATAATCAATTAATTATGTTTTATTTATCAATAATATACTTAAGTCATGCCTGTGGCTTTTATAATAATTAAATTTCTTTTATTTAAGTAATTAGTCAATTAATTATTTTTATTAATTAATAATATATTATAATTTGTCAATTAATTATATATATTACATTTGATAAAAATGAAAATATGAGCACTAATTCTATTTAATTAATTAAAGAATAAATTAATTATATTTTCATAAACTAATACTGAATTAATTATTTATTTAATAAAAATGTTATAAAATTATATCGGCATTAATTGCCAATAAAAGAAAATAACATGCACAAGATGGTAGTCACTTTGTGAATATTAAGTCACAAAGTATGCCACTCTATATATATACAAATCAATTAATTAATAATATATTAATCATTATTAATTGTAAGTGAATAAGATTAACAACTAATAATTAATAATTAATTTATAAATAAAGAATAATTTAACAAATCATTTAATTTATTATATTCTAATCACCGTTATTAATCGCTTATGACATTTTCATAAATCAATTAATTAATTATATTTTAACTAACTGATAATATTTTAATTACATGATATTATTATTTTATTGGCTGAATAGTTATAATTAAATTCATTAAAGATATTTTAAGAACATGTAATTAAAAATGGGAAAAATTATTTGAATACATCAATAATAACACAATTAATAATTACATGTTAATAGTCAATAATTAATTAATTAATAAGATGTCAAAAATCAATTGTTTAATTATATATTGATTATTATGAATTATATTTTAATTCATTTTATTTAATCAAGGAATTAAAAAATAGATCTTTTAAGTAGACGTGACTCTTATAATAGTAAAAGTTCATTTTATTTTAATTGAATAATCAATTAATTATTTTGTTATTAATCAATAATATACTTAAGTGACGCTTGACCCTATAAAATAAATTTTCATTTTATTTTAAATAATTATTAAATTTATTTATTTTGTTATTAATTAATAATATATTATAATTAGACAATTAAGTTTATATATTATACTTGATAAAAATGAAAATATGTTCACTAATTATATTTAATTAATTAAAATACATTAATTATATTTTAATAAATCTATTCTTAATTAATTATTTATTTAATAAAATGTCATAAAATTATATTGGTGTTAAATGCCCTTAAAGGAAAATAATATACACAACATGGATAAGTTACAGTGACTACTTACCTATATATATAGATCAATTAATTAATAATATATTAATCATTATTTGTTATAAATAAATAAGATTAATAGTCAACAATTAATAATTAATTTATAAATAAAGTATAATTTAATAAATCATTTAATTTATTATATTCTAATAACAATTATTAATCAAGAATCACATTTTCATAAATCAATTAATTAATTATATTTTAACTGACTCATAATATTTTAATTACATAAAATTATATTTTAATTTAATAAATAGTTGTAATTAAATTCATTAAAGATTTTTAAGAATATGTAATTAAAATGGGAAAAAATATTTTAGACGCATTAGTAATACCATAAGTAGTAATTACATGTTAATAATCAATCATTAATTAATTAATAAGATTTCAATAAATAAATTATTTAATTATATATTGATTGTTAAGAATTATATTTTAATTAATTTTACTTAATTAAGGATTTAAAATAAATCTTTTCACAAGTGTGGCACTTAAGTCATGTTAGTGTCTCCTATAATAGTAAAAGTTAAAATTTTAATTAAATAGTCAATTAATTATTTTTATTAATCAATAATATACTTAAGTCATGCCTGTGACTTTTATAATAATTAAATTTCATTTTATTTTAAGTAATTAGTCAATTAATTATTTTTATTAGTTAATAACATATTGTAATTTGTTAATTAATTACATATTATATTAGATAAAATGAAAATATGAGCACTAATTCTATTTAATTGATTAAGAATAAATTAATTATATTTTCATAAATCAATACTTAATTAGTTCTTTATTTAATAACAAAAGTTATAAAATTGTAAAGGCGTTAATTGTCAATAAAAAGAAAATAATATACACGACACGGTAGTCACGCCTGTGAATATTAAGTTACAAGCATGACTACTTACCTATATATGTATATATTTATATTAATTAATTAATAATATATTGTAACACCCAGCATTTGATTTACCCGTTACACCGGAAGAAAAAAATCGATGTGAATTATAATTTTTGGTCACATCAAATTAATGATGTTTGACACCTTTTCGGTGGTCATAGAAAATTGATTTTATTTTAACATGTCATCAAATTAATCATGTCAAGAAAAGTTCATTTTATTTTAACTAAATAATCAATTAATTAATTTGTTATTAATCAATAATATACTTAAGTCACACCTTTGACTTTCAAAATAATTAAATTTCATTTTATTTTAAGTAATTAGTCAATTAAATATTTTTATTAATTGACAATATATTATAATTTGTCAATTAATTATATTTATATTATATTTGATAAAAAGGAAAAATTTGAGCAATAATTCTATTTAATTAATTAAAAATAAATTAATTTCATTTTTATAAAGCAATACTTAATTAATTATTTATTTAATAACAAATGTTATAAAATTATATAGGCAATAACTTCCCATGAAAAGAAAATAACATGCATTGAATGGTAGTCACGCTGTGAATATTAAGTCACAGCGTAACTACTTACCTATATATATATACATCGATTAATTAATAATATTAATCATTATTAATTATAAGAGAATAAGATTAACAACTAATGATTATACCATTATTAATCAAGTATCACATTTTCATAAATCAATTAATTAATTATATTTTAACTAAAGGATAATATTTTAATTACATGAAATTATATTTTAATTTACTAACTAGTTTTAATTTAATTAATTAAAGATATTTTAAGAATATGTAATTAAAAAGGTGAAAATATTTCAGGCGTATTAATAATAACATTAGTAATAATTATGTGTTAATAATCAATAATTGATTAATTAATTAATAAGATTTAAATAAATCAATTATTTAATTATTGATTCATAATTATGAATTATGTTTTAATTAATTTTATTTAATTAAAGAATTAAAATGGATCTTTTCATAGGTAGGACACTTACCTATGTATATATACACATCAATTAATTAATAATATATTGATTATTATTAATTATTACTAAATAAGATTAACAGTTAATGATTAATAACTAATTTATAATTAAAGTATAACTTAATAAATCATTTAATTTATTATATTCTAATTACCATTATTAATCAAGTATCATATTTTGATAAATCAATTAATTAATTATAATTTAATTTACTAATATTATTTTAATTACTTAAAATTAAATTTTAATTTACTAAATAGTTGTAATTAAATTCATTAAAGAAATTTTAAGAATAAGTAAATAATTATATTTAAAAAATCAATACTTAATTAATTAATTAAAGTGTTATAAAATTATATAGGGTTAATTGCCGTAAAAAGAAAATAACATATACGACATGGTAGTCACGCTTGTGAATATTAAGTCACAGTGTGACTACTTACCTATTTATATACATCAATTAATTAATAATATATTAATCATTATTAATTATAACCTAATAAGATTAACAGTTAATGATTAATAATTAAGTTGTAAATAAAGTATAATTTAATAAGTCATTTAATTTATTATATTCTAATAACCATTATTAATCGAGTATCACATTTTCATAAATCAATTAATTAATTATATTTTAACTAACTGATAAAATTTTAATTTCATGAAACTATATTTCAATATACTAAATAGTTTTAATTAAATTCATTAAAGATATTTTGTGAATATGTAATTAAAATGGGGAAATATTTCGAGCGCATTAATATTAACATAAGTAATAATTATTTGTTAATATTAATAAGATTTCAATAAATCAATTATTTAATTATATATTGATTATTATGAATTATATTTTAATTATTTTTATTTAATTAACAAATTAAAAAATTGATCTTTTCACAAAGGTGACACTTAAGTCACGTCTGTGACTCTATTATAGTAAAACCTTATCTTATTTTAGCTAAATAATCAATTAATTATTATGTTATTAATCAATAATATACTTAAGTCACGATTGTGACTCCTAAATAGTAAAATTCTATTTTATTTTAAGTAATTAATCAACTAATTATTTTGCTCTTAATTAATAATATATTATAATTAGTCAATTAATTTTATATATGTTATATTAAATAAAAAGAAAAATAAACACTAACTATACTTAATTAATTGAAGAATAAATTAATTTTATTTTAAGAAATCAATATTTATTTAATAATAACATAAGTAATATTTATGTGTTCATAATTAATGATATACTTAAGTCAAGCCTGTGACTCCTATAATAACAAATTTTTATTTTATTTTAATTAATTAGTCAATTAATTATTTTATTATTAATTAATAATATATTATAATTAGCCAATTAACTTTATATATTATATTTAATAAAATGAAAATATAAAAACTAATTCTATTTAATTAATTAAAGAATAAATTAATTATATTTAATAAATCAATAATTAATTAATTATTAAATTAATAAAAATGTTATAAAATTATACAATTGTTAGTTGCTGTAAAAAGAAAATAACTTGTATGACATGGTAGTGATGCTTGTGAATATTGTCACAAGCATGACTACATACCTATATATATACATTAATTAATTAATAATATATTAATCATTACTAATTATAATTGAATAAGATTAACAGTCAATAATGAATAATTAATTTATAAATAAAGTATAATTTAATAAATCATTTAATTGATTATATTTTAATTACCATCATTAATCAAGTATCGCATTTTCATAAACCAAATAATTAATTATATTTTAACTAACTCATAATATTTTAATTACATGAAATTATATTTTGATTTACTAAATAGTTATAAACAATTAATTAAAGATATTTTAAGAATATATAATTAAAATGGAGAAAATATTTGAGATGCATTAATAATAACATAAGTAATAATTACGTGTTAATAATCATTAATTAATTAATTAATAAGATTTCAATGAATCAATTATTTAATTATACATTGATTATTATGAATTACATTTTAATTGATTTTATTTAATTAAGGAGTTAAAAATATATCTTTTCACATAAGTGACACTTAAGTCATGCATGTGATTCCTATTATAATAAAATTCTATTTTATTTTAAGTAATTAATCAATTAATTATTTTCTATTAATTAATAATATATTATAATTAGTCAATTAATTATATGTATTATATTTAATAAAAATGAAAAATAAGCACTAACTCTGTTTAATTAATTGAAGAATAAATTAATTATATTTTAAGAAATCAATACTTATTTAATTAGTTATTTAATAAAAACATTATAAGATTATATAGGGTTAATGGATGACATGATAGTGACGCCTGTGAATATTGTCATAGGCATGACTACATACCTATATATATACGCTAATTAATTAATAATATATTAATCATTATTAATTATAAATTAATAAGATTAACAGTTAGTTATGAGGAAAGTCCATGACAAAAGCTTTGCATCTCCTTAGGAGGTTGCTGAGAATGAAGTGATTTGTAAGTCACTACTTCGTCGTATCTCCGCCACGAGGCTCGACGTAACCCTCTTTCCGGCCTATCTCCAGGCCACATGCCTGGTGCCGTCCCGGCGCCGCCGCCATGGGGAGATGGCCGTACCTTCGCTCAGGCACTATCTAGTTCGAAAACTCCCCCCCGCTCCATTCTTCTTCCACTTGACGATGTAGATCTGGTTTCAACATCGAAGCTGTTGAAAGGGGAACCTACATTTTTCTTAACACAAAGAGAGAAAGATCAATTATCGGCGCCATTCAAGCTTTCTCTCGTGGGCAAATTCACAAAAGGGACCCCTAAACTGGATTTTCTAAGATCAGCTTTCGATCGGATAGGTTTTCTTGGTGCTTTTACTATCGGATTGATCGATTTCCGACATGTCCTAATTAATTTTGACCTTGAAGAGGATTTTCATAGATGTTGGTTGCGCACAATCTGGACTTTTGATTCCTACATCATGCGTGTGTTCAAATGGACCCCTGATTTCCATCCCAAACAAGAATCGTCAATCGTCCCTATCTGGGTTTCTTTTGAAGGTCTCCCTGTCTATGGCTTTCACGAACAATATCTGAAGCGAATGACTGAACCGATTGGGACATTGTTGAAAATCGACGCTCCTACTCTGAATCTCTCGCAACTGTCAGTGGCTCGGGTATGTTTAGAAATCGATCTCTTGAAGGATTTGCCTACGTGTCTTCGATTGGGTACGGAATCCAAACCTTTTTTCAACCGGTTGTCTATGAAGATCTCCCAACTTTCTGTCTTCACTGTCACAAAGTCGGCCATGACAAGGACCATTGCCGTCAGTTGCAACCAGGTAAACCCGTCGCTCCTCCATCACAGTCGCTGCCTCTCACCCCCGGTGTTCTCCCTGCACCGAAAATTTGGAAACCAAAAATGACTCTACCAAATTCATCTGGATTTCCGCCCACAGCGCAGAATGCCCCTATTACCAATATCCCCTCCTTTGCTCCGACTTCTTTACCCCCAGTGCAAACTGCAGTTGATGTTCTGATTACACCTCCTTTGCTGGTTCCTGATCAACTACCGCCTATTGATTTGGATTTTCCCCTTTCGAAGGACTCGCCCTCTGCTGCTCCCCAACTATCATCAAGGTTTGAAATTCTCTCTCCACTTCCAGATGATGATAATGGCCCAGCCTGCCCACCGTTGCTGCCAGTACTGTCTCAATCGACTGGATTGCATGCTCCAACCCCTCAATTCACAATTCTGACCAGCGTGCCTGATTTGCAACCTCCACCGACTGTTTTACCTCATTTGCACTCTATTGAGAAGCTCATCCCTTCATTCCCGCGGCCTAAAGATTATCAGGGGGATTTATTACCTTCTACGCCTATGACTACCCCTCAAGTGCCTAATAATGAGGAAATAAATTGTGATCATCTGCCTGCCGAACTACGTGTGTCGTCTCAACATGCTGCTCTGCCTATCTCACATTTTGAAGTTTTTGATAATGATCCTTTGCCTGCCTATCGTGATGATTCGACATTAGGCCTGGTCTCTGATCAACTTTTACTTGTACTGCCCTAGAATGATGATATACAACATTCTCGTCGACGCGGTCGGCCTTTGGGCTCCAAAAACAAAATTCCTATTGTGAATGAGACATCTCTTCGTCGATCCAGGAGAGCTCCTACTGGTAACGGTTCAACATTTCCCCAATAATTAGTAGCCTGACATGGAGTATTCGGGGCGTGGCCAACAAGCCAACATGACGCCGTTTAAAAAATCTAGTTGCTTTGCATAAAGTGACGGCTGTTTTCTTATTAGAACCAATGGGCAATTCATCAGTTCTATCTACGATATCGAGAGAGCTGCACTTCCAATCCAATTTTGTCTCTCTCACGAATAAAATCTGGGCTTTATTTTCAGCTGACTATACGGTGGATAACCTGGGTGGCGATGAACAAGTTCTACACTTACGGGTTAAACATCATACGCATCCTGCTCCTTTCATTGTTTCTGTCATTTATGCTAAGTCTACTCGTCGAGAAAGACAGGCTTTATGGGCCAATCTGCTTGCTTTTCAGCTTCTGCATTCTGATACTCCTTGGACAATTACAGGTGATTTTAATGTTATTCGCTCTCTGGAGGAATATCAGGGACAAGCTATGTTGCGCCCGGGCCCCATACGTCCAGATCCCCGAGAGCTGCCCCTCGGGCCGCGTCGGCATTCGGCGCCCAATATACCATCAGACCCGATCCCAACATCCATACAAATAACTAATCGATCCGTTTCACACACATAAACGCATACATATACATATCCTACACACGCATTCTAAACATGCCTTAATCATCTCAAGTTCATAAAACATATGTCATTGCCATTTGTGGAAATTCAACTAGTATTCCCAAAATATAACATAATACAAAATGGAATTAAATCCCACAATACAAAAGTATGCTCCATGATGAAATGTTGGTGGGCTAACCAAAGGACTAACTTATACAAATTCCTAGCTAGCTCGCAGTTTCTGATGCCCTGCAAGGTCGACAATCGGCTCGATCTGCACCTGAGGAGGGGAGAGTAATGGGGTGAGCTACGAAACTCAGTGGCATATACGTTTATAGCCATTGGCAACGAGCCACACAATCAAGTATATACATATACATATCACTAGAAAATCATAATTCATCAATTCAATTCACATTCATATAACATAAGTCATGCATTTACTATTCCTCAACATATCAAGCAATATGCAACATAGCTGTCGAACTCATCATGTGTTATGCTCAACAAATCCATTGTGTATGCACAATCAATTGGCTTGAGAGTTCCGTAATCCATCCGGATAGCCCAAAGGTAAATCCGTAATCCATCCGAGTCCGATTTCTCAAGGATCTCGTTGCCACAAGCGGGCAGCCGGGAGAAGGCTTTACTGTCAACGTGCACGTGACTCCATCCGTAACTCTCTTACCCAAACAAGGCACATAGTCCATTCGATCCATGTTCAAAGCATGTTTCACATTTTCTCACATCTCGTTCTTGTCCATTGCCATAAAGGCCTATCAATTCATGCATAATTCTATCATACTCAAAGGCATAGTCAAAAGTTCTCGTGTAATTCAATACAATCAAGATCATATAATGCAAGCAAGCACACATCATGCAATTGCCCATACACACAATAACCATAAACATATTACCCACCTAGTATCGCTGAGTATCGGACTCATCTGTCCTTCCTCTTGCGATTGGGTCAAAACAACAGTTGCCTATAAGAAACCAAGTTTCCATACAATTAATATCCATAGCAAATATTCAATAAAGCTCGAAAAGCAAAAAGTAAAGCATTAAAAGTCTACATTCGACTTTCTCTTAAAATTCTCAAACCCTTCGAAACAATCTCCGAACTTCCCTTCTTCATACAACTTGTAGCTCCTGATCTCTAGTTCGCAACGAATCTAAAATCACCTCAATTGGACATCTACACCAAAAGATATGCCCAAAATACCAAAAATCTCATTTTCGGAAACAAAGGAGGTTCGCCATGCGAAGACCCTACTACCATGACGTGCACCAAATTGCGGCGCGCGGTGTATCATCACTGATTCCTTGCACATGGCGTGCACACTGTCTTGTGCATGCGCCGCCCTCTTCGTGCAGACGCCATGACGCACATGGTGCACGCGGCGTCATCCGTTTCCATCACACGCCGCGGCGTGCTCTTGCGCACGTCGCGACGTGCGGGTCGGAGCTTCGACTCCGAACCCCTCTTTTCTGCATTTTCCAACTTCATTTTGCTCCCAAACTCAAATGCAACACACCCACAATATAGATCAAGTCTTCTACTACCATTCTAACTCATTCAAAGCTTCAAATCCAACACAAACACATCAACCTAAGGAAATCTCTACATTTTCACCCAAAAACCCTAAAACCTTCGATTTCTCAATCTAAGCTATCTAACTGTTTAATCCATCCAGAAACAAAATAGAAAGATGCTAAACTTACCGATTGAAGCTCTAAAATCGTTGAAACTTGCCGAAATCACAAACCCTTTTTCCTCTTCTCTTCTCCTTCCACCGTCGGCACTTCTCTATTCTTTCCTTCTTCTTTTCTTTCCTTTTTCTCTTTTCTTTCTATTCCTTTCTTTTCCTTTTAACCTAAGACATGTAATAATGACTATCTTACCCCTCTATACAAGTCTAAACCCATACAACTTAAATGAACTTCCCGAATTGCCCTCACATAATTCAATCCTCTAATTCTCATTTAAACCTCATAAAACGCAAATATACCTCAATTATCCACTAATACTCCCAAAATAAATCAAACTAAACCATAAACACATAATTATCAAAATCCATGCTTAATATTATCATTAAAAAAAATTTAGGGTCTAACATTTCTCCCCCTCTTAAAAGAAATTTCGTCCTCGAAATTTACCTGAATCATCGAAGAGATACGGATACTTCCCTCGCATAGCCTCCAATGGCTCCCAAGTAGCCTCCTCTACCGAATGGTTCCTCCAAAGAACTTTTACCAACTGAACCGTCTTGTTCCTGAGAAGCTCCTCATAGCTCAAATCTGCACTGGAAGCTCCTCATAGCTCAAATCATCCCTTAACTGAACCTCACTAGTCTGAATGATGTGAGAAGGATCCGATCTATACCTCCTCAACATGGACACATGAAAAACGTCGTGAATCTGCGATAATTCTGGAGGTAACGCCAATCTGTAGGCGAGTGGTCCAATCCTTTCAAGGATCTCATAAGGACCCACATACCTCGAACTCAACTTCCCCTTCTTGCCGAATCTCAATACTCCTTTCCAAGGAGATGTCTTAAGGAACACTTTCTCACCGACCTCATACTCCATCTCCTTTCGGTGAGCATCAACATAACTCTTCATCCCGTCTGTCTTTGCAGCTTTAAGTCACCGCTTAATCAGATTGACTTTCTCAACAGTCATCTGAATCAAATCTGGTCCCTCCAATTGCCTCTCTCCTTCTTCATCCCAACAGATCGGAGTCCTACATCTCCGTCCATACAATGCCTCATATAGAGCCATCTGAATGCTCGAATGGTACGAATTGTTATAAGCAAATTCGACCAACGGCAAATGCTCATCCCATGCTCCTCGAAAATCCATCACACAAGCCCGAAGCATCCCCTCAAGTGTCCGAATAGTCCTCTCAGATTGACCATCCGTCTGAGGGTGAAAGGCCGTACTAAAATTCAACTTAGTCCCCAAAGCTTCCTGCAAACTACCCCAAAACCTCGAAGTGAACCGAGGATCTCGATCTGACACAATGGAATCCGGAATCCCATGCAATCTCACTATCTCATCAACATACTTCTTTGCTAGCACATGCAAAGAATCAGTCTGTCGAATCGCCAAAAAGTGGGCTGACTTAGTCAACCGATCCACAATCACCCAAATGGCATCATGCCTCCTGCTGGTCCTAGGCAATCCCATCAAAAAGTCCATCGTCACCCGCTGCCACTTCCACTCCGGAATAGGCAACGGTCTCAACTTGCCCGAAGGTGCTTGGTGTTCAGCCTTGACTTGCTGACACACTAGACACTTACTGATGAACTCTGCGAGATCCCTCTTCATACCTTTCCACCAAAAGTTCTCTCTCAAATCCCGATACATCCTGGTGCTCCCTGGATGCATGGCATAAGGCGCATTGTGTGCCTCATCCATAATCTCAGCCTTAACTTCCTGCACATCAGGAATACACAATCGACTCCCAACTGTCATCAGTCCGTCATCCTGCACATCGATCTCAGAAACCTTGCCATTCCGAATCTCATCCCGGAGCTTGCTCAAATCCGCATCCTGAGCCTGCAATTCCCTAACCTTTTCCTTCAGCATCGGCCTTGTTAGAGTAGTGCCCTAAAGGCAATCCCCTTTAGCGCATTTTGTTCATAGTCATGTACAGACTTTATGAATAAATAAAGCAAGGCATATTTCATTTATTTGATATTCATTTTATTATGAATTGATAATGATCTTTAATCAAATTAATGAAGTCCCTGATACATGACATAGCATGAAGGAAATTATGATGTGATCATACTATTGAGATTCCTATCATGTGCAATTATGTCAAGATCTAAATTATCCTAGTCATAGGATTAACGAGGCGGACATCGTTAATCCGGATAGACTAGCACATGTCAAACTCCTTGATTTGATCAGCGGTGGATCTCGAGAAACTGTAAATATTGAGATATTTAGATTTGACATGTGGATGCTTACTAGTGGTAGTAAGTACATTGGATGACCTGCTATGAGATCATCACATGGATGTCCTATACAAATGTCAGTGATAATCTCATCATAGCAATGGTGCAAGTATCCTTAGACTTGAGGTACTCAAGGATATCTTGGGTACTGATTCTGTACTTTGACTCCATTCCTTGTTGCCTTTCGGAATCGCTCATAGGGTGGTGATTGGAGTGCGACTTGAGGTATTCGAAGGTAATTGAGTAGCCAATAGAGGATTCACCACTTCATTATAGCGAAGAGATACCCATAGCCTCTTATCGGGATCATTACTTTGAAGTCTCTGGCCGGAGCATACATATGTCATGAAGATGGTCTTCATGGACATATAAAGTAATGAGTCTAGGACAAGAACTGATTACACTTGGACTAGATTTGATCCGATCGCCTAGTAAGAGTTGACACATTGCCCATACTCAAACCAAGTGGGGTATAGCATGGTGAAAGGACGAATTGCACAAAGAATTGTCTATGGAAGGGTTAGTGATATGGTTTCATTAGTCAAACCAATTACTTTCCGGTCAATTGGGGGTCATGATGTGTTCTAGATACGCTCATGACTTGCTTAGATTAAGTGTTAATCTAAGTGGCCAACATAACCGGAACCTAATGGGTCACACGATAAGAGTGACTCGGAGAATCAGAAAATAGTTTGAGATGTAGATCCGATATCTGGAGAGCAATAGGATTAAATGGATCCCGATGAGATTGGGATATGTCCCGATGAGATCGCGACATCGACATTGCTGAAAACTAGGAAAATCCTAGGGTGGACATCACATGCCCACGGTGCGGAATTTAAAATTTTGAGTCCCGGGACATTCCTGAAAGCCAGGATCCATGTGTATGTACAAACAATCAAACTATAACGACCAAAGGAGACCGTCTCTAACGGTATCCACGCAGAGGTCGGATAACCTAACCGGGACAAACTCTTTTGACCCGGGAATAGCTAGACTAAAGAAAAGAGTGCTAGCTCTTACCTTAGCCTTGGAGAGCAAGTGAAATGATCTTGGTGTAACCTTGGAGAAGTAGAAGCAATGTTGAATGGAAGAGATGAAGAAAATGAAAACAAGTTTTCAAGCTTAACCCTTAAGCAATTTTCGATTCTTCTCTTCTCAAAACCGTGCAAGCCCCTTTCCAATTGCTTCTTATATATGTTTTAACTCTTAAAACACACATTAAAAGCTAGGTTTGGAGGAGTCCACGTATATGGCATAAGAAATGCCTTAATTTGCTAAATAATGATGACATTTGACTAAGTCAAACTTCATTCTTCTCATCACTTTAGTCTCCACCGAAAATCAACACATATATATATAATTAATTAATTATTTACTTAATTAATTAATATATATAATTGCTGAAGTGGTCCAACAAACTGGGTCGGTCCTACTACCACCGGCCCCAACGGCAAAAAAATCACCTAAACGGTTTTCAAAGAATGTCGATGTCGCGATCTCATCGGACATATCCCAATCTCATCGGGATCCATTTAATCCTATTGCTCTCCGGATATCGGATCTCCGTCTCAAACTATTTTATGATTCTCCGAGTCACTCTTGTCGTGTGACCCATTAGGTTCCTGTTATGTTGGCCACTTAGATTAACACTTAATCTAAGCAAGTCATGAGCGGTATCTAGCAACACATCATGACCCCAATTGACCGGAAAGTAATTGGTTTGACTAATGAAACCATATCACGAACCCTTCCATAGACAATTCTTATGCAATTCGTCCTTTCACCATGCTATACCCCACTTGGTTTGAGTATGGGCAATGTGTCAATTTTACTAGACCGATCGATCAAATCTAGTCCAAGTGTAATCGCTTCTCGCCCTAGGACTCATTACTTTATATGTCCATGAAGACCATCTTCATGACATATGTATGTCTCGGCCAGAGACTTCAAAGTAATGATCCCGATAAGAGGCCACGGGTATCTCTTCGCTATAATGTATGGTGAATCCTCTATTGGCTACTCAATTACCTTCAATACCTCAAGTTGCACTCCAATCACCACCCTATGAGCGACCTCCGAAAGGCAACAAGGAATGGAGTCAAAGTACTTAACTAATACTCAAGATATCCTCGAGTACCTCAAGTCTAAGGATACTTGCACCATTGCTATGATGAGATTATCAACGACATTTGTATAGGACATCCATGTGATGATCTCATAGCAGTCATCCAATGTACTTACTACCACTAGTAAGCATCCACATGTCAAATCTAAATATCTCAATATTTACGGCTTTACGAGATCCACCGCCGATCAAATCAAGGAGTTTGACATGTGCTAGTCTATCCAGATTAACGATGTCCAGCCTCGTTAATCCTATGACTAGGATAATTTAGATATCGACATAATTGCACATGATAGGAATCTCAATAGTATGATCACATCATAATTTCCTTCATGCTATGTCATGTATCGTGGACTTCATTAATTTGATTAAAGATCATTATCAATTCATAATAAAATGAATATCAAATAAATGAAATATGCCTTGCTTTATTTATTCATAAAGTCTCGTATATGACTATGAACAAAATGCGCTAAAGGGATTGCCTTTAGGCACTACTCTAACAATCTCCCACTGACCTAAAGCCAATCGCCTTGGTATCTAATACCATGCGAATACATGACAATCAAAATTCTTCCGTGGCAACGGCTTAGTCAACGGATCAAGAATGTTGTGCTCGTGAATTCTCTCTATCGTGACATCACCTCGAGCAATGATCTCCCGAATCAAATGGTATCGGCGAGTACGTGTTTGGACCGTTGATGAGACCTTGGTTCCTTTGCTCACAAGAATAGCTCCATTGTTGTCACAATACAATCAGATGGGTCCATCACACCTAGGAACCACACCAAGTTCAAGAATGAACTTCGATCCAAACCGCTTCTTTTTCAAGCGTCGATGCGGCAATGTACTCGCCTTGATCGTTGAATCGCCATCCGCCTCGCTTGGAACTCTTCCAACCGATCGCTCCGCCATTAAGTGTGAAAACATAACCTGATTGGGACTGGAGTCGCCCTTATCAGATTGAAAACTGCATCTGATGCCGCCACTTGAGATTTCCATCTCCATATATCAAGAAAACATCCTTAGTTCTTCGCAAGTACTTTAGGATATTCTTGACACCACCCAAAGGACCCTCACCAGATCCGATTGGTATCCGCTCGAACACTTAGAGCATATGATACATCGGGTCTCGTACATAGCATTACGTATATAATAGATCCTACTGCAGACGATACGGGATCATATTCATACGCATCCTCTCATCCTCGTGTCCGAGACACATAGACTTCGAGAGTGTTATCCCATGAGTAATGGGAAGAAACCCTCTCTTGATTGCTCCATGCTAAACCTCTTTAGCACCTTGTCTATGTACGTTGACCGTGAAAGACCAAGCAACCTCTTCGATCTATCTCTATAGATCTTTATCCCAAGGATATAAGTTGCTTCTCCAAGGTCTTTCATGGCAAACCGCTTGGACAACCAAATTTTTACCGATTGCGGCATTGAGACATCGCTTCCTAGCAACAATATGTCATCTACATATAATACAAGGAATACGATCGCAGCTCCATTCACCTTCTTGTACACACGGTGTTCATCCGGATTTTGTGAGAAACCAAACTCTTTGATTGTCTCATCAAACGGATATTCCAACTCCTGGATGCTTGCTTCAATCCATAAATGGATTTCGAAACTTGCATACCTTTTCGCCATCAACGAAATGAAGCCCTCAGGTTGTGTCATGTACATCCTCACCAGATTTCCATTCGTGAAAGTTGTCTTCACATCCATTTGCCATATCTCATAATCATAATGAGCGCAATGGCTAGAGTATCCTAATGGATTTAAGCATTGCTCTCGATCAAGGTCTCGCCATAGTCAACTCCTTGTCTTTGACGAAAGCCTTTAGCCACAAGCCTTGCTTTATAGGTAATCACATTACCATCCATGTCGCTTTTCTTCTTGAAAACCCATTTGCACCCTATAGGTTTTATCCTTCAGTGCATCAACCAAAGTCCATACTTGGTTTTCATACATGGAATCCATTTCATTTCATAGACGAAGCCATTTTTCGACTCAACTCTTCGTAACCTCTTCATAGTAGTAGGCTCATCATCCTCTATGAGCAATACGTCATTCTGCTCACTCACGAAATCCATATCTCTCGGGGCGAACGATCCTACTTGACCTCGACTTTCGTGTGTAGTAGAAGGTTGAATTGCTACCTCATCTGTATGAGTTCGAGCTTGTGTTCAGCAATTGATCCGCGTCTCGTCCGAAAGCATCTTGAACTTCTTCAAGTTCAACTTTGCTCCCAATCGTCCTTTTTAAAAGAAACTCTTTCTCTAAAAGACAGCATGCATCAAACAAACACCTTTTGTTCCTCAAAGAAAGTAGAATTGATATCCTCTTGTTTCTTTAGGATATCCTACGAACAAACATTTATCGACTTTGCTTCAAGCTTATCTCGACCGTGTCCGCTTCACATAAGCAGACAACCCCATACTTTCAAATAAGAAAGATAAGGTTTCTTGTTAGTCCACATCTCATATGGAGTAACATCAACTGCCTTTGATGGAACTCGCTTAACAAGTAAACAAATTGTCTCAAGTGCATATCCCCAAAAGGATTTTGGTAATCGTGCAAAGCCCATCATAGATCGTACTATGTCCAACAAGGTTTGATTTCTCCTTTCGCCACACCATTATGATGTGGTGTGTAAGGAGGGTCCACCGAGATAAAATCCCATTATCTCTCGAGATAATCCAAAACTCTTGGTCTAAGTATTCACCACCACGATCGGATCGTAATGTTTTGATACTTTTACCAAGTTGTTTTTCTACTTCATTTCAATTGTTTGAACTTTTCAAACGCCTTGATTTGTATCTCATCGACATCTGGTACCCATATCGAGAATAATCATCGATAAAGGTAATGAAGTAACGACAACCACTTCTCGCATGGATGGACATCGACCACATACATCCGAATGTATTAGGTCTAATAATCCAATCATTGCTCACCCTTTCCTTAAAGGTAACTTAGTCATCTTGCCTAATAAACAAGATTCACATGTGTCATATGATTCATAATCGAATGACCCTAAACTTCCACTCTTGTGGAGCTTAGCGATCGTCTCTCATTTATATGGCCAAGCGACAATGCCATAAGTAAGTTGATTTTAAATTATCTCTTTTATGTCTTTTAGCGTCATTGACATTCATAATCTGGATGTGACATATCTAATATGTAAATTCCATTGCATAATGTACCAAGACCATAAAGCATTCCATTTGAACTAATAGAACAACCATTGTTACCAAAAGACAAATGGAAACCAAATTCTATTTAAACAAGAAATGACAAGATGTTCTTTGTTAACACGGCACAAAATAACAATCATCCAAGTTAAGTACAAGCCCACTGGGAGTGTCAAAACATAAGTCCCTACGGCTAATGCAGAACTCTTGCTCCATTGCCAACACGCAGTCCATATCTCCCTTTATGAGTACGCCATCGTCCCTCGAGGCCTGCGATATCATTGCATATGTGTGAGCCACAACCGTATCTAATACCCATATGTTATGATCGAAACAAGATAACCTCAATGATAAACATACCAAGAAGTCGAGGCAGCTGATGCCTTCTTCTTCTTCAGTTCTTCCAGATAAACTTTGCAGTTACGCCTCCAATGACCAGTCTTACCGCAATGGAAGCATGTACCTTTTGGTGTAGTCTCTTTGGTCTTCTTCTTGCCTTTCACTGCACTTCCTCTCGGCTTCTGAGCCTTTTCTTCTTCTCGTTTCTCTTCTTGGAACCAGAGGAAGAAGAATCCACCAATAGCAACGCCTTGCTATCTTGCTCGACAAATTGTTCTCATTGTCTTGAAAGCAGATTGATCATTTCAGAATTGTGGTGGATATTTGGTTCATTCGATAGTTCAACACAAACCGTGAATAACTATCGACAAACCAACAAGAATTAAGTCTATACTTAACTCGTAATCCATCACAAAACCTAAGACGGCCAACCTCTCAATATAGCCATTCATCTTCAATGCATATTGCATCGCAGATGAACCAGAGTCATCTTCGCTGTAAAGAGCAACTTTGAGGTCTCGAACCGCTCGGACCGTGCTTGCTCATCAAACAACTCTCTAAGATGAAACACTATCGTGTGAGCATCCATAGACTCGTGCTGCTTTTGCAGCTCAGGTGACATCGATGCAAGCATAATGCAGGTGGCTATGTCACTGTCTTTTAGATGCTTACGATATGCCTTCTGATCATCATCAGAAGCTCCTTCAGGAAGTGGATCCGGAAGCGGAAAATCAAGGATGTATCCTAGATCCTCAGATCTGAGAACAATTCTCAGATTCCGCAGCCAATCAAGAAAATTCGGTCCGGTTAATTTGTTTGCATCCATTAGTGAGCGAAGATTCACACTAGTCGACATCTTCAATCAACCTAAACGTAGAGAGAGAGAGAAAGTTAGAATAGAATTAAATGTATGCTCATAAGGACTTAAATGACATACATATGGCTCCCACTAGTTTCAATAGAATCCATAACCCTCATCATGAATCCAAGAAACAAAATGGCACAATGACCTAGTGGGTCGATATCCGACATTACTAAGAATGACCTTGAGGTTAGCTCAACAAGTCATCTTAGGTCAATCGGTAGGTATCAGTCATACCAATTGCATCATCGATGACCGACATTAAGAATGACCTTGAGGTTAGCTCAACAAGCCATCTTATGTCTCGGGAAGTATCAGATATACCAATTACATCTTAGACCCAACTATCGCCTGTCTTATCAACGGTTGATGTATGCACATACATTGGGTTATCAACACTTGATGCGCGTACATCCGATGTACACTACCCAATTTCGCCTCTGTCCACGCCGACCTTGAGGTTAGCTCAACAAATCAACGCTCTAGGAAAACCGACCCATTAATTCGAAAATCATATTTTCATGGTTTGAACATATTCAGATAGAGTGAGCTTGAGGTTAGCTCAACAACCCAACCCTATAAGAACTCTGGTTCTTACCATATTAATGGAAGGCATTAGTTTTCATATTTTAAATTGAGGGATTTTAGGTCTCATCTAATTAATCTCATCCAAGGATCATAGTCACCATGACTATATGGTCTGATTTAGGGCATTGCATCAATCATATTGAATTTATACCGAAAATCACCCATCATCCCATCTTTGCATGTTATAAGTCGACTTGTATATGTATAAGTCGACTTATGGTTCTATATAAGTCGACTTATGCATGTGTAAGTCGAACTTGTGCAATCATAGATGAACAAGTCGACTTGTACCATTGTGCAAGTCGACTTATTAATCTACAGTGCACCAAACAAGTCGACTTATGAACATATAAGTCGACTTATTCATTGTCCATATGGAATTGCTATCTAATCGGCTAATTCTCAATCCAAGCATTCCCAATTCACAACACCAATATAACAAGTATATTATCCTTTATATTAATGTGCTAATGAAACATTTTCATCAATACATGCATGCCATATAGTCTAACTATATGTGAAAACCTTGAAACCGATTAATCCACCATTAATCACTAGATTTCCACATAATTCAAGGACACCAAATAATCATGCTAAGTATCTCTAGGTAGGCTACACGTTATCAAGATTACTCCAGCACTTGTCACAAAAATTGCGACGGCCAAAATAACCAAGATAACGGAATAATCTAACGAGACGCTAAAGTGACCTATTCGACATCCAAAAATTATTGGAAACCAAATTTCAAGAATTCCAACTAGGCATGCATACCACATCAATATAACACATTTTTAATCACTATAAAAATGATTCAAGGCATTGGAAATGAGAAATACACAACCAATCATTCCAAACAAAACAGCCCCAGCATGTTTCTCAAAACTGCCAAGTTTAACATTTTGCTCAAAATGACCATTGAAACACTTTCAATAAATGCTGAGAAAATTACGGAGGTGAAAACATGTTCCCAACATGCTCCATGAATTTTTTCAGGATTTATTTCCCACAAAAACTCATTGAACCTCAGCAATCTAGCTGAAGCAGAATCTGTGTTTTTCAATACAAACATTCCCATCAGCACACAAGAAATTCGGAAATAAATGGTAAATCACCTTGAAAACATTTTTCCATCCACAGAGACATTCACAAACATCTTAGGGACATGTCGGTGAAAACCAATCCGAAAAAAAAATTTTCTAGTATTTATTCTCGAATTTACAAGCATACCTGTTTCAGAAACTATCAACAAGACAGCATCCGAAACTTGAGGGAATTAAATAGCAAAACCATATCAAATCAAATTGATAAATTCTCATCTTTCACAAACATATTCTATAACATGTTATGAATAATTCTGAGTAAGAAATTTCAAAACATGCATCTCTATACTGATTCAAATTCACACAAATAACATGCATCAGCAGCTCAATTCACTAAGGAACTCCGACCTAGTTATCATTTCGATGCTTATACAACACAAGTGGCTCGATACCACTGTAGGAAAATCCCGGGTGGACATCACATGCCCACAGTGCGGAATTTAAAATTTTGAGCCCGGTAGGCGGTAGGACCAATTCAGCTTGATCGACCACTTGAAGAATTATATATATATATTAATTAAGTAAATAATTAATTAATTATATATATATGTGTTGATTTTCGTGGAGACTAAAGTGATGAGAAGAATGAAGTTTGACTTAGTCAAATGTCATCATTATTTAGCAAATTAAGGCATTTCTTATGCCATATACGTGGACCTCCAAACCTAGCTTTTAATGTGTGTTTTAAGAGTTAAAACATATATAAGAAGCAATTGGAAAGGGCTTGACGGTTTTGAGAAGAGAAGAATCGAAAATTGCTTAAGGGTTGCTTGAAAACTTGTTTTCATTTTCTTCATCTCTTCCATTCAACATTGCTTCTACTTCCAAGGTTCCACCAAGATCATTTCACTTGCTCTCCAGGCTAAGGTAAGAGCTAAGACTCTTTCTTTAGTCTAGCTATTCCCGGTCAAAAGAGTTTGTCCCTTTAGGTTATCGACCTCTGCGTAGATACCGTTAGAGACAGTCTCCTTTGGCCGTTATGGTTTGATTGTTTGTACATACACATGGATCCTGGCTTTCGGGAATGTCCCGGGACTCAAAATTTTAAATTCCGCACCGTGGGCATGTGATGTCCACCCCGGGATTTTCCTACAGGCCTCACTCGAAAATTAGCCAGAAGACAATCCGGCTCTTCCTGAGTCAAGCTTATCCTAAGCTTGGCCATCTCTTCCAATAAAGGAAGATAAACTGATCGAACATGAGCAATCGATGATTTCCTACTCAGGCATCTGTCACAACATTGGCTTTGCCCGGATGATACTCAATCAGCAAATCATAATCCTTTAATAGCTCCAACCACCTCCGCTGCCTCAAATTCAATTCCTTCTGACTCAGCAAATACTTCAGACTCTTATGATCAGTGAAGATCCGAGTCTGAACTCCATACCAATAATGCCTCCAAATCTTCAAGGCAAAAATCACCGCTGCTAACTCTAAATCGTGCGTCGGATAATTCAGCTCATACGGCTTCAACTGCCTCGAAGCATATGCACTTACCCGATCTCCCTGCATCAAAACACATCCGAGACCCTTCCTCGAAGCATCACTATATACCGAATAACCCTCATCATCCGATGGCAAAATCAAAATTGGGGCACTCGTCAATCTGAGCTTGAGCTCGTCGAAGCTCCTCTGACACTCCTCACTCCAATCAAACTTCTGATTCTTCCTCAGCAATTTCGTCATCGGAGCGGATATCATAGAGAATCCCTCCACAAATCTCCTGTAATAGCCTGCTAAACCCAAAAAGCTCCTCACTTCTGCCACATTCTTCGGCGCTTCCCAACTCACAACTGCTTCTATCTTCTTTGGATCCACATGAACTCCTTGTTCTGAGATCACGTGTCCAAGAAATGAAACTTCCCTCAGCCAAAATTTGCATTTCTCGAATTTGGCATACAACTCATTGCTTCTCAAGGTCTCCAAAGCCATCCTCAAATGCTCCTCATGCTGTTCATCACTCTTGGAATACACCAATATATCATCAATAAAGACAATGATAAATTGGTCCAAGAATGGCTTAAAAACTCGATTCATCAAATCCATAAACGCCGCCGAGCATTAAATCAATCCAAAGGCATCACCAAAAACTCAAAATGCCCATACCGAGTCCTGAAAGCAGACTTCGGCACATCCGACTCCTTAATCCGTAGCTGATGATATCCCGATCTCAAATCTATCTTCGAAAAGACTCTCGCTCCTTGCAATTGATCAAACAGATCATCAATGCGAGGAAGCGGATACTTGTTCTTCACCGTTACCTGATTCAGCTTCCTGTAGTCCACACACATCCTTAAGGATCCATCTTTCTTCTTCACAAAAAGAACCAGAGCTCCCCAAGACGAAGAGCTCGGTCTGATATATCCTTTCTCCAATAACTCCTCCAACTGCTCCTTAAGCTCTTTCAATTCCGCCGGAGCCATCCGATAAGGCGGAATTGAAATCGGTCTTGTACTTGACACAAGCTCAATAGGAAACTCAATCTCCGAGTGGCGGTAGTCCCGCAATTCCTCGAAAGACGTCCAGAAATCCTAACCATTTGGAATATCCTCCACTTCCCTCTATCACCTGAGTCTATCACATAAGCCAGAAACGCCTCACAACCCTTACTCATCATCTGCCCCGCTGTCAATGCTGACACAATCCTAGGCGGACTCGCTTTTCTGTCCCCAGTAAACACTAGTCTTCTGCCATCATTCAATTCAAACTCCACTGTCTTTTGTTTACAATCCAAATGGGCATTGTACTTTTCCAATGTATCCATGCCCAAAATCGCATCTAAACCGCTCATCTCCAGTGGCATCAGATCTACCACTAAAAGTCCTCCACCAATGCGAATTTCACAACCTCTATATACTTGACTAATCACAATACATTGGCCGATTGGAGTACTCACCATCAGCGGAGTATCCAATGGGCTCACAATCAAATCACACATGGGTCTACTCGAAGAAACAAACGAATGAGTAGAACCCGGATCAATCAAAACTATCACATCATCATAAAATAACTGTACCGTACCCGTGACAACATCTGGTGCGGTCTCAGCATCCTCCCTAGTCATCGCAAACACCCTAGCTGGTGCCTGCCCTCTCGGTCTCCCCGGAAGATTCGCCTCCGGCAAAGATCGTAACTACCTACCTCTGTCCCCAGCCCTCGACCCATGGTCTCTGCCCTCCTGAGTTGGCATCCGACCTCTCTCCGTCGTGGAGGTCAAGACACTCTCGCAATGTGTCCCTTCTCCCACAAATGAAACAAGCTCCTGTCGATCTGAAGCACTCTCCTCTATGAGGTTTCCAGCAGGTGCTCACACGCCGGGATAACCGATCTATCTCCTCTCTCTCTACCGCCACCCACCGTTGAAGCTTGGTGAGAGACAGTAGAAGTCCTCATCGGCCTCGGCCGGCTAGCCCCACTGCTCCTCTCCTTTGAATAAATTGGGAAGCTCCTAGCACTCCTGTCTGGCATAGGAGTACTAGTGCTACCCCCTCTCTTAGACTGCTCTCTGCCCTTCCTCTTCTTATTCACAGCACTCTTGATATTCTCTATGTTCTCCACCTGAAGAGCTGCCTTAACTAACTGCTGAAAATCACTGAAATTTTGTACAATTACTTTCTCCCGGATAGCCAAATGTAGTCCCGACTCGAACCGACGACATCTGGCAACCTCACTCAGCATCAAGTCTGAAGCATACCGGGATAACTGTGTGAACTCTCTTCCATACTCAAGAATCGTCATATCCTCTCGAGTAAGACTCAAAACTCCTCTCGCTTCATTGGACATAAACCTCGACAGATATTTCTTCTTGACGCAGCCCACAAAATCCCGCCATGCCAACCCCATCGGCCTCATCTCGACCGCTCGACACGGTCTCCCACCAATGCAGCATCTTCCCAACAAATCGGCAAGATACACCACTCGCTCATCCGCTCGCAATCCATCCGATCCAAGATTCCGCTCTGTCCTCCGCAACCATGTCTCACTTCCTCGGATCGGTTGTCCCAAAGAAGTCAATCGCCCATACTTTCTCACTTTGTCGAACTGCTTTCTCCTCTTCACTTGGGCCGAGTGTATAGGTGTGGCATCTCGCCCATAGCTCAACAAACGCTCAAACATCCTCGGGTCAAATCAGCATTTGCTCAAGGCGGAATCGGCGATTCTGAGTCGGCGAACGCACGGGCTCACTCTCTAGCCCCACGTAAGCCTCAACATACATCGGGGCTACATACTCATCGGTCCTCTCCTCCCTAGTCGGAGAGTCAAAAAGCAGACCTTGCATAGCTCCTCGTGTCCTTCTACGAGGTGGCATCGCACTCCTTGAATAGAAACACTAAGGATTAGCTATTTGGTAATCTACATGTATGCATGATATGCATGTCACGTAATGAAAGCAATTAATGCAACACGTAGTCATATATCACACAATCCTATATGCATTCTAAGCCGAGGACACCTAAACCTAGCGCCTCGATACCAAACATGTCAGGCCGGCCCCAGACGTCGAGATCCCCGAGAGTCGCCCCTCGAGCAGCGCCGGCATTCGGCGCCCAATATACCATCGGACTCGATCCCAACATCCATACAAATAACTAATCGATCCATTTCACACACATAAACGCATACATATACATATCCTACACACGCATTCTAAACACGCCTTAATCATCTCAAGTTCATAAAACATATGTCATTGCCATTCGTGGAAATTCAACCAGTATTCCCAAAATATAACATAATACAAAATGGAATTAAATCCCACAATACAAAAGTATACTCCATGATGAAATGTTGGTGGGCTAACCAAAGGACTAACTTATACAAATTCCTAGCTAGCTCATAGCTTTACGATGCCCTCGCAAGGTCGATAATCGGCTCGACCGCACTTTTGAGGAGGAGAGTAATGGGGTGAGCTACAAAGCTCAGTGGCATATACGTTTATAGCCATTGGCAACGAGCCACACAATCAAGTATATACATATACATATCACTAGAAAATCATAATTCATCAATTCAATTCACATTCATATAACATAAGTCATGCATTTACTATTCCTCAACATATCAAGCAATATGCAATATAGTCGTCGAACTCATCATGTGTTATGCTCAACAAATCCATTGTGTATGCACAATCAATTGGCTTGAGAGTTCCAGAATCCATCCGGATAACCCAAAGGTAAACCGTAATCCATCCGAGTCCGATTTCTCAAGGATCTCATTGCCACAAGCGGCAGCCGAGAAGGCTTTATCACAACGTGCACATGACTCCATCCGTAACTCTCTTACCCAAACAAGGCACATAGTCCATTCGATCCATGTTCAAAGCATGTTTCACATTTTCTCACATCTCGTTCTGGTCCATTGCCATAAAGGCCTATCAATTCATGCATAATTCTATCATACTCAAAGGCATAGTCAAAAGTTCTCATGTAATTCAATACAATCAAGATCATATAATGCAAGCAAGCACACATCATGCAATTGCCCATACACACAATAACCATAAACATATTACCCACCTAGTATCGCTTAAGTATCGGACTCACTGCTGTCCTTCCTCTTGCGATTGGGTCAAAACAGCTTGGTTGCCTATAAGAAACCAAGTTTCCATACAATTAATATCCATAGCAAATATTCAATAAAGCTCGAAAAGCAAAAAGTAAAGCGTTAAAAGTCTACATTCGACTTTCTCTTAAAATTCTCAAACCCTTCGAAACAATCTCCGAACTTCCCTTCTTCATACAACTTGTAGCCCCTGATCTCTAGTTCGCAACGAATCTAAAATCACCTCAATTGGACATCTACACCAAAAGATATGCCAAAAATACCAAAAATCTCATTTTCGGAAACAAAGGAGGTTCGCCGCGGCGAAGGGACGCTTGTCGCGGCGAAAGACCCTACTCGTCGCGGCGAAAGACCCTACTCGTCGCGGCGTTAGCCGCGGCGAAGGCTCGCTGTGACGTGCACCAAATTGCGCGCCGCGACGTGCTCATCATCATCACGCTCTTCGCAGACGCCATGACGTGCACATGGTGCACTGTGCAAGGCATCCGTTTATCGACGCCACGCCACAAGGCTCTTTGTGCGTCATGACGTGTGGGTCGGAGCTTCGACTCCGAACCCCTCTTTTCTGCATTTTCTGACTTCATTTTGCTCCCAAACTCAAATGCAACACACCCACAATATAGATCAAGTCTTCTACTACCATTCTAACTCATTCAAAGCTTCAAATCCAACACAAACACATCAACCTAAGGAAATCTCTACATTTTCACCCAAAAACCCAAAAACCTTCGATTTCTCAATCTAAGCTATCTAACTGTTTAATCCATCCAGAAACAAAATAGAAAGATGCTAAACTTACCGATTGAAGCTCTAAAATCGCTGAAACTTGCCAAATCACAAACCCTTTTCCTCTTCTCTTCTCCTTCCACCGCTTGCACTTCTCTATTCTTTCCTTCTTCTTTTCTTTCCTTTTTCTCTTTTCTTTCTATTCCTTTCTTTTCCTTTTAACCTAAGACATGTAATAATGACTATCTTACCCCTCTATACAAGTCTAAACCCATACAACTTAAATGAACTTCCCGAATTGCCCTCACATAATTAAATCTTCTAATTCTCATTTAAACCTCATAAAACGCAAATATACCTCAATTATCCACTAATACTCCCAAAATAAATCAAACTAAACCATAAACACATAATTATCAAAATCCATGCTTAATATTATCATTAAAAAAAATTTAGGGTCTAACAAGCCACTCCTGAATTATCTTCGATTGATGATTTTAATGAATTCATAGCTAAGTGTGGACTAGAGGAGCGTCCTACTCAGGGCTGTGAGTTTACTTGGTTTGGGAATCGATCTAACGGACCAGTACTGAAGAAATTGGACCGTTGTCTCTTCTCCCCTGCCTGGCTTGACCGTTTTCTAGTGGCCACTGTTCATAACTTAAGTCGAATTCAATCTGATCACTCTCCTATTTTACATCGATTTGATATGGCTATTGACTCCAAACCTAGAATCTTTCGGTTCCAGAGGATGTGGCTTCATCGCTCCAGTTTTTATGATGTAGTTCAGGAACATTGGGGAGCTCCAGTTGACGGTTTTGGTATGTTAAGATTCTCTTTAAAACTCAGATGATTGAAGGAGGCACTGAAAATTTGGAATAAGTCACATTTTGGAGATGTTTTTCAGAACTTACAAGATTCCGAAGACTTGGTTCTACACTATGAAACGATTTATGAACAATTGCCTTCTCCAGATACTCTAGCTGAACTAAACAAAGCAAAGGTGAATTTGATTATGAGAGAACGGGAACGTGATGATTTTCTGCTCCAAAAATCGCGAATCCGTTGGTGCAAGGAGGGTGATGCAAATAGTAATTTTTTTCATGCTTCCTTACGTGAAAAAAGATCGTTTCTAGGGATCCATTCCATAAGGGCAGCTGATGGCAGGTGGCTAGATTCCCCTCCTGAAATTTCAACTGAGGCCATCGATTTCTTCCAAAAGTTGCTATGTCAAGACTCGGACATGAATGAAACTTTGGTAGCTCGTCTACTCAGTTTCATCCCTTCTCTGGTTGATGAGGCAGATAATGCATCTTTGATGAGAGTGCCAACCTATGATGAAGTAAAACAAGCGGTAATGAGTCTCTCCACTCATAGTGCACCTAGCATTGATGGATTTTGTGGTTCCTTCTATCACAATTGTTGGTCTATTATCAAAGATGATCTCTTCAATGCTTGTGTTGAGTTTATGTCGGGAATTTCACTTCTGAGAGCCATCGCAAGTGTCCTCATTCTTCTCCTTCCAAAAAAGCAACATGTAATCTCTTTTGTAGACTTCCGTCCAATTAGTTTATGCAATTTTATTGGCAAGATCTTCTCCAAACTCATGACGGAACGGATTAAACCAATTTTGGCAAAGTTGATCTCTCCGGTACAGTCGGGTTTCCTGGCAGGGCGAGATATTGTCGACAATATACTGTTGGCCCAGGACCTCACACGCTTCTTAGACTACCCGGCGAGGGGTGGTAATGTGATTCTCAAATTGGATATGATGAAGGCTTTTGATCGAGTGTCTTGGGCTTTTCTGGTCAGAATTCTACGTCAATTTGGTTTTTGTGAAGCTTTCATACATTTGATTATGGGCAGTTTGCGTGCAAGTTGGTTTTCAATTCTGCTGAATGGAAACTCTATTGGGTTTTTCCAGGCTTCTCGGGGTGTGAAGCAGGGAGATCCGCTCTCTCCATATTTATTCATTATTGACTCTGAAGCTTTATCCGTGGGTTTGAATGCTTTTGTCCAAGTCGCGTAATTCGACCACATGGCCTTCCAAGAGGCGCCTCGCGATAAATCACTTAGCATATGCCGATGATATGATATTCTTCCTTCGTATGGCGACAACGCTCAATGGAGCAATTTATGCTATTGATAGAGGATTATGAGCTTTTTGAATCGTCAAAAGGTTAATAAATTTAAAAGTTGTTTTATTCGATCTGAAGGATTAACCTCTCCAAGGGTGGAACTTTCTCGAACTATTCTACAAATGGTGCCGGGTTGTTTGCCTATACTATATCTTGGATCTCCTCTTTTTCGGGGACGGAAAACAGAACAAATTTTTAGATTCATGGTAGAGCGAGTGGAGGCAAAAGTCGGCAACTGGAACGAATTTTTCAACGATTTTTTTGGGGTTGTATATCATGTCGGCAATCGTCCCTCCTAAATCTGTGTTGGGCCAAATAGAACGAATTTTTCAACGATTTTTTTGGGGCAGCACCATTGACATATCCAAACGACATTGGCGATCTTGGGAGAGAATATCAATGCCGGTGACTGAAAACAGTTTAGGCTTCCGAAAATTAGAAGATGTGGTTAAAGCTTACACGATCAAATTGTGGTGGCAGTTTAAAAATGGAGTTGGTAATTGGGCCCCATTTATTTCCTCTTTGTCTACCTCCTGCAAGCTGAAAACTAGCTGGCGAAGGCTTCTTTCTGTTGATAGGCTTGTCAGTAATCAAGTGCATATTTGCATCCAGAATGGCTCATCGAACTTTTGGGATGATAACTGGTCTGGCTTAGGGCCTTTTCGGCATATGGATGATGCGCACCAATTCCCTCTTCCTTTATTAACGGTGGCTGATTTCATCCGAAATAAAGATTACTGTTTACCTCTCATTACAAACCATCTGACCGATGCACAATTTCAGGCGTTGAATACTTTACCTTCGGTTTAGATTCACCAGATCGTGTGTTTTGGAAGCTTACATCTACGGGTTTGTTTTCATTGGCAACCGCATATGATTTTGTTCGGTTTCATGCTCCCATTTCTTCTGTCGCAAAACTTCTTTGGTCCAAGTTGTTGCCTACGAAAATCTCAATATTTGTTAGGAAATTTTGGAACTCACTTTTGCCTCTTCCTGATTTCTTGGTTGGTATTGGTTTTACCTTGAATCCTACTATCTGTTGCTTCTGCAGATCAAATTCTGAGAGTTGTGACCACTCCTTCTATTATTGTCCTGTGGTGTTGGAAATTTGGGATTATTTTGCTTCTTTGCTGGAAATAATTATCCCACGTTTCCATGGTTTGTGGCCAATGTTTTTGTATTGGTGCCGCTTGGGAAGCTCTTCGTCTCTTCGTCAGACGCTCATCTCAATATTAGCTTCAATTGTCCTATGGGAGGTTTGGAAATCCATGAATAATTTTGTCTTCGACAACATAAGACCTAACAAGCTGATTATTATCAAAGCTGTGAATCGACACCTTACCAGGATATTGTTGACTCACCGTCTGATGCCGAGATATTTCCATGATCGTCTTTTTGTTGAACGCAAATTCAACTGCCCGATACGACAACCGAGGAAGCAACAGATTCACACGGTTAGTTGGAGACCCCCTGATTCTGATGTTATGGTTTTGAATACAAATGGTGTTAGAGTAGTGCCCTGAAGGCAATCTCCTTTAGCGTATTTTGTACAAAGTTGTGTACATACTTTATGAATAAATAAAGAAAGACATATTTCATTAATTTGATGTTCATTATTTATGAATGGATATTGATATATAAGCAAATTAATGAAGTCCATGATATATGACATAGCATGAAGGAAATTGTGATGTGATCATACTACTGAGATTCCTATCATGTGCAATTATGTCAATATCTAAATTATCCCTAGTCATAGGATTACTGAGACTGGACATCGGTAATCCGGAGAGACTAGCACATCTCAAGCTCCTTGATTTGATTAAGCAGTGGATCTCGTGTCGTAAATATGAGATATTTAGGTTGAGATGTGGATGCTTACTAGAGGTAGTAAGTACATTGGATGACCTGCTATGAGATCATCACATGGATGTCCTATTCTAATGTCAGTGATAATCTCAGAGTCATAGCAATGGTGCAAGTATCCTTAGACTTGAGGTGCTCAAGGATATCTTGATACTTGATTACGTGCTTTGACTTCATTCCTTGTTGCCTTACGAGGTTGCTCATAGGGTGGTGATTGGGTGCACACTTGAGGTATTCAAGGTAATTGAGTAGCCAATAGAGGATTCACCACTTCGTGATAGCGAAGATGATACCCATGGCCTCTTGTCGTAGGTCATTACTTGGAAGTCTCGACCGAGCATATATGTCATAAAGAATGTCTTCATTGACATATTAAGTAATGAGTCCCAGGACAAGAACTGATATCATTTGGACTAGATTTGACATAGTCAGTCTAGTAAAGAGTTGACACTTTGCCCATACTCATAACCAAGTGGGGTATAGCATGGTGAAATGATGAATTGTACGGTAATTATCTATGGAAAGGTTCGTGATATGGTTCATGATGAATACATGTTCATTCGTCAAACCAATTATTTTCTGGTCAATTGGGGGTCATGATGTGTTGCTAGATACCGCTCATGACTTGCTCAGATTAAGTGTTAATCTAAGTGGCCAACATAACCGAGAACCTAATGGGTCACACGCATAAGAGTGTCTCGAAGAATTCGTAAAATAGTTTTGGACAGAGTTCCAATATATGGAGAGCAAAAGGATTAAATGGATCCCGATGAGATCGAGATATGTCCCGATGAGATCGCGACATCGATATTGCTGAAAAAGGTTTTCGGGGGTTTTTCCCATATCGGGACTCCTAGTAGGCGGTAGGACCAATTCTGATGCAGATGGACCACTTCAGCATTAATATATATATATATATTAATTAATTAAAGAATTAATTAACATATATATATATATATATGTTGCAACGTGGAAAGGGAAGGGAAGGTTCCATTTTCATGCTTTGTCATTAGTTTCATTTAATGACTAGATGACAAAATAATGAATGTGAAGAGGAGATGAGTATGTTCGTTGGTGGTGAGGAAAGAAGATAGGTTTTTAAAAGGAAAAGAGTTTTCCTCTTCTTATCTTCGTGGGTCGTTGGTTTAAAGAAGGAAGAAAGAGTTTTTTCCTCTCATCTCTCATCTTCATCATCTTTCAAGCTTCTTCATCTCTTCTCCATCGTTTCTCAAGCTCTCCAAGGACAAAGGTAAGAGCTAGCACTCTTTAATTTGTTTTAGCTATTCCCGGGTCAAAGAGTTTGTCCCGGTTAGGTTCTTCGATCTCTGCGTGGATACCGTTGGAGACGGTCTCCTTTGGCCGTTATGGTTTGAGTTGTTGTATAGACACATGGATCCTGGCTTTCGGGAAGATCCCGAAACAAAAATTTTTGTTTTCCACACCGTGGGCATGTGATGCTCACACCAGGATTTTCCTACAGTGGTATCAGAGCCACTTGTGTCGTATATAACGAAGAAATCATGACTAGGTCGGAGTTGCCTATTGCTTGTGACGATGATGCATGTTGTAAATGTTAATTTCGAATTCAGTGTAGAAATATTGTTTTCGAAATTTTCTTGCCCAGATATGTTCACAAGATGTTGTTGCATATGTCTGTGGAAGCTTGGAATTTATCAATGTGATTTGATATGGTTTTGCTAATTTATTCCCTAATGTTCTGGTTGCTGTGTTTGTGCACATTCAATGAACAGGCATGCTTATAAATTCGAGAATAAATTGTAGAAAAAAAAATTTTCGGATTTTCTTTCACTGACATGTCTCTAAGATGTTTATGAATGTCTATGAGAATGAAAAAAAAATTTTGAGGTGATTTACTATTTATTTGATAATTTATTGTGTGCTTCTGGGAATAACTGTGTTGAGGAACACAGATTCTATATTGGCTTTGTTGCTGAGGTTGGATGAGTTTTTGTTGGAAATAAATCCTGAAAAAATTCATGGAGCATGTTGTGAACATGTTGTAATCTCTTTAATTTTCTCAGAATTTATTGAAATTGTTTCAATGAGTTTTTCAAGCAAAACACAGAGCTTGGAAGTTTTGAGAAAGTTGCTGGAGTTGTTTTGTTTGAAATGTATGAAATTGTGTAGTTTTCAGTTCCAATGCCTTGGATCATTTTTAATGTGATTAAAAATGTGTTATATTGATGTTGTATGCTTTCCAAATTGAATTTCTTGAAATTGGGTTTCCAAAAATTTTCGGATGTCAAATATGTCACATTAGTGTCTCGTTAGTGTATTTCGTTGTCCTGATTGTTTTGGCCGTCACAATTTTGTGACCAGTGCCGAAGTAATCTTGATAAAATGTAGACTAGCTAGAGATACTTAGGGTGATAGTTTGATATTCTTAAATTATTTGGAAATCTAAATGAATAAGAGTGTATTCATCAATTTCAAGTTTTTCATGTATAGTTTGACTATATATGGTAAGCATGGAACAATGAAAGTATTTCATTGGTACATCATAATAAAGGATATTACACTTGGTATTGTGAATTTGAACTGCACGGATTGAGAAATTAGCCGATTAGATAGCAATTCCACATGGACAAGTCGACTAATACATGCATAAGTCGACTTATATGCTCGGATAAGTCGACTTACACATGCACAAGTCGACTTGTCCGTGTACTGTAGACACGTAAGTCGACTTGCACAATGGTATAAGTTGACTTGTACGTGCACAGTAGCATAAGTCGACTTACACATGCATAATTCGACTTACACACTAGCATAAGTCGACTTACACATACACAAGTTGACTTACAACATGCAAAGGTGGGATGATGGATGATTTTAGGTATAGACTCAATGTGATTGATGAAATACCCTAAATCATTCCATATAGTCATGGTGACTATAATCCTATAGCTTGGAGAAGAAGATGATGAGACCTGAAAACCCTCACACATCATATGAAAACTAACGCCTTCTATTAATATGGGAAGAACCAGAGTTCTTATAGAGTTGGGTTGTTGGGTAAACCCAAGCTCACTCTATACGGATATGTTCGAACCATGAAAATAAGATTTTCGGATTAATGGGTCGGTTTTCACTAGAAGCGTTGATTTGTTGAGTAAACTCAAGGTCAACGTGGACAGAGGCGAATCAAGAGTTGATAACCCAATGTGTGTGCATACATCACGAGTTGATAGCACTAGTCGATAGTTGCACCTATGAAGCAAATGGTATTACCGATACCTGCCGATAGATCTAAGGTGGCTTGTTGGGTAAACTCAAGGTCATTTTAGTAATGTCGGATATCTATGATGCAATTAGTATGATCGATACCTACCGATTGACCTAAGGTGGGTTGTTGGGTAAACCCAAGGTCATTTTAGTAATGTCAGATATCGACCCACTAGGACATTTTGTCATAATGTTTCTTGGATTCGTACTGAGCGTTATGGATTCTTTGAAACTCGTAGGAGCCATATGCATGTCATGCAAGTCCTTATGATCATGCATGTAATTCTATTTTAACATTCTTTCTCTCTTTTCCCTATAGGTTATCGAAGATGACTTCAAGTGTGAACTTGCGCTCGCTTATGGACTAGAACAAATTAATCGGACCCAACTTTCTAGATTGGCTGAGAAATCTGAGAATTGTTCTCAAGTCTGAGGAACTGGGATATGTCCTCGATGTTCCACTTCCCGATCCACTGTCGATGCTTCGATGAGGATCGAAAGCATATAGTAAGCATTTTAAAGATGGTGACATGGCTACCGCATTATGCTCGATCTATGTCACCAGAGCTGCAGTAGCGATGAGTCTATGGATGCTAATACCATAGTGTTTCATCTTAGGAGCTGTTTGATGAGCAAGCTCGGTCTGAAGGTTCGAGACCTCGAGGCTACTCTTCACTACTAAGATGATTCGAGTTCATCTGCAGTGCAAAGATGCATCAAGATGAATGGGTATATTGAGAGGTTGGTTGTCTTAGGTTTTGTTATGGATTATGAATTAAGTGTTGACTTAATTCTGGTTGGATTGTCTGATAGTTATTCACAGTTTGTGTTAAACTATCGGATGAACCAAATATCCACGACAATCCCTAAGTTGATCAATCTGCTCAAGATAGCAGAGCAAGCTATCAAGAAGGATAGCAAGCAAGTGCTTATGGTGGACTCTTCTTCTGGTTCAAAGAAAAAGAAGCTGAAGAAGAAAAGGTCTAAGAAACCGAAAGGAAGTGTAACCAAGAAGAAAACCAAAGAAACTGCACCAAAAGGAACTTGCTTCCATCAGGCAAGACCGCCACCGGAAGCGAAAATCAGAAGTCTATCTGGAAGAATTGAAGCAGAAGAAGGCATCAGATGCCTCGACTTCTTCAATTATGTTTGTCATTGACGTTAATACTGTTTCTGACCATAACATATGGGTATTAGATACCGTTGTGTCTCACATATGCAATGATATGCGGGGCCTCGTGATGATGATAACTCATGAAGGAGAACTAGACTGCGTGTGGGAAATGGAGCAAGAGTTGTTGCATTAGTCTGTAGGCACTTACTTTTTCACTCCCCATCGGGCTTGTAATTAAATTGGATGAATGTTATTTTGTACCAGTATTAACAAAGAACATATTATCATTTCTTGTTTAAATAGAGCTGGTTTCCATTTGACTTTTAGTAACAATGGTTGTTCTATTAGTTTGAATGGAATGCTTTATGGTACTGGTACATTATGCAATGGAATTTACATATTAGATATGTCACATCCAATTATGAATGTCAATGACATGAAAAGACATAAACGAGATAATTTAAAATCAACTTACTTATGGCATTGTGCATTGGCCATATAAATGAGAGACGATAGCTAAGCTCCATAAGAGTGGTAGTTTAGGTCATTTGATTATGAATCATATGACACATGTGAATCTTGTTTATTAGGCAAGATGACTAAATTACCCTTTAAGGGAAAGGGTGAGCGAGCGATCGGAGTATTAGACTTAATACATTCGGATGTATGTGGTCCGATGTCCATCCATGCCGTAAGTGGTTGTCTTTACTTCATTACCTTTATCGATGATTATTCTCGATATGGGTACCATGTCGATGAGATACAAATCAAGCATTTGAAAAGTTCAAACAATTGAAATGAAGTAGAAAACTAACTGGGAAAAGTATCAAGACATTACGATCGGATCGTGGTGGGAATACTTAGACCAACAGCTTTTGGATTATCTCGTAGATAATGGATTTTATCTCAATGGACTCCTCCTTACACACCACAAAGATAATGGTGTGGCAGAAAGGAGAAATCGAACCTTGTTAGACATGGTACGATCGATGATGGGCTTTGCAAAGTTACCAAAATCTTTTGGGGTATGCACTCGAGACAAATTGCTTACTTGTTAAACAGAGTTCCATCAAAATAATTGATGTTACTCCACATGAGATGTGGACTAACAAAAGACCCTATCTTACTCATTTGAAAGTTTGGGGTTGTCCTGCTTATGTGAAGCGGACACAGTCAGATAAACTTGATGCAAAATCGGACAAGTGTTTGTTAGTAGGATATCCTAAAGAAACAATGGGATATCAATTCTACCTTGTTGAGGAACAAAAGATGTTTGTTTCAAAGCATGCTGTCTTTTTAGAGAAAGAGTTTCTTTTACAAGAAGACAGTGGGAGCAAGATTGAACTTGAAGAAGTTCAAGATGCTCGAACAGACGCAGATTAACTACCTGAACCTGAAACTGTGACTCATACAGATGAAGTAACAGTTCAACCTTCTACAACACATGAAGTTCGTAGGTCACGTAGGATACGCTCTGTTCCCGAGAGATATGGATTTCTCATGAATGAACATAATGACGTATTGCTCATAGAAGATAATAAGCCTACCACCTATGAAGAGGTTCTGAAGAGTTTAGAGTCTGAGAAATGGCTTCATGCCATGCAGGCTGAAATGGATTCTATGTATGAAAACCAAGTATGGACTTTGGTTGAGGCACCCGAAAGAATCAAACCCATAGGGTGTAAATGGGTTTTCAAAAAGAAAACCGACATGGATGGTAATGTGATTACCTATAAAGCAAGGCTTGTGGCTAAAGGTTTTCGTCAAAGACAAGAAGTTGACTACGATGAGACCTTCAGCCCAGTAGCAATGCTTAAATCCATTAGAATACTCCTAGCCATTGCCACTCATTATGATTATGAGATATTGCAAATGGATGTGAAGACAACTTTTCTAAATGGAAATCTAACTGAGGATGTGTATATGACACAATCTGAGGGCTTCACCTCCTATGATGACGAAAAGGTATGCAAGCTTCAGAAATCCATCTATAGATTGAAACAAGCATCCAGGAGTTGGAATATCCGTTTTGATGAGGTAATCAAAGAGTTTGGTTTCTCACAAAATCTGGATGAACACTGTGTGTATAAGAAGGTTAATGGGACTGCAATCGTATTCCTTGTGCTGTATGTAGATGACATATTATTGCTAGGAAACAATGTCTCTATGCTACAATCGGTGAAGATTTGGTTGCCCAAACAATTTGCCATGAAAGACCTTGGTGAAGCAACTTATATCCTTGGGATAAGGATCTATAGAGATAGATCAAAAAGGTTGCTTGGTCTTTCACAATCAACGTACAAAGACAAGATGCTAAAAAGGTTTAGCATGGAGCAATCCAAGAGAGGCTACCTTCCCGTGACTTATGGGATAACACTCTCGAAATCTATGTGTCCTAAGACACAAGATGAGAGGATGCGCATGAATATGATCCCGTATGCATCTGCGGTAGGATCTATCATGTACGCTATGCTATGTACGAGACCCGATGTATCATATGCTCTAAGTGTTACCAGCAGATACCAATCGGATCCTGGTGAGGGTCACTGGGTGGTTGTCAAGAATATCCTCAAGTACTCATGGAAGGACTAAGGATGTTTTCTTGATATATGGAGATGGAGATCTCAAAGTGAGCGGGTATACAGATGCCAGTTTTCAATCTGATAAGGATGATTCCAAATCCCAATCAGGTTATGTATTCACACTGAATGGTGGGGCAGTTAGTTGGAAGAGTTCCAAACAAGAGACGACTGCCGATTCAACGACCGAGGCAGAGTACATTGCGCTTCGAATAAAGAAAGGAAGTTTGATCAAAAAGTATTATCGAACTTGGTGTGGTTCCTAGCAGTGATGGGCCCATGCAGTTGTATTGTGACAACAATGGGGCTATTGCGTAGGCGAAAGAACCAAGGTCTCATCAACGATCCAAACACGTACTCCACAGATATCATCTGATCAGGGAGATCATAGGACGAGGTGATGTCCAGATAGAGAGAATTCTCATCGAGCAGAATATTGCTGATCCGTTGACAAAGCCATTATCACAAAAGAGTTTTGATTCTCATGTACTCGCCTATGGTATTAGATATCAAGGCGATTGGCTTTAGGTCAAGTAGGAGATTGTTAGAGTAGTGCCCTGAAGGCAATCACCTTTAGCACATTTTGTACAAAGTTGTTTACATACTTTATGAATAAATAAAGAAAGGCATATTTCATTAATTTGATGTTCATTATTTATCACTGGATATTGATCTATAAGCAAATTAATGAAGTCCATGATATATGACATAGCATGAAGGAAATTGTGATGTGATCATACTACTGAGATTCCTATCATGTGCAATTATGTCAAGATTCAAATTATCCCTAGTCATAGGATTACCGAGATCGGACATCGGTAATCCGAGAGACTAGCATATCTCAAGCTCCTTGATTTGATCAGCGGTGGATCTCAAAAGTCGAAAGTATGAGATATTTAGGGTTGAGATGTGGATGCTTACTAGAGGTAGTAAGTATATTGGATGACCTGCTATGAGATCATCACATGGATGTCCTATTCTAATGTCGTGATAATCTCATCATAGCAATGGTGCAAGTATCCTTAGACTTGAGGTGCTCAAGGATATCTTGAATCTCGATTACGTGCTTTGACTCCATTCCTTGTTGCCTTACGAGGTTGCTCATGGGGTGGTGATTGGGTGCACTTGAGGTATTCGAAGGTAATTGAGTAGCCAATAGAGGATTCACCACTTCGTGATAGCGAAGATGATACCCACGGCCTCTTGTCGTATCATTACTTGGAAGTCTCTCGGTCGGGCATATATGTCATGATGAATGTCTTCATTGACATATTAAGTAATGAGTCCCGGACAAGAATGATATCATTTGGACTAGATTTGACATAGTCACCTAGTAAAGAGTTGACACTTTGCCCATACTCATAACCAAGTGGGGTATAGCATGGTGAAAGGACGAATTGCACCGTAATTGTCTATAGAAAGGTTCGTGATATGGTTCATGATGAATACATGTTCATTCGTCAAACCAATTACTTTCCGGTCAATTGGGGGTCATGATGTGTTGCTAGATACCGCTCATGACTTACTCAGATTAAGTGTTAATCTAAGTGATCAACATAACCGGGAACCTAATGGGTCACACGCATAAGAGTGTCTCAGAGAATTCGTAAAATATTTTTAGACAGAGTTCCAATATATGGAGAGCAAAAGGATTAAATGGATCCCGATGAGATCGAGATATGTCTTGATGAGATCGCGACATCGATATTGCTGAAAAAGGTTTTCGGGGGTTTTTCTCATATCGGGACCTTGAGGCTTAGTAGGACTAGACTCAAGGTGACTGGACCACTTCAGCATTAATATATATATATATATATTATTAATTAATTAAAGAATTAATTAATATATATATATATGTTGCAACGTGGAAAGGGAAGGGAAGGTTCCATTTTCATGCTTTGTCATTAGTTTCATTTAATGACTAGATGACAAAATAATGAATGTGAAGAGGAGATGAGTATGTTCATTGGTGGTGAGGAAAGAAGATAGGTTTTTAAATGGAAAAGAGTTTTCCTCTCCTTATCTTCGTGGGTCGTTGGTTTAAAGAAGGAAGAAAGAGTTTTTTCCTCTCATCTCTCATCTTCATCATCTTTCAAGCTTCTTCATCTCTTCTCCATCGTTTCTCAAGCTCTCCAAGGACAAAGGTAAGAGCTAGCACTCTTTAATTTGTTCTAGCTATTCTCGGGTCAAAGGGTTTGTCCCGGTTAGGTTCTCCGATCTCTGCGTGGATACCGTTGGAGACGGTCTCCTTTGGCCATTATGGTTTGAGTTTGTTGTATAGACACATGGATCCTGGCTTTCGGGAAGGTCCCGGAACAAAAATTTTTGTTTTCCGCACCGTGGGCATGTGATGCTCACACCGGGATTTTCCTACAGATGGTTCATCGCTTGGCAACCCAGGACAATCGGGTTGGGGTTTTATTGTAAGATTTTCAACAGGTTTTCTATTCTACGCTGAGGCTTCTTATGCGGGAATATCGAACAGCATGAAGATTTTTGGAGGCTATTATTAACGGTTTGAGATTTTGCAATGCTTGTGGTTTCACTGGAACACAAATTCAAACAGATAAATCGGCTATTGCGGCTTTATTAAATAGGAATAGAGGCTGGCCATGGCAATTTTACACTGATTTTCAAATTATCAAGGATATGATGACTACTTCTTCTTCTTCGATCTCACATGTTTATCGCGAGGTAAATACTGTTGCCGATTATTTGTCCAGGATTGGCTCATCTGGGGTTTCGATTCATTTTCGCCAAGAGGCAGACTTGCCATTGATTGTTCGTGGAACTTTGGTCTTAGAACGAAATGCCACTCCCTACATCCGTATTACATGATTTTTCTACTTTTTTCTTGTATACTTGTACTTGGCCTGAATCATGGAGGTTTTCTTGGGTTTTTCCTTCACAATACTAAAGTGAACCTAGCACTAGGATGCCGATTCTATTTCTCGCTATTAATAAAATGGTTTTAATTTCGCCAAAAAAAGATTATCGCTTAATTTATTATATTCTAATTACCATCCTTAATCAATTGCCACATTTTCATAAATCAATTAATTAATTATATTTTAACTAATTAATAAAATTTTAATTATAGGAAATTATAATTTAATATGCTAAATAGTTATAATTAAATTAATTAAAGATATTTTAAGAATATGTAATTAAAATGGGAAAAACATTTTACGCTTTAATAATAACATAAGTAATATTTACATGTTAATAATCAATAATTAATTAGTTTGTAAGATTTCCATAAATCAATTATTTAATTATATGTTGATTATTATGAATTATATTTTATGCTTTTATTTAATTAAAGAATTAAAAGTAGATCTTTCCACAAAGCGTGATACTTAAGCCACGTCGCTGACTCCTACAATAGTAAAAGTTTATTTTATTTTAATTAAATAATCAATTAATTATTTTAGTATTAACCAATATTATACTAAAGTCATGCTGTGACTCATATAATAATAGAATTTATTTTATTTTAAATAATTAATCAATTAATTATTTTGCTATTAATTAATAATATATTATAATTAGTCAATTAATTATATATGTTATACTTAACAAAAATGAAAATTCTATTTCATCAATTGAAGAATAAACTAATTATATTTTAAGAAATATATGCTTATTTAAGTAATTATTTAATAAAATGTTATAAAATTATATAGGGTTAATTGCCTGTAAAAATAACTTCCACGACATGGAAGTCACGTCATGAATATTAAGTCATAGGTATGACTACTTACCTATATATACATCAATTAATTAATAACATATTAATCCTTATTAATTATAGCTGAATAAGATTACCAGTTAATGATAATATATTAATTTGTAACTCCTATAATAGTAAAAGTTTATTTTAATTTAATTATATAATCAATTAATTATTTTGTTACTAATCAATAATAAACATAAGTCTCTATAATAATAAAATTCTATTTTGTTTTAAGTAATTAATATATTAATTATTTTGCTATTAATTAACAATATATTATAATTAATCAATTAATTATATATATTATATTTAATAAAATAAAAATAAGCACTAATTCTATTTAATTAATTAAAGATTAAATTAACTAAATTTTCATAAGTCAAAACATAATTAATTATTTATTTATTTAACAAATGTTATAAAATTATATAGGCATTAATTGCTAATAAAAATGCACGAGATAGTAGTCATGCCTATGACTTAATACGCTTGTGAATATTAAGTCATAGGTATGACTACTTACATATATACATATACACACACATATATATATATACACACACATCAATTAATTAATAATATATTCATCATTATTAATTATAACTGAATAAGATTGAGAGTTAAAGATTAATAATTTATATATAAATAAAGTATAATTTAATAAATAATTTAATTTATTATGTTCTAATTATCATTATTAATCAAGAATCACATTTTCATAAATCAATTGATTAATTATATTTTAGCTAACTGATAATATTTTAATTACATGAAATTATTTTTAATATGCTAAATAGTTATAATTAAATTCACAAAGATATTTTAAGAATATGTAATTAAAAATGGGAAAAAATATTTCGTATTTATTGATAATAACATAAGAAATAATTACATGTTAATAGTCAATAAATAATTTATTAATAAGATGTCAACAAATCAATTATTTAATTATATATTTATTATTATGAATTATATTTTAACTTATTTTATTTAATTAAGAAATTAAAAATATATCGCTTCATAGGCATGACCCTTAAGCCATGTCGTTGACTCCTACAATAGTAAAAGTTTATTTTATTTTAATTAAATAATCAATAAGTTATTTTGTTATTAATCAATAATATACTTAAGTCACGATTGTGACTCCTATAATAATTAAATTTCATTTCATTTAAGTAATCAATCAATTAATTATTTTGTAATTAATTAATAATATATTATAATTAGACAATTAAGTTTATATACATTATATTTGATAAAATGAAAATATAAGCACTAATTCTATTTAATTGATTAAAAATACATTAATTATATTTTCATAAATCAATTTTAATTAATTATTTACTTAATAAAATTTTTTAAAATTATATAGGTGTTAAATGCCCTTAAAAGAAAATAGCATGCATTAAGACACAAAAGTGACTACTTACCCATATATATAGATCAATTAATTAATAATATATTAATTATATTTTAACTAAATAATAATATTTTAATTAAATAAAATTATATGTTAATTTATTAAATAGTTGTAATTAAATTCATTAAATATTTTTAAGAATATGTAATTAAAAAGGGAAAATATTTCAGACGCATTAATAATAGCATATGTAATAATTACATGTTAATGATAATTAATTAATTAATTAATTAGGTTTCAATAGATCAATTATTTGATTATATATTTTCAATTAATTACATATATTATATTTGATAAAAATGAAAATATGGGCACTAATTCTATTTAATTACTTAAAGAATGAATTAATCACATTTTCATAATTCAATACTCAATTAATTATTTATTTAATAACAAATGTTAAAAATTATATAGGTGTTAATTGCCAATAAAAGAAAATAGCATGCGAGCATGGTAGTCACACTTACGAATATTAAGTTACAGCATGACTACTTTCCTATATATATATACACATCAATTAATTAATAACATATTAATTTATTTATAAATAAAGTATAATTTAACAAATCCTTTAATTTATTATATGCTAATCACCATTATTAATCAATTGTCACATTTTCATAAATCAATTAATTAATTATATTTTCACTAATCGATAATATTTTAATTACATTAAATTATATTTTTATTTGTTAAATAGTTATAATTAAATTAATTAAAGATATTTTAAGAATATGTAATTTAAATATCATAAAAATTATTTCAGACGATTAATAATAACATAATTAATAATTATGTGTTAAGAGTCAATAATTAATTAATTAATAAGATTTCATTAAATCAATTATTTAATTATATATGGATTATTAAGAATTATATTTTAATTAATTTTATTTAATTAAAGATTTAAAATAGATAAATAATTAATTTATTATATTCTAATCATTAATTTATAAAGAAATTAATGACTAATAATTAATTTATAAATAAAGAATAATTTAACAAATCATTTAATTTATTATATTCTAATCATCGTTATTAATTAATTATCACATTTTCATAAATCAATTAATTAATTATATTTAAACTAACTAATAATATTTTAATTACCTGAAATTATTATTTCATTTTCTAAATAGTTATAATTAAATTCAATATTTTAAGAACATGTAATTAAAATGGGAAAATTATTTCGGATGCATTAACAATAACGCAATTAACAATTGCGTATTAATAGTCAATAATTAGTTAATTAATAAAATGTCAATAAATCAATTGTTTAGTTATATGTTGATTATTGTGAATTATATTTTAATTCATTTTATTTAATCAAGGAATTAAAAAATAGATCTTTTCGTAGGCATGACCCTTAAGTCACGTCATGACTCTTATAATAGTAAAATTTATTTTATTTTAATTGAATAATCAATTAATTATTTTGTTGTTAATCAATAGTGTACTTAAGTGATGCTTGTGACTCAATAAAATAAATTTTCATTTTATTTCAAGTAATTAGTCAATTAATTATTTTGTTATTAATTAATAATATGTTATAACTAGACAATTAAGTTTATATATATTATACTGGATAAAATGAAAAATATGTTCACTAATTCTATTTAATTAATTAAAGAATACATTAAATATACTTTAATAAATCTATTCTTAATTAATTATTTATTTAATAAAATGTTATAAAATTATATAGGTGTTAAATGCCCTTAAAAAGAAAATAACATACACAACATGGTTACGTCATAGACGTGACTACTTACCTATATATATAGATCAATTAATTAATAATATATTAATCGTTATTAGTTATAACTAAATAAGATTAATAGTTAATGATTAATAATTAATTTAAAAATAAAGTATAATTTAATAAATTATTTAATTTTATATTATAATAACCATTATTAATAAAGTATAACATTTTCATAAATCAATTAATTAATTATATTTTAATCGACTCATAATATTTTAATTACATAAAATTATATTTTAATTTACTAAATAGTTGTAATTAAATTAATTAAATATTTATTAAGAATATGTAATTAAAAGTGGGAAAAATATTTCAGACGCATTAGTAATACCATAAATAGTAATTACATGTCAATAATCAATAATTAATTAATTAATAAGATTTCAATAAATAAATTATTTAATTATATATTGATTGTTATGAATTATATTTTAATTAATTTTACTTAATTAAGGATTTAAAATAGATCTTTTCACAGCGTGACAATTAAGTCACGTTAGTGACTCTATAATAGTAAAAGTTTATTTTTAATTAAATAATCAATTAATTATTTTATTAATCAATAATGTACTTAAGTCATGTCTGTGACTTTTATAATAATTAAATTTCATTTTATTTTAAGTCATTAGTCAATTAATTATTTTTATTAATTAATAATATATTGTAATTTGTTAATTAATTATATATATTATATTTGATAAAAATGAAAATATGAGCACTAATTCTATTTAATTAATTAAGAATAAATTTATTATGTTTTCATAAATCAATACTTAATTAGTTCTTTATTTAATAACAAAAGTTATAAAATTATAAAGGCGTTAATTGCCAATAAAAGAAAATAACATGCACGACATGGTAGTCACGCTGTGAATATTAAGTCACAGAGCATCACTGCTTACCTATATATGTATATTTTATATTAATTAATTAAAATATATTAATCATTGTTAATCATAACTGAATAAGATTAGCGCTTAATGATTAATAACTAATTTGTAAATAAAGTATAATTTAATAAATCATTTAATTTATTATGTTCTAATTACCATTATTAATCAAGTATCACATTTTCATAAATCAATTAATTAATTTAACTAACTCATAATATTTTAATTACATATATTTTTATTTACTAAATTAATTTTATATATTTTATATTTAATAAAATTGAAAATATAAGCACTAATTCAATTCAATTAATTAAATAATAAATTAATTACATTTTAGTAAATCAATACTTAATTAACTAGTGACTTAATAACAATTGTTATAAAATTATATATGTGTTAATTTCCATAAAAGAAAATAACATGCACAACATAATCATCATGCTGTGAATATTAAGTCACAAAGCGTGAGTACTTATATGTATATACATTAATTAATTAATAATATTTTAATCATTATCAATTATTATTGAATAAGATTAACAGTTAATAATTAATAATTAAATTATAAATACAATATAATTTAATAAATTATTTAATTTATTATATTATAACTACCATCATTAATCAAGTATCACATTTTCAAAAATCAATTAATTAATTATATTTATACTAACTCATAATATCTTAATTACAGAAAATTATATTTTATTTGCTAAATAGTTATAATTAAATTAATTGAATTTTTTAGAATATGTAATTAGAAAAGGAAAATTATTTTAGACACATAAGTAATAACATACGTAATAATTACATGTTAATAATCAATAATTAATTAATCAATTATTAAGATTTCAATAAATAAATTATTTAATTATATATTGGTTATTATGAAATATATTTTAATTGATTTTATTTAATTAAGGAATTAAAATAAATATTTTCACAAGCATGGCACTTAAGTCGTATGTGACTACAATAATAATATGTTTTATTTTATTTTAAGTAATTAATTATTTTCTTATTAATTAATAATATATTATAATTAGTGAACTAATTACATATATTTGATATTAAATAAAATGAAAATATAAGCACTAATTCTACTTAATTAATTAAAGAATAAATTAATTATATTTCCATAAATCAATACTTAATTACTTAATTATTTAATAAAATGTTTTAAAATTATACAAACATTAATTGCCATTAAAAAGAAAATAACTTGCACGACATAGCTAATCGACAGTATTTTAGTTACATGAAATTATATTTTGTTTACTAAATAGTTATAATTAAATTATTTAAAGATATTTTAAGAATATGTAATTAAAAAAGGAAAATATTTTAGACGTGTTAATAATAACATAAGTAATAATTACATGGTCATAATCAATAATTAATTAATTAATAAGATTTAAATAAATAAATTATTTAATTAGAATATTGATTATTATGAATTATATTTTAATTAATTTTGTTTAATTAAAGATTTAAAATATATCTTTTCATCGATATGGGATGTAAGTCACGTTAGTAAAAGTTCATTTTATTTTAACTAAATAATCAATTAATTATTTTGTTATTAATCAATAATATACTTAAGTCACGCCTTTGACTTTTAAAATAATTAAATTTCATTTTATTTTAAGTAATAAGTCAATTAATTATTTTTTATTAATTGATAATATATTATAATTTGTCAATTAATTATATTTATATTATATTTCATAAAAAACGAAAAATATGAACAATAATTCTATTTAATTAATTAAAGAATAAATTAATTACATTTTATAAATCAATACTTAATTATTTATTTATTTGATAACAAATGTTATAAAATTATATAGGCAATAATTGCCCATAAAAGGAAAATAACATGAATAGAATGTTAGTCACGCTGTGAATATTAAGTCACAGTTTATATATATATATATATATATATATATATATATATATATATATATATATATATATATATATATATATATATATATATATATATATATATATATATATATATATATATATATATATATATATATATATATATAATAAGATTAACAACTATTGATTATACCATTATTAATCAAGTATCACATTTTCATAAATCAATTAAGTAATTATATTTTAACTAAAGGATAATATTTTAATTACATGAAATTATATTTTAATTGACTAACTATTTATAAATAAATAAATTAAAGATATTTGAAGAATATGTAATTAAAAAGGAGAAAATATTTCAAACGTATTAATAATAACATCAGTAATAATTACGTGTTAATAATCAATCATTAATTAATTATTAAGATTTAAATAAATCGATTATTTAATTATTGATTGATAATTATGAATTATGTTTTAATTAATTTTATTTAAACAAAGAATTAAAAATAGATCTTTTCATAGGTAGACACTTACCTATATATATACATCAATTAATTAATAATATATTAATTATTATTATTTATATTTGAATAAGATTAACAGCTAATGATTAATAACTAATTTATAAATAAAGTATAACTTAATAAATCATTTAATTTATTATATTCTAATTACCATTATTAATCAAGTATCGCATTTTGATAAATCATCAAATTAATTATAATTTAAATTACATATATTATTTTAATTATTTAAAATTATATTTTAATTTACTAAGTTGTTGTAATTAAATTCATTAAAGATATTTGAAAATTAAATAATTAAAAGGGGAATATATTTCAAACGTATTAATAATAACATAAGTAATAATCACATGTTAATAATCAATAATTAATCAACTAATAAGATTTCAACAAATCAATTATTTAACTATATATTGATTATTATGAATTATATTTTAACTAATTTTATTTAATTAAATATTTTAAAAATAAATCTTTTCACAAATGTGACACTTAAGTCACCAAGAACTCTTACAATAGTAAAGTTTATTTTATTTTAATTAAATAATCAATTAATTATTTTGTTATTAATCAATAATATACTTAAATCACACATGTGACTTCTATAATAATTAAATTTTATTTTATTTTAAGTAGTTAGTTAATTAATTGTTTTTTATTAATTAATAATATATTACAATTAGTCAATTAATTATAGATATATTATATTTGATAAAAATGAAAATGAGCACTAATTCTATTTATTAATTAAATAATATATTAATTCTATTTTCATAAATCAATATATATATGTAAATAACCATTATTAATCAAGTATCACATTTTCATAAATCAATTAATTTTTAAGTAATAATTACATGTTAATAATCAATAATTAATTAATTAGTTATTAAGATTTCAATAAGTCAAATATTTAATTGTATATTGATAATTATGAATTATATTTAAATTTATTTTATTTAATTAAAAATTAAAAATAAAACTTTTCACAATCGTGACACTTAATTGCCCCTAAAAAGAAAATAACATGCACGGCATGGCAGTCACGCCTGTGAATGGCGTGACTGCTTACCTATATTATATATATCAAATAATTAATAATATATTAACAATGATTAATTATAACTGAATAAGAATAACAGTTAATGGTTAATGATTAATTTATCAATAAAGTATACTTTAATAAATCATTTAATTTATTATATTCTAATTACCATTATTAATCGAGTATCACATTTTCATAAATCAATTAATTAATCATATTTTGACTAACTCATAATATTTTGGTTACATGAAATTATAATTTGATTTACTAAATCGTTATGATTAAATTAATTAAGATATTTTAAGAATATGTAATTAAAAAGGGCAAAATATTTTAGACGCATTAATAATAACATAAGTAATAATTACGTGTTAATCATCAATAACTAATTAATTCATTGATTTTAATAAATCAATTATTTAATTTTATATTAATTATTATGAATTACATTTTGATTTATTTTAATTAATTAAGGAATTAAAAATATATCTTTTCACAAAGGTGACACTTAAGTCACGATTGTGACTCCAATAATAATAAAATTTTATTTTATTTTAAGTATCTATATTATTAATTAATAATATATTATAATCAGTTGATTAATTTTATATATTTTATATTTATTAAAAAAGAAAATATAATCACTAATTCTATTTAATTAATTAAATAATAATTTAATTATATTTTAATAAATGAATACTTAATTATTTATTTATTTAATAAAATGTTATAAAATTATACATGTGCTAATTGCCTATAAAAAGAAAATAACTTGCACAACATGGTACTCACGCTTGGAATATTAGGTCACAGCGTGACCACTTACCTATATATATACATTAATTAATTAATAATATATTAATCATTTTTAATTATAACTGAATAAGATTAAGAGTTAATGATGAATAATTAAATTATAAATAAAGTATAATTTAATTTATTATTTAATTTATTATATCCAAATTACCATCATTAATCAAGTATTGCATTTTCATAAATCAATTAATTAATTATATTTTAACTAACTCATAATATTTTAATTACATGAAATTATATTATGACTACTAAATAGTTATAATTGAATTAATTAAAGATATTTTATGAATATATAATTAAAATGGGGAAAATATTTCAGATGCATTAATAATAACATAATTAATAATTATGTGTTAATAATTAATAATTAAGTAATTCATAAGATTTTAATAAATCAATTATTTAATTATACATTGATTATTATGAATTACATTTTAATTGATTTTACACTGAAGTGACACTTAAGTCACACTGTGATTCCTATTATAATAAAATTCTTTTAATTTTAAGCATTTAATCAATTAATTATTTTTCTATTTATTAATAATATATTATAATTAGTCAATTAATTATATATATTATGTTTAATAAAATGAAAATAAGCACTATCTCTGTTTAATTAATTGAAGAATAAATTAATTATATTTTAAGAAATCAATACTTATTTAATTAGTTATTTAATAAAATGTTATAAAATTATGTAGGGTTAATGGACGACATGGTAGTGAAGCTCGTGAATATTGTCACAACATGGCTATATACCTATATATATATACTTTAATTAATTAATAATATATTAATCATTATTAATTATAAATTAATAAGATTAACATTTAATAATGAATAATTAATTTATAAATAAAGTATAATTTAATAAATCATTTACTTTATTATATTCTAATTAGCATCATTATTCAATTACCACATTTTCATAAATCAATTAATTAATTATATTTTAATTAATTGATAAATTTTAATTACAGGAAATTATATTTTAATTTGCTAAATATTTATAATAAAATTAATTAAAGATATTTTAAGAATATGTAATTAAAAGATAGGAAAAAATATTTCGAGACACATTAATAATAACATAAGTAATATTTACATGTTAATAAACAATAATTAATTAATTGGTAAGATTTTCAAAAGTTAATTATTTAATTATATCTTGATTATTATGAATTAAGTTACGTTAGTGACTCCTATAATAATAAAAGTTTATTTTATTTTAATTAAATAATCAGTTAATTATTTTGTTATTAGGCAATAAGTACATTATTCACGCCTATGACTCCTATAAGAATAGAATTTTATTTATTTTAAGTAATTAATCAATTAATTATTCTGCTATTACTTAATAATATATTATAATTAGTCAATTAATTATATATATTATACTTAATAAAAATAAAATTCTATTTAATTAATTGAAGAATAAATTAATTATATTTTAAGAAATATATACTTATTTAATTAATTATTTAATAAATATGTTATAAAATTATAAAGGGTTAATTCCTTAAAAAAATAACATGCATGACCTAATGCACTATATGGTAGTCACGTCATGAATATTAAGTCACAAGTGTGACTACTTACCTATATTTACATCAATTAATTAATAATATATTAATCATTATTAATTATAACTGAATAAGATTAACAATTAATGATTAACAGTTAATTTGTAAATAAAGTATAATTTAATAAATCATTTAATTTATTATATTCTAATAACCATTATTAATTAAGTATCACATTTTCATAAATCAATTAATTATTTATTTTTAACTAACTAATAATATTTTAATTACCTTAAGCTATATTTCAATAAAATAAATAGTTGAAATTAAATTTATTAAAGATATTTTGAGAATACGTAATTAAAATAGGAAAAATATATCAAGCATTAATAATATCATTAGTAATAATTAGGTGTTAATAATCAGAAGATATAAATAAATCAATTATTTAATTATATATTGATTATTATGAATTATATTTTAATTAATTTGTTTTAATTAATGAATTAAAAAGTTCTCTTCATAGGTGTGACACTTAAGTCACATCTGTGACTCCTATAATAGTAAAATTTTATCTTATTTTAGCTAAATAATCAATTAATTATTTTGTTATTAATCAATAATATACTTAAATCACGCTTGATTCCTATAATAATAAAATTTTATTTTATTTTATGTAATTAATCAATTAATTATTTTGCTATTAATCAATAATATATTATAATTTGTCAATTAGTTTTATGTATATTATATTTAATAAAAAATAAAATAAGCACTAACTCTACTTAATTAATTGAACAATAAATTAATTATATTTTAAGAAATCAATACTTATTTAATTAATTATTTAATAAATGTTATAAAATTATATAGGGTTAATTGCGTAAAAAGAAAATAACATGTACGACATGGTAGTCACGCTTGAATATTAAGTCACAAGTGTGACTACTTACTATATATGTACATCAATTAATTAATAATATATTAATCATTATTAATTATAACCTAATAAGATTAGTAGTTAGCAATTAATAATTAATTTGTAAACAAAGTATAATTTATTAAGTCTTTTAATTTATTATATTCTAATAACCATTATTAATCAAGTATCACATTTTCATAAATCAATTAATTAATTATATTTTAACTAACGATAATATTTTAATTTCATGAAACAATAGTTCAATATACTAAATAGTTATAATTCAATTCATTAAAGATATTTTGAGAATATGTAATTAAAAATGGGGAAAATATTTCAGACGCATTAATAATAACATAAGTAATAATTATGTGTTAATAATCATAAGATTTCAATAAATCAATTATTTAATTATATATTGATTATTATGAATTATTTTATTTAATTAGCAAATAAAAATTGATCTTTTCATAGGCGTGACACTTCGTATTTGTGACTCCTATAATAGTAAAAGTTTATCTTATTTTAGCTAATTAATCAATTAATTATTATGTTATTAATAAATAATATACTTAAGTCACATCGGTGACTCCTATAATAATAAAATTCTGTTTTATTTTAAGTAATTAATCATTTAATTATTTTGATATTAATTAATAATATATTATAATTAGTCAATTAATTTCATATATATTATATTTAATAAAAGGCAAAAAGGCACTAACTCTACTTAATTAATTGAAGAACAAATTAATTTTATTTTAAGAAATCAATACTTATTTAATAAAATATTATAAAATTATACAGGTTAATTGCCCATAAAAAGAAAATAACATGCACGACTTGATAGTCACTTTGTGAATAATAAGCCATAGGTGTGACTACTTATCTATATATATACATCAATTAATTAAAATATATTAGTCATTATTAATTATAACTAAATAAGATTAACATTTAATGATTAAAAATTAGTTTGTAAATAAAGTATCATTTAATTTATTATATTCTAATAACCATTATTAATCAAGTATCACATTTCCAAAAATCAATTAACTAATTATATTTTAACTAACTTATAATATTTTAATTACATGAAACTATATTTTAATATACTAAATAGTTGTTATTGAATTCATTAAAGATATTTTGAGAACATGTAATTAAAAATGGGGAAACATATTTCAAATGCATTAATAAGAACATAAGGAATAATTATGTGTGAATAATCAATAATTAATTAATTAATAGGATTTTAATAAATCAATTATTTAATTATATATTGATTATTATGAATTATATTTTATGTAATTTTATTTAATTAAAGAATTAAAAGTAGTTCTTATCATAGGCGTGATACTTAAATCATGTCTGTGACTCTGTAATAGAAAAGGTTTATTTTATTTTAAATAATCAATTAATTATTTTGTTATTAATCAATAATATACTTAAGTCATGCCTGTGACTCCTATATTAATAAAATTCTATTTTATTTTAAGTAATTAATCAATTAATATTTTGCTATTAATTAATAATATATTGTAATTAGTCGATTAATTATATATATATATATTATACTTAATAAAATGAAAATCAATTTATTTAAATAAATTAATTATATTTAAAGAAATATACACTTATTTAATTAATTATTTAACAAAAATATTATAAAATTATATAGATGTTAATTGCCCGTAAAAATAACATGCTCGACATGGTAGTCACGCCTGTGAATATTAAGTCACATGTGAGACTTGTTACCTATATATATACATCAATTAATTAATAATATATTAATCATTATTAATTATAACTGAATAAGATTATCGCTTAACGATTATCAAATAATTTGTAAATAAAGTATAATTTAATAAATCATTAAATTTATTATATTATAATAACCATTATTAATCATGTATCACATTTTCATAAATCAATTAATTAATTATATTTTAACTAACTGAAAATATTTTTGTTACCTGAAATTATATTTTAATATAGTAAATAATTGTAATTAAATTCATTAAAGATATTTTAAGAATACGTAATTAAAAAGGAAAAAATATTTCAGACGCATTAATAATAACATAAGTAATATTTATGTGTTAATAATCGTAGTATACTTAATTCAAGCCCGTGACTCTGTAATGAAAATTGTTCATTTTAGTTTAAGTAATTAGTCAATTAATTATTTTGTTATTAATTAATAATATATTATAATTAGTCAATTAATTTTATATATGTTATATTTAATAAAAATGAAAATTATAAGCACTAATTCTATTTAATTAATTAAAGAATAAATTAATTATATTTAATAAATCAATAATTAATTAATTATTAAAGCAATAAAATGTTATAAAATTATATAGGTGTTAATTGTCAAGAAAAGAAAATAACTTGCATGACATAGTAGTGACACTATGAATATTATCACAGGCATGACCACATACCTATATATATATATATATTAATTAATAATATAATAATCATTATTAATTATAACTAAAGAAAATTATATAGGCGTTAATTGACCATAATTAGAAACTAACATACCTAGCATGGTAGTCACTTTGTGAGTACACATCAGTTAATTAATAATATATTAATCGTAATTAATTATAAGTGAATAAGATTAACAACTAATGATTAACAATTACTTTATAAATAAAGTATAATTTAACAAATCTTTTAATTTATTATATTCTAATCACCATTATTAATCAATTATAACATTTTATAAATCAATTAATTATGTATATTTTAACTAACTGATAATATTTTAATGACCTGAAATTATAATTTAATTTACTAAATAGTTATAATTAAATTAATTAAAGATATTTTAGAATACGTAATTAAAATGGGGAAAAATATTTCAGATGCATTAATAATAAGATAAGAAATATTTACGTGTTAATAATCAATAATTGATTAGTTAATTAACAAGATTTCATCAAATCAATTATTTAATTATATGTTTATTATTATGAATTATATTATATTATATTTTATTTAATTAAGAAATTAAAATAGATCTTTTCACTGGTGTGATACTTAAGTCACGCCAAAGACTCTTATAATAGTAAAAGTTTTTTATTTTAATTAAATAACCAATTAATTAGTTTGTTATTAATTAGTAAAGTACTTAACTCGCACTTTGTGACTTTTATAATAATTAAATTTCATTTATTTTAAGTATTGTTTAATTATTTATTTTATTAATTAATAATATATTATAATTAATCAATTAATTGTATATATATTATATTTGATAACAAATGAAAATATGAGGACTAATTCTATTTAATTAATTAAATAATAAATTATTTATAATTTCATAAATCAAATATAATATATATATATATGCACACACACATCAATTAATTAATAATATATTAATCATTGTTTATTATAACTGAATAATATTAATAGTTAATGATTAATAATTAATTTATAAATAAAGTATAATTTAATAAATCATTTAATTTATTATATTCGAATAACCATTATTAATCAAGTATCTCATTTTCATAAATCAATTAATGAATTATATTTTAACTAACTGATAATATTTTAATTACATGAAATTATATTTCAATTTACTAAATAGGTATAATTAAATTCATTAATTATATTTTAAGAATATGTAATTAAAATGAAGAAAACATTTTAGACACATTAATAATAACATAAGTGATATTTATGTGAATAATCAATAATTAATTAATTAATTAATTAAATTTAAATAAATCAATTATTTAATTATATATTGATTATTTTGAATTATAGTTTAATTAATTTTATTTACTTCAGAATTAAAATAGATCTTTTCATAGGCATTACACTTAAATCACATATGTGAATCCTACAATAATAAAAGTTTATTTTATTTTAATTAAATCAATAATTATTTATTTTGTTATTAATAAATAATAAGTTTAAGTCACGCTTGTGGCTCCTATAATAATAAATTTTATTTTTATTTTAAGTAACTAATCAATTAAATATTTTGTTATTAACTAAAATTTATTTTAATTAGTCAATTAATTATATATATATTATATTTAATAACAATTAAAAATAAGCACTAATTCTATTTAAATAATTAAAATAAATAAATTATATTTTAATAAAACAATACTTAATTAATTAATTATTTAATAAAATGTTATAAAATTATACAAGTTAATTGCCTGTAAAAGAAAACAACATGCAGGATATGGTAGTCATGCCTATGAATATTAAGCCACAGTGTGACTACTTACCTATATATACACATCAATTATTTAATAATATATTAATAATTTTAATTATAATTGAATATGACTGATAGTTAAAGATTAATAATTAATTTATAAATAAAACATAATTTAATAAATTATTTAATTTATTATATTATATATATCGTTATTAATCTAGTATCACATTTTCGTAAATGAATTAATTAATAACATTTTAACTAACTGATAATATTTTAATTAAATGAAATTATATTTTAATTTACTAAATAGTCATAATTAAATTCAATAAAAAATTTTAAAATGTGTAATTAAAATAGGAAAAATATTTCGATGCATTAATAATAACACAAGTAATAATTACATGTTAATAATCAATAATTAATTAATTAATTGATTAATATGATCTCAATAAATCAATTATATAATTATATATTGATTATTATGAATTATATTTTAAATAATTTTATTTAATTAAAGAATTAAAAAATAAATCTTTCCATAGGCATGACACTTAAGTTACGCTAGTGACTATTATAATAGTAAAAGTTCATTTTATTTTAATTAAATAATCAATAAATTATTTTCTTATTAATCAATAATATACTTAAGTCATGCCTGTGACTTTTATAATAATTAACATTCATTTCATTTTAAGTAGTTATTCAATTAATGATTATTAATTAATTAATAATATATTATAATTAGGCAATTAAATTTATATAAATTAATTTGATAAAAAGAAAATATAAGCACTAATTCAATTTAATTAATTAAAGAGTACATTAATTATATTCTAACAAATCAACACTTAATTAATTATTTATTTAATTAAAATGTTATAAAATTATATATGTGTTGAATGCCCTAAAAGAAAATAACATGCACACATGTGAATATAAGTCACAGTAGCGACTATTTACCTATATATATAGATCAATTAATTAATAATACATTAATCATTATTAATTATAACTTAACAAGATTAATAGTTCATGATTAACAGTGAATTTATAAATCAAGTATAATTTAATAAATTATTTAATTTGTTGTATTCTAATAACCATTATTAATTAGGTATCACACTTTTATAAGTCAATTAATTAATTTTATTTTAATGAACTGACAATATTTTAGTTACATAAAATTATATTTTAATTAACTAAATAGTTGTAAATAAAATCATTAAAATATTTTAAAAATATGTAATTAAAATGGAAAAATATTTCGATGCATTAATAATAACATTAAGTAATAATTACGTGTTAATAATGAATAATAAATTAATTAATAAGATTTCAATATATAAATTATTTAATTATATGTTGATTATTATGAAATATATTTTAATTAATTTTATTTAATTAAGGATTTAAAAATAAATCTTTTTACAGACGTGACACTTCAATCACATCAATGACTCCTATAATAGTAAAAGTTAATTTTATTTTAATTAAATAATCAATTAATTATTTTGTCATTAATCAATAATATAATTAAGTCATGCCTGTGACTTCTATAATAACAAAACTCTATTTTATTTTAAATAATTCATCAATTAATTATTTTGCTATTAATTAATAATATATTACAATTAGTAAATAAATTATATATATATTATATTTAACAAAATGAAAAATAATCACTAACTCTGTTTAAGTAATTGAAGAATATCAATGAGAACTAGATATTCATAGTTGTTTTCCCAATAAGATAAAGTTTTAAACTTTGTGGGCGAGTTTTAATAAGGGGATAATGTAACACCCAGTATTTGATTTACTCGGTACACCAGAAAAAACAGTATTTGAGACTAATGTCATTAAAACCAGGACAGTGATTTATAATTTTCGGTGACATCAAATTAATAATGTTTGACACTTTTCGGTGGTCACTGGAAATTGTACGAGTGGATTTTAAGGAACCAGTATAAGAGGCCCATTTTTGTAAATAATTAACAAAGTGGCTTATAAAAGAAACTAAGTACAAATAAGACAAAACTTTTATCTTCTTCCTCCTCCCTCATGTGGCTGAACCATGGAAGCTCCTTTCTAAAAAATTTCAAGCTTTGCAACAAGATTGTGAAGGAGAATCAAGCCGATCAGTCAATACAAAACGGTAAACCTCGATCCCGACACTTGATTATACCGATGGGAATTTAATTTCTCACCTTCTTTTGCCATAGCTATGAAACCCATTTGATGAAATTTATGGTTTTGATGATTTTGATGATGGATTCTTATTCTTTGATGTCTAATGACAAATTAACATTAGGAAATTTTCATTTTTATGGTGATTTGGGGCTAAACCAAAACCTAGGGTTTTGGAGTTCAAAGCTGCCAATGGAGGAAGATTCATACGTCCTTCTTATACATTTTTTTGAGTTGTTTAAAGTGTGAATTTGGAGAAACTCAAAACATGGAAGTTGTAGATTCTGTGTCTACTGTATCCCTGATTTTTTTTATGAATTTAGGGTGAGCCAAACAAATGAGATATAAGTCTCGAATTGAAACTGGTTCAGAATACTAGCAGGATTGAAACACTAAATGAAAGTTAATTGTTTGAAGACTTTAGAGTCATAATTGGATGATGAGTTCTCATTATTAAATGCTTGAAAAAGTGTCATCTAAGTGCTATATAAAGGGAATTTTAATTGGATGAGTATCTTGTGAGATATGGCTAAATAAGTGGAGGGTGTTACTGACCTTAGTGACACAGAAGAGAACAGAAACAGGACAGCTTTAGAAAAATCACAATAAATACAAATTAAATCATTTTCGAGCCGTCTTTGGATATGTGATAGCCATATGAGTCTATTGAAAATAGAGATTTGAATCACCTCAATTGGATAAAAAATGAATAAGTTATAATGATTTGAGACAGGAAGGGTCCAACTCATGACATAATATTAAGGCTGACCATAAATGGGATATTTGGAATCCTTAATGACCGAATTAGAAAATGGTCATAAAAGAAAAAAATGTGAATTTATGTGTTAACTAGAGGTATGACAGCTTGAAAAACATTGGACCTATGTATAAAAAATTATGCCTTTGCGAATGAGACCTACACAGATGAATCAGTGAAACAGAATTGGTTCAAGTATGATTAAGCTAATCAAGATATAAAGAATCATATACTCAAAATTGTGAGCTAAGTTGGACATAATGAAGTCCAAGACTCCTAATTTCAAGGGAAAAATTGGCTTGAAACCAATTTGACCATTATAGAAGAACATATAAATTTTATAATGATATATGTTAAGAAATGAGATTTATGTAAGAATGATTAATGCTAGTATATGTAATTTTTATGCATGTTACCCAATAGCTTGTGAAAGTAGACAAGGAATAGAACTAGAAGTCATACCTAGTACCTATCAAGTTCAAGAAAATTAGAAAAGAGATCAAAACTCCTGAGACAGTCGAGATGAGTATAATCATGCTACTTATGTAGAAATCCTTTTTTTTAATCTTGTGGCTTGTTGAATTGTTCTCGAATATGTATAACTTATTTGATATATGACTCCACGTGATTGAGTCTAGCATGTTGTATGTTAGATTGACTAGATGATACTCAGATTCTTTGCATCTTCTAGTCCCCTTGTTATGTTGAACTTATTAATTGCAATTCTTTGATGAATCATGTTTTTCTTATTAGCCATGATTGATGAGTTCATAAGATACCTAGTTGATGGAGTATATTATCAGATCATGTGCACATAGGTAACCTACCGATGATGGGTTAGATCCCGGTCCTATCTGGAGAGGTCAGGCCTCCAGGAGCAGGGTTAGGCCAACCTTGTCTAGAATCAGAAAAAGGGAGATACGCCGTACTAACATGCCTCTGTCTCTTCCTAAGAAATTCAGAAAATTAGAACTCAAAAATGAGAAAGCATAGAATTAGAAATCCTGTAGAACTCTACCAAAGAAAGAACCTAAAGTCAGAAAGAACCCAAAACTCAAAAAAAATTTCAAAAACTAGATTCATTTTTAAAATAGAACAATTCATAATTAGATTTATTATTGATAATTAAGTAATTGCCGCATTTGAAATTACTACCTATTTATTCATTGATACTATGTATTGTTGCTTAGAATGCCACAGACCATTCTTGTGAAGCTAGCCTTGTGTTATCTAGCCTCACAAGCATGGTAGCATGTTTATATCTCACTGAGTCGTGTTGTAGACTAACCTCTCACTATCATCATTTCAGGAGATTAGTAGATCATACGACAGAGAAATCCAAGCCTTTTGAGACTCACTTGGATAAACAGACAACTAATTTTTTTGGCATGATGTTAATTACAGATACTTATAGCTGCTCCATGGTTTGTCATAATCATATGTACATGATACTTATATGGATATGCTATGTTATAGAGAATGATGTTAGTTGATGATATGAGATGATCATAAATTGACAGATTGTAAGTAGATAATGTATGTTAGAATTACAGATTGAAATCATTGCTTCTTTCAAAACTGTTAAGCAGGTATAAGGATTAATCAAACAAACGAATGGGTCATGTTCAATTTTCAGTAGAATATAGAAAAGTTAGGCTTACTACGGGTTTTGGTGGCATTAAGCCTACCCATTCCCTAGTGCCAACATAGTCCAAAAGGCGAGTTGTGTCAAGATTATATTTTATAAAAATGAAAAAATAAGCACTAACTCTATTTAATTAATTGAAGCATAAATTAATTATATTTTAAGAAATCAATACTTATTTAATTAAATGTTTAAAAAATGTTATAAATTTATATAGGGGTTAATTGACTGTAAAAAGAAAATAACATGCACGACACGATAGTCACGCCTGTGAATATTAAGTCGCAGACGTGGCTACTTACCTATTTATATACATCAAATAATTAATAATATATTAATCATTATTAATTATAACTGAATAAGATTCACAGTTAATGATTAATAATTAATTTATAAATAAAGTATAATGTAATAAATCATTTAATTTATTATATTCTAATTACCATTATTAATCAAGCATCACATTTTCATAAATCAATTAATTAATTATATGTTAACTAACTGATAATATTTTAATTGCATAAAATTATATTTTAATTTACTAAATAGTTGTAATTAAATTCAATAAATATATTTAAGAATATGGAACTAAATATTGGGAAAAAATATTTAGAATGTAATTAAATTCATTAAAGATATATTTTAATAATAAGTAATTGAAAATTGGGAAAAATATTTGACGCATTAATAATAACATAAATAATAATTACATGATAATAATCAATAATTAATTAATTAATAAGATTTCAATAAATCAATTGTTTAATTATATATTGATTATTATGAATTATATTTTAATTAATTTTATTTAATTAAGGAATTAAAATAGATCTTTCACGGGCATGACACTTAACTCACGCCTGTGATGCCTATAATAGTAAAACTTTCTTTTATTTTAATTAAATAATCAATTAATTTTTTGTTATTAGTCAATAATATACTTAAATTACAATCGTGACTCCTATAATAACTAAGTTTCATATTATTTTAAGTAATTAGTCAATTAATTATTTTTATTAATAAATAATATATTATAGTTAGTTAATTAATTTTATATGTGTTATATTTAATATAATGAAAATATAAGCACTAATTCTATTTAATTAATTAAAGAAAAATTAATTATATTTTAATAAATCAATAATTAATTAATGAATTGTTTAGTAACAAATGTTATAAAATTATATAGGTGTTAATTGCCAATAAAAAGAAAATAACAAGCATGACATGGCTATCACGCCCGTGAACAAAAGTGACTATTTACCTATATATATACAATAATAAATTAATAATATAATAATCATTATTAATGAATAATAATTAATTTTTAATAAAGTATTATTTAATAAATAATTTAATTTATTATATTCTGATTACCATTATTAATCAAGTATCTCATTTTCATAAATCAATTAATTAATTATATTTTAACTAACTCATAATATTTTAATTTCATGAAATTATATTTTGATTTTCTAAATAGTTATAATTAAATTAATTAAAGATATTTTAAGAATATGTAATTAAAAAGGAAAATTATTTTAGACGCATTAATAATAACATAAGTAGTAATTACTTGTTAATAATCAATAATTAATTAATTCATTGATTTTAATAAATCAATTCTTTAATTATATATTGATTATTATGAATTATATTTTAATTAATTTTATTTAATTAAGGAATTAAAATTGGATCTATTCATAGGCGTGACATTTAAGTCACGTCATGACTCCTATAATAGTAAGAGTTTATTTTAATTTAATTAAATAATCAATTAATTATTTTGTTATTAATCAATAATATACTTAAGTCACACCTGTGACTCTATAATAATAAAATTCTATTTTATTTTAAGTAATGAATCAACTAATTATTTGGCTATTAATTAATAATATATTATAATTAGTCAATTATTTATATATATATAATATTTAGTAAGAAATGAAAAAAGCACTAACTCTATTTAATTAATTATATTTTAAGAAGTCCAAACTTATTTTATTAATTATTTAATTAAAATGTTTAAAATTATATAGGAGTTAATTGCTCATAAAAGAAAATAACATGCACGACATAATAGTCTCTTTGTGAATATTAAGTCACAAAGTGACTACTACCTACATATATACATCAATTAACTAATAATATATTAATCATTATTAATTATAACTGAATAAGATTAACAGTTAATGATTAATAATTAATTTATAAATAAAGTATAATTTAATAAAACATTTAATTTATTATATTCTAATTACCATAATTAATCAAGTATCACATTTTCATGAGTCAATTAATTAGCTATATTTTAACTAACTCATAATATTTTAATCACATGAAATTATATTTTGATTTACTAAATAGTTATAATTAAATTAATTAAAGATATTTTAAGAATAAGTAATTAAGAAATGGAAAAATATTTTAGACGCATTAATAATAACATAAGTAATAATTATATGTTAATAACCAATAATTAATTAATTAATAAGATTTCAATAAATCAATTATTTAATGATATATTGATTATTATGAATTATATTTTAATTAATTTTAATATTTTAATAAATCTATTCTTAATTAATTATTTATTTAATAAAATGTCATAAAATTATATTGGTGTTAAATGCCCTTAAAGGGAAAATAATATACACAAAGATGGATAAGTTACGACGTGACTACTTACCTATATATATAGATCAATTAATTAATAATATATTAATCATTATTTGTTATAACTAAATAAGATTAATAGTCAACAATTAATAATTAATTTATAAATAAAGTATAATTTAATAAATCATTTAATTTATTATATTCTAATAACAATTATTAATCAAGTATCACATTTTCATAAATCAATTAATTAATTATATTTTAATCGACTCATAATATTTTAATTACATAAAATTATATTTTAATTTACTAAATAGTTGTAATTAAATTCATTAAAGATTTTTAAGAATATGTTATTAAAAATGGGAAAAAATATTTTAGACTCATTAGTAATACCATAAGTAGTAATTACATATTAATAATCAATCATTAATTAATTAATAAGATTTCAATAAATAAATTATTTAATTATATATTGATTGTTAAGAATTATATTTTAATTAATTTTACTTAATTAAGGATTTAAAATAAATCTTTTCACAAAGTGACACTTAAGTCATTTTAGTGTCTCCTGTAATAGTAAAAGTTAAAATTTTAATTAAATAGTCAATTAATTATTTTATTAATCAATAATATACTTAAGTCATGCTGTGACTTTTATAATAATTAAATTTCATTTTATTTTAAGTAATTAGTCAATTAATTATTTTTATTAGTTTATAACATATTGTAATTTGTTAATTAATTATATATTATATTAGATAAAATGAAAATATGAGCACTAATTCTATTTAATTGATTAAGAATAAATTAATTATATTTTCATAAATCAATACTTAATTAGTTCTTTATTTAATAACAAAAGTTATAAAATTATAAAGGCGTTAATTGCCAATAAAAGAAAATAATATACACATACGGTAGTCACGCCTGTGAATATTAAGTTACAGGCATTACTACTTACCTATATATGTATATATTTATATTAATTAATTAATAATATATTGTAACACCCAGCATCTGATTTACCCGTTACACCAGAAGAAAAAAATCGGTGTGAATTATAATTTTTGATCACATCAAATTAATGATGTTTGACACCTTTTCGGTGGTCACAGGAAATTGTACGAGCATATTTAAAAGAACCAGTACAAGAGGGGCATTTTTGCAAATAATGAACAAAGAGGCTTATAAAAGAAGCTAACTACAAATAAGACAAAAACTTGTCTTCCTCCTCCTCCCTCACTTACGAGAATTCACCATGGAAGCTTTCTTTGAAGATTGTCAAGCTTTGTAACAAAAATGGGAAGGAGAATCAAGCCATTCAATCAATACAAAACGATAAGCTGCGATCCGGACACTTGATTCTACTGATTGGAATTTAGTTTCTCCCTTTTTTATCATGGCTATGAAACCCATTGGATGAAATTTATGGGTTTGATGATTTTGATGATGGATTCTTATTCTTTGATGTCTAATGACAAATTAATATGAGGAAATTTTCATTTTTGTGGTGATTTGGGGCTAAATCAAAACCTAGGATTTTGGAGTGCAAGCTACCAAGGGAGACAGATCATAGGTCCTCCTTATGCATTTTATTTGAGCTACTTAATGTGTGAATTTGCAGAAACTCAAAACTTAGAAGTTGTAGATTCAGATGTCTACTATATCCTTGAATTTTATCACGAATTTAGGGTGAGCCAAACAAATGAGATTGGTCCCGAATTGAAACTGGTTCAGAATACCAACGGGATTGAAACAAGAAATGAAAGTTAATTGTTTGAGGAATTTAGACTTAGAATTGGATGATGAGTTCTTATTATGAAATGCTGTAAAATGTGTTATCTGAGTGCTTTATAAAGGTAATTTTAATTGGATGAGTATCTTGTGAGATATGGCTAAATAAGTGAAGGGTGTTACTGACCATAGTGACACAGAAGAGAATAGAAACATGACAGCTTTATAAAAATCACAATAAATACACATTTCATCATTTTTGAGCCGTCTTTAGATATGTGATAGCATACAAGTCTATTGAAAATGGAGATTTTAATCACCTTAATTGGATGAGAAATGAATAAGTTATAATGATTTGAGACAGGAAGGGTCCAACTCATGACTGAATATTAAGGCTGACTGTAAATGGGATATTTGGAAGCCTTAATGACTGAATTAGAAAATGTCCATAAAAGAAAAATGTGAATTTATGTGTTAAGAGGTATGTAAAGTTTGAGAAACATTGGACCTATGTATAAAAAGTTATGGCTTCACGAATGAGACCTATGCAAATGAATTAGTGAATAAAATATAAATTTATAATGATATGTGTTAAGAAATGAGGTTTATGTCAGAATGACTAATGTGGGTGTATGAAATTTTCATGCATGTTACCTAATAGGTTGTGAAAGCAGACGAGGAATAGAACTAGAAGTTATACCTAATACCTCTCAAGTTCAAGAAAATTAGAAAAGAGATCAAAACCCCTGAAACAGTCGAGGTGAGTATAATCATGCTATTATACTTGTGTAGTAATCCTTTCTTTTATCTTGAGGCTTGTTGAATTGTTCTCGAACCTATATGACTTATTTGATATATGACTCCAAGTGATTGATCCTAGCATGTTGTATGCCAGATTGACCAGATGATATTCAAATTCTTTGCATCTTCTGATCCCCTTGTTATGTTGAACCTATTAATTGCAATATTTTGATGAATCATGTTTTTCTTGTTAGCCATGATTGGTGAGTTCACAGGATACCCAGCTGATGGATTATATTATTAGACCATGTGCACATAGGTAACCCGCCAGTGATGGGTTAGATCCGAGTCCTACCTGGAGAGGGCAGGCCTCCAGGGGCAAGGTTAGGCCAACCTTGTCTAGAATAAGAAAAAGGGAGATATGTTGTACTAATATGCCTCTATCTCTTCTTAAGAAATTCAGAAAAAAAAAAATCAGAACTCAGAAATGAGAAAGCTTAGAATTTGAAATCCTATAGAACTCTACCAAAGAAAGAACCCAAAAATTCATAAAGACTTCAGAACCTAGATTCATTTTTTTAAATAGAACAATTCATATTGAGCTTTATTATTGATACTCATGCGATTGCCGCATTTGACATTACTACCTGTTTATTCATTGATGACATATACTGTTGCTTAGAATGCCACAGACTATTCTTGTGAAGCTAGTCTTGTGTTACCTAGCCTCACAAGCATGGTAGCATGTTTATATCTCACTGAGTCGTGTTGTAGACTTACCTCTCACTATCATTATTTCAGGGGATTAGTAGATCGTACGAGAGGGAAATCCAAGCCTTTTAAGACTCGCTTGGATAAACACACAAGTAATTTTTTGGCATGATGTAAATTGCAGATGCTTATAGATGTTCCATGATTTGTCATAATCATATGTACATGATACATGTATGGATATGCTATGTTGTTAAGAATGATATCAGTTGATGATATGAGATGATCATAGATTGGCAGATAATGTATGTTAGAATTGCAGATTGAGATACTTACTTCTTTCAAAACTGTTAAGCAGGTATAAGGATTAATCAGGCAAACGAATGGGTCACGCCAGATTTTCAATAGAATATAGAAAAAAATTAGACTTAATACGAGTTTTGGTGGCATTAAACCTACCCATTCTCTAATGTCAACACGGTCCAAAAGGCAGGTCGTGTCATATATTAATCATTGTTAATCATAACTGAATAAGATTAGCAATTAATGATTAATAACTAATTTGTAAATAAAGTATAATTTAATAAATCATTTAATTTATTATATTCTAATTACCATTATTAATCAAGTATCACATTTTCATAAATCAATTAATTAATTATATTTTAACAAACTCATAATATTTTAATTACATATATTTTATATATTTAATTAATTTTATATATTTTATATTTAATAAAATTGAAAATATAATCAATCAATTAATTAAATAATAGATTAATTATATTTTAGTAAATCAATACTTAATTAATTAGTGATTTAATAAGATGTTATAAAATTATATAGGCATTAATTGCCCATAAAAATAAAATAACATGCACAACATAGTCGTCACACCTGTGAATATTAAGTCACAGGCTTGAGTACTTATTATATATATATATATATATATATACATTAATTAATTAATAGTATATTAGTCATTATCAATTATAATTGAATAAGATTAACGATTAATGATTAATAGTTAATTTATAAATATAGTATAATTTAACAAATCATTTACTTTATTATATTATAACTACCATTATTAATCACGTATCACATTTTCACAAATCAATTAATTAATTATATTTTAACTAACTCATAATATTTTAATTACATAAAATTATAATTTAATTTACTAAATAGTTGCAATTAAATTTAATAATATTTTTAGGAATATGTAATTAAAAGGAAAATATTTTAGATGCATCAATAATAACGTAAGTAATAATTACGTGTTAATAATCAATAATTAATTAATTAATTTTAAGATTTCAATAAATAACTTATTCAATTATGTATTGATTATTATGAAATACTTTTAATTGATTTTATTTAATTAAGGAATTAAAATAGATCTTTTCAAGGCGTGACACTTAAGTTATGTCTATGACTCCAATAATATTAAAATTTTATTTTATTTGAAGTAATTAATTATTTTGTAATTAATTAATAATATATTATAGTTAATGAATTAATTTTATATATTTTATATTTCATAAAATGAAAAATATAAGCACTGATTCAATTAATTAATTAATTAATTAATTAATTATATTTTAGTAAATCAATACTTAATTAATTAGTGATTTATAACAAATGTTATAAAATTATATAGGCTTTAATTGCCAATAAAAAATACACCTATGAATATTAAGTCACAGCACGACTACTTACCTATATATATATATATATATATATATATCATTGTTAATAATAACTGAATAAGATTAGCAGCTAATGATTAATAACAAATTTGTAAATAAAGTATAATTTAATAAATTATTTAATTTATTATATTCTCGATTACCATTATTAATCAAGTATCACATTTTCATAAATCAATTAATTAGTTATATTTTAACTAACTCATAATATTTTAATTACAGGAAATTATATTTTATTTAATAAATAGTTATAATTAAATTAATTTAATTTTTTAGGAATATGTAATTAGAAAAGGAAAATTATTTTAGACGCATCATTAATAACATAAGTAATAATTACTTGTTAATAATCAATAATTAATTAATTAATTACTAAGATTTCAACAAATAAATTATTTAATTATATATTGATTTTATGAAATATATTTTAATTGATTTTATTTAATTAAGGAATTAAAATAAAGATTTTCACTAGCCGTGTCACTTAAGTTAGGGCTATGACTACAATAATAATAGTTTTTATTTTATTTGAAGTAATTAATTATTTTCTTATTAATTAATAATATATTATAATTAGTGAATTAATTATATATATATTATATTAAATAAAAATGAAAAAGCACTAATTCTACTTAATTAATTAAAGAATAAACTAATTATATTTCAATAAATCAATACTTAATTATTTAAATATTTAATAAAATGTTATAAAATTATCTGACGCTTCATTTCTATTAAAAGAAAATAACTTGTACGACATGATAGTAACGCTTGTGAATATTAAGTCACAAAGCGACTACTTACTTATATATATATGCATTAATTAATTAATAATATATTAATCATTATCAATTATAATTGAAGAAGATTAACAGTTAATGATTATAAATTAATTTATAAATAAAGTATAATTTAATAAATCATTTAATTTATTATATTATAACTACCATTATTAATCAAGTATCACATTTTCATAAATCAATTAATTAATTATATTTTAACAAACTGATAATATTTTAATTGCATGAAATTATATTTAATTTGCTAAATAGTTATAATTAAATTCATTAAAGATATTTTAAGAATATGTAATAAAATGGGAAAATTATTTCAGATGCATTATTAATAACATAAGTAATAATTATGTGTTAATAGTCAATAATTAATTAATTAATAAGATGTCAATAAATCAATTATTTAAATATGTATTGATTATTATGAATTATATTTTAATTAATTTTATTTAATTAAGGGATTAAAATAAATCTTTTCATAGGCGTGACCCTTAAGTCATGTCATTGACTCCTATAATAGTAAAAACTCATTTTATTTTAATTAATTATTTATTTATTTATTTTGTTATTGATCAATAATATACTCATGCAATGCATGTGACTCTATAATAATAAAATTTCATTTTATTTGAAGTAATTAATGAATTAATTATTTTGTTATTAATTAATAATATAATACAATTAGACAATTAAGTTTATTTATATTATATTTGATAAAAATTAAAAATATAGGCTCTAATTCTATTTAATTAATTAAAGAATGCATTAATTATATTTTAATAAATCAATAATTTAATTAATAAAAATTTTATAAAATTATATAGGTGTTAAATGCCCTTAAAAAGAAAATAACATGGACAACATAGTAGTCATGCATGTGAATATTAAGTCACAAGCGTGACTATTTTCCTATATATATATAGAGCAACTAATTAATAATAAATTAATCAATATTAATTATAACTGAATAAGATTAATAGTTAATTATTAATAATTATTTTATAAATGAAGTATAATTTAATAAATCATTTAATTTATTATATTCTAATAACCATTATTAATCAAGGGTCACATTTTCATAAATCAATTAATTAATTATATTTTAACCAACTAATAATATTTTAATTACATAAAATTATATTTTAATTTACTAAATATTTTAATTAAATTCATTAATGATATTTTAAGAATTTGTAATTAAAAATTGGGAAAAAATATTTCGACATATTAATAATAACATAAGTAATAATTACGTGGTCATAATCAATAATTAATTAATTAATAAGATTTAAATAAATCAGTTATTTAATTATAATATTGATTATTATGAATTATATTTTAACTAATTTTGTTTAATTAAGGATTTAAAAATAGATCTTTTCAAAGAATGTGACACTTAAGTCACGTCCAAGAAAAGTTCATTTTATTTTAACTAAATTATCCATTAATTATTTTTATTAATCAATAATATACTTAAGTCACGCCTTTGACTTTCAAAATAATTAAATTTCATTTTATTTTAAGTAATTAGTCAATTAAATATTTTTATTAATTGACAAGATATTATAATTTGTCAATTAATTATATTTATATTATATTTGACAAAAAGGAAAAATATGAGCAATAATTCTATTTAATTAATTAAAGAATAAATTAATTTCAATTTCATAAATCAATACTTAATTATTTATTTATTTAATAACAAATGTTATAAAATTATATAGGCAATAATTGGCTGTAAAAAAAAAAACATGCACATAATGGTAGTCACGCCTGCGAATATTAAGTCACAGGCGTAACTACTTACTGATATACATATACATCTATTAATTAATAATATTAATCATTATTTTTTTTGGCCGAAATTAAAACCATTTTATTAATAGCGAGAAATAGGATCGACATCCTAGTGCTCGGTTCACTATGGCGCTGTGAAGGAAAGAAACCGACAAGAAAACCTCCACAGATTCAGGCCAAGTACAAGTATACAAAAAAAAAGTAGAAAAATCATGTAATACGGATGTAGGGAGTGGCATTTCGTTCTAAGACCAAAGTTCCACGAACAATCAATGGCAAGTCTGCCTCTTGGCGAAAATGAATCGAAACCCCAGATGAGTCAATCCTGGACAAATAATCGGCAACAGTATTGACCTCGCAATAAACATGTGAGATCGAAGAAGAAGAAACAATCATCATATCCTTAATAATTTGAAAATCAGTGTAAAATTGCCACGGCCAGCCTCCATTCCTATTTAATAAAGCCGCAATAGCCGAGTTATCTGTTTGAATTTGTGTTCCAGTGAAACCACAAGCATTGCAAAATCTCAAACCGTTAATAATAGCCTCCAATTCCATGTTCATGTTGTTCGATATTCCCGCATAAGAAGCCTCAGCGTAGAATAGAAAACCTGTCGAAAATCTTACAATAAAATCCCAACCCGATCACAGGTTTGCTGGCGATGAACCGTCTCAGATTCAAAACCATAACATCGTAATCGGGGATCTCCAACTAATCGTGTGAATCTGTTGCTTCCTCGGTTGCCGTATCGGGCAGTTGAATTTGCGTTCAACAAAAAGACGATCATAGAAATCTCTCGGCATCGAACGGTGAGCCAACAATATCCCGGTAAGGTGTTGATGCACAGCTTTGATAATAATCAGCTTGTTAGGTCTTATGTTGTCGAAGACAAAATTATTCCTGGATTTCCAAACCTCCCACAGGACAATTGAAAGTAATATTGAGATGAGCGTCTGACGAAGAGACGAAGAGCTTCCCAAGCGACACCAATACAAAAACATCGGCCATAAACCATGGAAACGTGGGATAATTATTTCCAGCAAAGAAGCAAAATAATCCTAAATTTCTAACACCACAGGACAATAATAGAAGGAGTGGTCACAACTCTCAGAATTTGATCGGCAGAAGCAACAGATAGTAGGATTCAAGGTAAAACCAATACCAACCAAGAAATCAGGAAGAGGCAAAAGTGAGTTCCAAAATTTCCAAACAAATATTGAGATTTTCATAGGCAACAACTTGGACCAAAAAAGTTTTGCGACAGAAGAAATGGGAGCATGAAACCGAACAAAATCATATGCGGTTGCCAATGAAAACAAACTCGTAGATGTAAGCTTCCAAAACACACGATCTGGTGAATCTGTCAAAACCGAAGGTAAAGCATTCAACGCCTGAAATTGTGCATCGGTCATATAGTTTGTAATGAGAGGTAAACAGTAATCTTTATTTCGGATGAAATCAGCCATCGTTAATAAAGGAAGAGGGAATTGGTGCGCATCATCCATATGCCGAAAAGGCCCCAAGCCAGACCAGTTATCATCCCAAAAGTTCGATGAGCCATTCCGGATGCAAATATGCACTTGATTACCGACAAGCCTATCAACAGAAAGAAGCCTTCGCCAGCTAGTTTTCAGCTTGCAGGAGGTAGACAAAGAGGAAATAAATCGGGCCTAATTACCAACTCCATTTTTAAACTGCCACCACAATTTGATCGTGTAAGCTTTAACCACATCTTCTAATTTTCGGAAGCCTAAACTGTTTTCAGTCACCGGCATTGATATTCTCTCCCAAGATCGCCAATGTCGTTTGGATATGTCAGTGGTGCTGCCCCAAAAAAATCGTTGAAAAATCCGCTCTATTTGGCCCAACACAGATTTAGGAGGGACGATTGCCGACATGATATGCAACGACAAAGAAGAGAGAACATGTTTTATCAAGATGAGACGACCTCCAGGCGATAGTAATTTGTGTTTTCAGTTGCCGACTTTTGCCTCCACTCGCTCTACCATGAATATAAAAATTTGTTCTGTTTTCCGTCCCCGAAAAAGAGGAGATCCAAGATATAGTATAGGCAAACAACCCGGCACCATTTGTAGAATAGTTCGAGAAAGTTCCACCCTTGGAGAGGTTAATCCTTCAGATCGAATAAAACAACTTTTAGATTTATTAACCTTCTGACCAGTTGCAAGCTCATAATCCTCTATCAATAGCATAAATTGCTCCATTGAGCGTTTGTCGCCACGAAGGAAGAATATCATATCATCAGCATATGCTAAGTGATTTACTGCGAGAGCGCCTCTTGGAAGGCCATATGGTCGAATTCTGCCAGCTTGGACAAAAGCATTCAAACCCCTGGATAAAGCTTCAGAGACAATAATGAATAAATATGGAGAGAGCGGATCTCCCTGCTTCACACCTCGAGAAGCCTGGAAAAACCCAACAGGGTTTCCATTCAGCAGAATTGAAAACCAACTTGCACGCAAACTGCCCATAATCAAATGCATGAAAGCTTCACAAAAACCAAATTGACGTAGAATTCTGACTAGAAAAGCCCAAATCACTCGATCAAAAGCCTTCATCATATCCAATTTGAGAATCACATTACCACCCCTCGCCGGGTAATCTAAGAAGCGTGTGAGGTCTTGGGCTAACAGTATATTGTCGACAATATCTCGCCCTGCTAGGAAACCCGACTGTACCGGAGAGATCAACTTTGCCAAAATTGGTTTAATCCGTTCTGTCATGAGTTTGGAGAAGATCTTGCCAATAAAATTGCATAAACTAATTAGTCGGAAGTCTGCAAAAGAGGTTACATGTTGCTTTTTTGGAAGGAGAAGAATGAGGACACTTGCGATGGCTCTCGGAAGCGGAATTCCCGACATAAACTCAACACAAGCATTGAAGAGATCATCCTTGATAATAGACCAACAATTGTGATAGAAGGAACCACAAAATCCATCAATGCCAGGTGCACTATGAGTGGAGAGACTCATTACCGCGAGTTTTACTTCATCATAGGTTGGCACTCTCATCAAAGATGCATTATCCGCCTCATCAACCAGAGAAGGGATGAAACCGAACAGACGAGTTGCCGAAGTTTCATTCATGTCCGAGTCTTGACATAGCAACTTTTGGAAGAAATCGATGGCCTCAGTTGAAATTTCAGGAGGGGAATCTAGCCACCTGCCATCAACTGCCCTTATGGAATGGATCCCTAGAAACGATCTTTTTTCACATAAGGAAGCATGAAAAAAATTACTATTTGCATCACCCTCCTTGCACCAACGGATTCGCGATTTTTGGAGCAAAAAATCATCACGTTCCCGTTCTCTCATAATCAAATTCGCCTTTTCTTTGTTTAGTTCAGCTAGAGTATCTGGAGAAGGCAATTGTTCATAAGTCGTTTCATAGTGTAGAACCAAGTCTTCGTAATCTTGTAAGTTCTGAAAAACATCTCCAAAATGTGACTTATTCCAAATTTTCAGTGCCTCCTTCAATTGTCTGAGTTTTAAAGAGAATCTCAACATACCAAAACCGTCAACTGGAGCTCCCCAATGTTCAAGAACTACATCATAAAAACTGGAGCGACGAAGCCACATCCTCTGGAAACGAAAGATTCTAGGTTTGGAGTCAATAGCCATATCAAATCGATGTAAAATAGGAGAGTGATCAGATTGAATTCGACTTAAGTTATGAACAGTGGCCACCGGAAAATGGTCAAGCCAGGCAGGGGAGAAGTGACAACGGTCCAATTTCTTCAGCACTGGTCCATTAGATCGATTCCCAAACCAAGTAAACTCACAGCCCTGAGTAGGACGCTCCTCTAGTCCACACTCAGCTATGAATTCATTAAAATCATCAATCGAAGATAATTCAGGAGTAGCTTGTCCCTGATATTCCTCCAGAGAGCGAATAACATTAAAATTACCTGTAATTATCCAAGGAGTATCAAAATGCAGAAGCTGAAAAGCAAGCAGATTGGCCCATAAAGCCTGTCTTTCTCGACGAGTAGACTTAGCATAAACGACAGAAACAATGAAAGGAGCAGGATGCGTATGATGTTTAACCCGTAAGTGTGGAACTTGTTCATCGCCACCCAGGTTATCCACCGTATAGTCAGCTGAAAATAAAGCCCAGATTTTATTCGTGAGAGACAAAATTGGATTGGAAGTGCAGCTCTCTCGATATCGCAGACAGAACTGATGAATTGCCCATTGGTTTTAATAATAAAACAACCGTCACTTTATGCAAAGCAACTAGATTTTTTAAACGGTGTCGTGTTGGCTTGTTGGCCACGCCCCGAATGTTCCATGTCATGCTACTAATCATTGGGGAAATGTTGAACCGTTACCAGTAGGAGCTCTCCTGGATCGACGAAGAGATGTCTCATTCACAATAGGGATTTTGTTTTTGGAGCCCAAAGGTCGACCGCGTCGACGAGAATGCTGTATATCATCAGGACAAGTAAAAGTTGATCGGAGACCAGGCCTAATGTCGAATCATCACGATAGGCAGGCAAAGGATCATTATCAAAAACATCAGAATGTGAGATAGGCAGAGCAGCATGTTGAGACGGCACACGCAGTTCGACAGGCAGATGATCACAATTTATTTCCTCATTAATAGGCACTTGAGGGGCACTCATAGGCGTAGAAGGTAATAAATCCCCCTGATAATCTTTAGGCCGCGGGAATGAATGGATGAGCTTCTCAATAGAGTGCAAATGAGGTAAAACAGTCGGTGGAGGTTGCAAATCAGGCTTGCTGGTCAGAATTGTGAATTGAGGGGTTGGAGCATGCAATCCAGTCGATTGAGACAGTACTGGCAGCAACGGTGGGCAGGCTGGGCCATTATCATCATCTGGAAGTGGAGAGATAATTTCAAACCTTGATGATAGTTGGGGAGCAGCAGAGGGCGAGTCCTTCGAAAGGGGAAAATCCAAATCAATAGGCGGTAGTTGATCAGGAACCAGCAAAGGAGGTGTAATCAGAACATCAACTGCCGTTTGCACTGGGGGTAAAGAAGTCGGAGTAGAGGAGGGGATATTGGTAATAGGGGCGTTCTGCGCTGTGGGCGAAAATCCAGATGAATTTGGTAGAGTCATTTTTGGTTTCCAAATTTTCGGTACAGGGAGAACACCGGGGGTGAGAGGCAGCGACTGTGATGGAGGAGCGACGGGTTTACCTGGTTGCAACTGACGGCAATGGTCCTTGTCATGGCCGACTTTGTGACAGTGAAGACAGAAAGCTGGGAGATCTTCATAGACAACCGGTTGGAAAAAAGGTTTGGATTCCATACCCAATCGAAGACGCATAGGCAAATCCTTCAAGAGATCGATTTCTAAACATACCCGAGCCACCGACGGTCGCGAGAGATTCAGAATAGGAGAGTCGATTTTCAACAATGTCCCAATCGGTTCAGTCATTCGCTTCAGATATTGTTCGTGAAAGCCATAGACAGGGAGACCTTCAAAAGAAACCCAGATAGGGACGATTGACGATTCTTGTTTGGGATGGAAATTAGGGGTCCATTTGAACACACGCATGATGTGGGAATCAAAAGTCCAGATTGTGCGCAACCAACATCTATGAAAATCCTCTTCAAGGTCAAAATTAATTAGGACATGTCGGAAATCGATCAATCCGATAGTAAAAGCACCAAGAAAACCTATCCGATCGAAAGCTGATCTTAGAAAATCCAGTTTAGGGGTCCTTTTTGTGAATTTGCCCACGAGAGAAAGCCTGAATGGCGCCGATAATTGATCTTGCTCTCTTTGTGTTAAGAAAAATGTAGGTTCCCCTTTCAGCAGCTTCGATGTTGAAACCAGATCTACATCGTCAAGTGGACGAAGAATGGAGCGGGGAGTTTTGAACTAGATAGTGCTCGAGCGAAGGTACGACCACCTCCACATGGCGGCGGCGCTGGGACGGCGCCAGGCATGTGGCCTGGAGATAGGCCGGAAAGAGGGTTACGTCGAGCCTCGTGGCGGAGATACGACGGAGAAGTGACTTACAAATCACTTCATTCTCAGCATTATTTGTCTTGATTAATCATTATTAATTATAAGTGAATAAGATTAACAACTAATGATTATAACATTATTAATCAAGTATCACATTTTCATAAATCAATTAATTAATTATATTTTAACTAAAGGATAATATTTTAATTACATGAAATTATATTTTAATTTACTAACTAGTTCTAATTTAATTAATTTAAGATATTTTAAGAATATGTAATTAAAAAGGTGAAAATATTTCGAAGTATTAATAATAACATCGAGTAATAATTACGTGTTAATAATCAATAATTAATTAATAAGATTTAAATAAATCAATTATTTAATTATTGATTGATAATTATGAATTATGTTTTAATTAATTTTATTTAATTAAAGAATAAAAATGGATCTTTTATAGGCGAGACACTTACCTATATATATATATATATACATCAATTAATTAATAATATATTAATTATTATTAATTATAATGAATAAGATTATCGTTAATGATTAATAACTAATTTATAATTAAAGTATAACTTAATAAATCATTTAATTTATTATATTCTAATTAACATTATTAATCAAGTATCGCATTTTGATAAATCAATTAATTAATTATAATTTAAATTACTTAAAATTATATTTTAATTTACTAAATAGTTGTAATTAAATTCATTGAAGAAATTTTAAGAATAAGTAATTAATTATATTTTAAAAATGAATACTTACTTAATTAATAATTTAATAAAATGTTATAAAATTATATGGGGTTAATTACTCGTAAAAGGAAATAACATATGCGACATGGTAGTCACGCTTGTGAATATTAAGTCACGAGACGTGACTACTTACCTATTATATACATCAATTAATTAATAATATATTAATCATTATTAATTATAACAGAATAAGATTAATAGTTAACGATTAATATTTAATTTGTAAATAAATTAGAATTTAATAAATCATTTAATTTATTATATTCTAATAACCATTATTAATCAAGTATCACATTTTCATAAATCAATTAATTAATTATATTTTAACTAACTCATAATATTTTAATTTCATGAAACTATATTTCAATATACTAAATAGTTTTAAATAAATTCATTAAAGATATTTTGTGAATATGTAATTAAAAATGGGAAAATATTTCGATGCATTAATATTATCATAAGTAATAATTATTTGTTAATATTCATAAGATTTCAATAAATCAATTATTTAATTATATATTGATTATTATGAATTATATTTTAATTATTTTATTTAATTAATGAATTAAAAATTGATCTTTTCACAAGCGTGACACTTAAGTCACGTCTGTGACTCTATAATAGTAAAACTTATCTTATTTTAGCTAAATAATCAATTAATTATTATGTTATTAATCAATAATATACTTAAGTCACGCTTGTGACTCCTAAATAGTATAATTCTATTTTATTTTAATTAATTAATCAACTAATTATTTTCTCTTAATTAATAATATATTATAATTAGTCAATTAATTTTATATATGATATATTTAATAAAAGAAAAATAAGCACTAACTCTACTTAATTAATTGAAGAATAAATACATTTTATTTTAAGAAATCAATATTTATTTATTTATTTAATAAAATATTATAAAATTACATAGGAGTTAATTGCTAGTAAAAATAAAATAACATGCACGACATGGTGGTCACGCTTGTGAATAACATGCCACATGTGTGACTACTTACCTATATATATACATCAATTAATTAATAATATATTAATCATTATTAATTATAACTGAATAAGATTAATAGTTAACGATTAAAAATTAATTTGTAAATAAAGTACCATTTAATTTATTATATTCTAATAACCATTATTATTAAATAAAGTACCATTTAATTTATAATCATAATTAATTATATTTTAACTAAATTATAATATTTTAATTACATGAACTATATTTTAATATACTAAATAGTTATTAAATTCATTTAAGATATTTTGAGAATATGTAATTAAAAATGGGAAACATATTTCAAACGCATTAATAATAACATAAGGAATAATTACGTGTTAACAATCAATAATTAATTAATTAATAGGATTTCAATAAATCAATTATTTAATTATATATTGATTATTATGAATTATATTTTATGTAATTTTATTTAATTAAGAAATTAAAAAATAAATCTTATCATAGGCGTGATACTTAAGTCATACATTGTGACTCATATAACAAAAAGTTTATTTTATTTTGATTAAATAATCAATTAATTATTTTGTTACTAATCAATAATATACTTAGTCATGGCTGTGACTCTTATATTAATAATATTTTATTTTATTTTAATCAATTAATCAATCAATTATTTTGCTATTAATTAATAATATATTATAATTAGTCAATTAATTATATATATTATACTTAATAAAAATGAAAAATCTATTTAATTAAATAAATTAATTATATTTTAAGAAATATACACTTATTTAATTAATTATTTAATAAAAATATTATAAAATAATATAGGGTTAATTGCTCGTAAAAAAATAACATGCACGTCATGGTAGCCACGCTTGTGAATATTAAGTCACGGTGTGACTACTTGCCTATATATATATACATCAATTAATTAATAATATATTAATAATTATTAATTATAACTGAATAAGATTACTAGTTAATGATTAATAATTAATTTATCAATAAAGTATACTTTAATAAATCATTTAATTAATTATATTCTAAGTACCATTATTAATCCATATCACATTTTCATAAATCAATTAATTAATCATATTTTAACTAAGTCATAATATTTTATATACATGAAATTATATTTTGATTTACTAAATAGTTATAATTAAATTAATTAAAGATATTTTAAGAATGTGTAATTACAAAAGGGCAAAATATTTTAGATGCATTAATAATAACATAATTAATAATTACATGTTAATCATCAATAACTATTTAATTCATTGATTTTAATAAATCAATTAATTAATTATATATTAATTATTATGAATTATATTTTAATTTATTTTATTTAATTAAGGAATTAAAAATATATCTTTTCACGAAGTGACAATTAAGTCACTGTGTGACTCCAATAATAATATTTTTATTTTATTTTAGTATCTAATTATTTTAGTATTAATTAATAATATATTATAATTACTTGATTAAATTTTATATTTTATATTTAATAAAATGAAAATATAATCACTAATTCTATTTAATTAACTAAAGAATAAATTAATTATATTTTAATAAATCAATACTTAATTAATTATTTATTTAATAAAATATTATAAATTTATACAGGTGTTAATTGCCTATAAAAAATAACTTGCGACTTGGTAGTCACGCTTGTGAATATTATGTCACAAATGACTACTCACCTATATATATACATTAATTAATTAATAATATATTAATCATTATTAATTATAACTGAATAAGATTAGCAATTAATGATTAATAATTAATTTATAAATAAAGTATATTTTAATAAATCATTTAAGTTATTATATTGTAATTACATTATTAATCAAGTATCACATTTTCATAAATCAATTAATTAATTATATTTTAACTAACTCATAATATTTTAATTGCATGAAATTATATTTTAACTTGCTAAATAGTTATAATTAAATTAATTAAAAATATTTTAGAATATGTAATTAAAAGGGAAAAATTTTAGAGGCATTAATAATAACAAAAGTAATAATTGAGTGTTAATAATCAATAATTAACTAATTAATTATTAAGATTTAGTAAATCATATATTTAATTATATATTGATTGTTATGAATTATATTTTATGTAATTTTATTTAATTAAGGAATTAAAATATATTTTTCACGGACGTGGCGTATGTCACGTCTATGATGCCTATAATAGTAAACGTTCATTTTATTTTAATTAAAAATCAATTAATTATTTTGTTACTAATCAATAATATACTTAAGTCACGCCTATGACTTCTATAATAATAAAATTGTATTTTATTTTAAATAATTAATCAATTAATTATATTGCTATTAATTAATAATATATTACAATTAGTCAATTAATTATATATATATTATACTTAATAAAAATGAAAATATATTTAATTATTTTAAAATAATTAATTATATTTTAGGAAATATATACTTATTTAATTAATTATTTAATAAAATGGTATAAAATTATAAAGGGTAATTGCCCGTAAAAAAAACATGCACGACATGGTAGTCACACTGTGAATATCAAGTCACAAGTGTGAGTACTTACCCATATATATATACATCAAATAATTAATAATATATAAATCGTTATTAATTATAACTGAATAAGATTAACAGCTTAACGGTTAACAATTAATTTGCCAATATAGTATAATTTAATAAATCATTTAATTTATTATTTTCTAATAACCATTATTAATCAAGTATCACATTTTAGTAAATCAATTAATTAATTATATTTTAACTAATGATAATATTTTTGTTACAAGAAATTATATTTTAATATACTAAATAGTTGTAATTAATTCATTAATGATATTTTAAGAATACGTAATTAAAATGGGGAAAAATATTTCAGACACATTAATAATAACATAAGTAATATTTATATGTTAATAATCAATGGTATACTTAAGTCAAGCTGTGACTCCTATGATAACAAATTTTCATTTTATTTTAAGTAATTAGTCAATTAATTATTCTATTATTAATTAATAATATATTATAATTAGCCAATTAACTTTATATATATTATAATTAATAAAATGAAAAATATGAGAACTAATTCTATTTAATTAATTAAAGAATAAATTCATTATATTTAATAAATCAATACTTAATTAATTATTAAATTAATAAAATGTTATAAAATTATACAGGCATTAGTTGCTTGTAAAAAGAAAATAACTTGTACGACATGGTAGTGATGCTTGTGAATATTGTCATAAGCATGACTACACACCTATATATATACATTAATTAATTAATAATATATTAATCATTATTAATTATAACTTAATAAGATTAACGATTAATTATGAATAATTAATTTATAAATAAAGTATAATTTAACAAATCATTTAATTTATTATATTCTAATTACCATCCTTAATCAATTACCACATTTTCATAAATCAATTAATTAATTATATTTTAAATAATTAATAAAATTTTAATTATAGGAAATTATATTTTAATTTGCTAAATAGTTATAATTAAATTAATTAAAGATATTTTAAGAATATGTAGTTAAAAATGGGGAAAAATATTTGAGGCGCTTTAATAATAACATAATCAATAATTAATTAGTTAGTAAGATTTCCATAAATCAATTATTTAATTATATATCGATTATTATGAATTATATTTTATGCTTTTATTTAATTAAGGAATTAAAAATAGATCTTTCCACAAAGCGTGACACTTAAGTCACATCAAGTGACTCTGCAATAGTAAAAGTTTATTTTATTTTAATTAAATAATCAATTAATTATTTTATTATTAACCAATAATATACTAAAGTCACGCCTGTTGACTCATATAATAATAGAATTCTATTTTATTTTAAGTAATTAATCAATTAATTATTTTGCTATTAATTAATAATATATTGTAATTAGTCAATTAGTTATATATATTATACTTAACAAAAATGAAAAATCTATTTCATCAATAGAAGAATAAATTAATTATATTTAAAAATATATACTTATGTAAGTAATTATATAATAAAAATGTTATAAAATTATATAGGAGTTAATTGCTTGTGAAAAAATAACTTGCACGACATGGAAGTCACGTATGTGAATATTAGTCAATTAATTATTTTGTTATTAATTAATAATATATTATAATTAATCAATTATTTTTTTATATATTATATTTCATAAAAATGAAAATATGAGCTCTAATTCTATTTAATTAATTGTTTATATTTAATAAATCCTACTTATTTTAAAAAAATAAATAAATAAGACTCATGGTTTATAACGTATGTATGGAACAAAATTTTGTTCCATTCGCAAGATTGTCCGGAGTTGTAGAGGTAGAGTAAGGGCCGTAGCGAATTGTGTCGAAATACCACTCGAAGCTAACTTTGCTAAAAAATCCGCAAAACCATTAACCTCTCGATAGACATGGAGAATGGACGACGTCGAGTCAGAGAGCATATGTTGAATATCTTCAAGCGCTGCTTCATACCTCCAAGACCAAAACTCTGAATTGTGGTTCAATAGTTGCACAATACCCATATTGTCTGTTTGAACCTGTATTTGCCGGAGGCCATAGGCAATACAAAACCGAAGGCCATAAGCTATGGCCTCTATTTCCATGGCGAAACTAACATTTGAATTACAGTATCGACATTCAGCAAACAAGAAAGAACCATTGGGATATCGCACCACGAATCCCCAACCTGAAGGTCCGGGACAACCAAGTGATGAGCCATCAGTGTTAAGAACAACGGTGCAATCACCCGGGGGCCACCAACATAAAGTCATAATCACCGGCTTGCGAGGCAATTGAAAATGACAGTTAAAAGAAGTGGATAAATTAATCATTTCCTGTCTATCCTTTGGAAATATTTTATGAACTCGCACCATAGAGGAGACATGTTGCATAATCGAAAAGATCAAGGTTGGGACTGCTGTGGACTTACCCTCATATATGCACCGGTTGCGCATTTTCCACAGCTCCCAGAGGATGAAATAAGGTATGACCGAAATGATCACGGGTCTTGCAGTTGTCCCCCTACCAAGAGTAGACCATTCCCGGACAAAGAGCCAAAGGCCAGGGGGAAAGATAAATGAAGATCTAACAGGGCTGCAAAATGTCGCCAGACCATTCTGGCCGTGGGACACTCATAAAATAAGTCTTTGCAATCGTCATTGCCAAGGAACAAAAGACTACATTGCGAAGGATTTAGAAAGAAACCCAACATATTCAATGTTTCCGGGAGAGGAAGAAGGGAGTTATAGAGATGCCACACAAAAATAGAGATCTTCTTTGGCAGAAACTTATTCCAAGCTGGACGAAGAGAGACATTGACAGGGTTACGGGACCTTACCATTTCATATGTCGAGGAAAGGCTGAATTTTCCAGTAACAGATGGTTTCCAAATTCGCCGATCAGGCCCAGAAGAAAACTGTTGGGAATGGGTAAATATAAATGCAGCATGAGTAGGCTGCAAGAAGGGAATAATGCAGCCCAACAACTCTTCCCTCTGGGAAAAGAAATCTCGAACAGTGAGCAGTGGGAGATGAACTTGATGTACTTGATCCAACAAAGAAAAAGTGCCAAGATTTGACCAGTTATCTGTCCAGAAGGACGCTAGTCCAGTATGGATGGAAACATACTCATAGTCCTGAGCAAGCCGATCTACTTTGGCAATTCTCCGCCAATGCGTTCTATGTCTTGTAGTCGGTGATAAGGTGGTAACAAATTTAGCCCAAAGACCCACTTGGTTTTTAACCTTCCACCATAACTTAATCGAATAGGCTGCTACAATATCCTCCAGTTTGCAGAAGCCCAACCCATTCTCATCCATCGGAAAAGAAAGGCGGTCCCATGAACGCCAATGTCGTTTATTATCTGCAAAATAGCTTCCCCATAGAAACTGTTGGAAGACCTCCATTTTGTTTAAGATGGATTTAGGAGGTTTAATAGCAGTGAAGACGTTTTGTGGGATAGAGGATAAGACATGTTTAATTAAAATCATCCGAGTTGTAGGGGATAGCCACTTGTTCTTCCAACTACAAATTCGTTTCTCAATTGCCTCAACTAAACGAGTGAACATACGCTCTGTCTTCCTGCCCCGAAATAATCTGCAGCCTAGGTATTGCAAGGGGAAATAGCCTTGGCCCATTTGTAGGAGCTGCAGAACATCTCGTCGATGATTATGAGACACACCTTCTGGCAATATGAAACAACTTTTTTGCTTGTTAACCTTTTGACCCGTGGCTGCTTCATAATCGCACAGGGGAGGTTAAAGAAGTTAGTATTTGTTTATCACTCCGGATAAAGAAAATTAAATCATCAGCAAAGCAGAGATGAGAGACAACTGGCGAGCTAGTAGGCACACCATAGGGCAATATCCTGCCTTGCATCACATATGAGTGCATAGAGCGAGCCAAAGCCTCCGAAACCAAGATAAATAAGTAAGGTGACAAAGGATCTCCTTGTTTGATGCCTCGGGATGACTGGAAGAAACCCACTGGACTGCCATTCACCAAAATTGAGAACCAGCTGGATTGAAGGATCCCAGTAATCAGCCTGATAAGCCCACCAATGAAACCAAAAGCCGCCAATAGATGGGATAGAAATGACCAAGAGACACGGTCAAAAGCCTTCATCATATCCAGTTTGAGAAGTATATTACCACCTCGAGCCGGGTGGTTAAGAAATTGACATAAATCCTGAGCCATCAGAATATTGTCCACAATGTCCCGCCCAGATAAAAAAGCCGACTGCTCCGGGGAGATCAACTTGGGTAGGACAGGTTTCAACTGTTCCGTAAGTATCTTCGTGAAGACTTTATTCAGAAAAGTACAGAGACTGATTGGTCGAAAGTCGGAAAAAGAATTTACACTTAGCTTTTTCGGCAAAAGAGTAATCAACGTACTACTTACTGCACGAGGAATTGGAATCCCGGACATAAATTCAGTACAGGCATCAAAGAGATCATAACAGATGATGTCCCAACAATTATGATAATGTGTGTCGGGTCTTACCGCTTCAAGGTCAATGTGTGTCCTGTGATAAGAGGGATTGAAAATATCTTACCGCTTCAAGGTCAATGTGTGTCGGGTCTGTCAACCACTGCCCAGTACTATCTATAATTTTGTGGATCCCCAATCGCGTTCGGTTTTCTGCCAAGGAGGCATGAAAATATGCAGTGTTAGCATCACCCTCCATCTCAACTTTTGAAGCATAAAATCCTCATGTTCTTTAAGTCGTAGTAACAGTTCAGCTTTAGATTTGTTCAGCCTCATTAGAGCGTCATTAGTTCCAGAGTCTTCAAATTCCCGTTCCAGCTGCATCACACTGACTCCGCCAATTTCAGATTAAGGAAGACATCCCCAAACTTCTCCTTATTCCAAAGCCGTAAACAAGATTTGAGGCGACGAAGCTTGAGTGAAAACCGTAACATACCATGACAGTCAATGGGCTGAGCCCAATTCAATTGTACCAAAGTGAGAAAATCATCGCGACGTAGCCACATCCGTTGGAAACGAAAGAGGCGTGGGCGTGAAATTTGTTCCGTGTTAAATTGGCACAACAGGGGGCTATGATCTGACCCCGTTCGATTTAAGTTGTGAATAGAGGAAATCGGAAATAGATCAGCCCACTCTGTAGTGACAAGTGTCCGATCCAACTTCTTCATAACACGACCATTGGATCTAGTGCCTACCCAAGTAAATTCAGCACCTTGCGTGGGGAGTTCCAACAGGCTGCAAGAAGCTATGAAGGAATTAAAGTCATCCATAGAGGCAAGCTCAGGAGATCCAAGACTGCTATACTCATCAAGACTGCGGATGACATTAAAATCTCCCCCCAATAACCACGAGACATTAGCGTGAGTAGCACGAAAGGCACTTAACTCAGACCACAAAGCAAGACGGTCCCGTCTTGTCGACCTCGCATAGACTACAGAAATATAAAAATCTGTATGCACATGAGCGTGGGTTAATTGCAAGTGCATAACCTGTTCGGTACCACTAAGTACCGTAGCTGAATAAGCATTGGAAAAGAGAGCCCAGATTTTATTAGTGTCTGAAACAAAGCCAGTTGTAAAATGTAATTTCCTCAGTAGTCCATCCAAAAAAGTAGGTTGCACCATAGGTTCAATCACAAAAATCACAGATAATTTGTGCATGTCAGTCAGAGACTTAAGACGACGTTGGGAGGCCGTGTTACCCACCCCACGTATATTCCAAATGAGGCTACTAATCATGGGGGAGGAGCAGAAGAAGTAGCCTTAGAAGCTCTCGCCGATCGGCGAAGAGATTCAGCATCAAAAGTGACTTTCTTATTTTTTGAACCCACAGGACGACCTTGTTTCGGTAGGGTGGTTTCGCCTTCAAACTGAACCATTCGTGAAATTTCCAAAATCTGTTGACCAGAAGTTGTACCAAGCCTGAAATCATCCTGAACTTGAGTGGGCATAAGACCCTCAGGAATGACCTGAGGAATCGCAACAGTAACAGAAAAATTCTGAAGTGGTGCTGTTAAGTCTGTAGTAGTGGAAGCCACATTAACAGAGTCCCCATGTATAACCTCCGAAGCAAGTGGGGTATTAGTAGTAGCATTAGGCTGAACAAGGACATCATCAGAATTAGCAGGGCATATTCCAGAATGCACAAAATCAGGGGCAGTTAATGCAGAAGGTGTTACAAAGTCGGGAGCAGTATTAACCACTCCATCATCAATGATTTCAAGGATTGCATTAGATTAGGGGACAGATGGTATAGAACGAACAGAATGGCCAGTGGCCTTATCAATCTCAGACAATATTGCACATTGAGAGGAAACTTGAAGGCATGATGAAATTGGGACGGTAGCAACATCATCATTCAGGCCCGAAGTTTGTGGCTTGCGCGAAGGGTCGTCGGACATTGCAGATTCAAGAACCGAAGCAGTAGGAGGAACAGAGGGGGCGAGTGAGGGGGATCCGTATCTTGGACAGACAGGCTAGAAGCAGCGGGCTCCTTAGCCTTCCAAACCTGAACGGGAGGAAGTTTTGATTCCATGGCTACAGCAGTGGGAGGAGGATTGCGCAGTTTGTGGCGACAGTCAGTTTTTGTATGACCTACCTTCCGATAGTGACGACAGAACGAAGGCAGGTTTTCATACAACACATATTGGAAATAGGCATGCTCTTCCGTACCCAGGCGCAAGCGAGTCGGCAGCTCCTTCAACAAATCAACTTCAATACAGACCCTAACAATCGAGGGTCGAGAGAGATTTAGGGTTGGGACATCAATTTTCAGTGGAACGCCGATCATAGTTGCCAACCAGTGAAGGTAATTTTCATGGAAGCAGTGAATTGGTAAACCCTCGAAAGAGACCCAGATCGGAACAACAAGGGATTCATGGTCAGGGTGAAAGTCCGGCGACCACTTAAACATGCGCATAAGATGACTATCGAACGTCCAGATGGCTCGCAACCAGCAACGTTGGTAGTCTTCCTCAAGATCAAAATAGATTAAAATGTGGCGGAAATCAATCATGCCGAGGGTAAAGTTACCCTTAAACCCGATTCTTTCGAAAGACGATCTCAGGAAATCCATCTTCGGCCGACCCTTGGAAAATTTGCCAACCAACGCCAAATGAAAAGGAGCAGCGAGCTGTGCCTCTTCCTCCTTGGTAAGGAAGAAAGTTGGTTCTCCCTTGTACATCTTGGGTCGAGACGCGATGTGGACCTCAGATTGCTGTGGCTGAAGAAGCAACTTGGGTGAGGGCTTTGCGCCTGTAAGCGCCTGTGCGAAAGAGCGCACTCCCTCCGGTGGAGGCGCCGGCAAGATGTCGACCATGGATCACCGTCTGTTCTCCTCGCAATCGCCTGTGTTGTCGTCGAGTTTTTATTTTATAAAGTAATAAAATTGTTATAAAAGTATATAGGCGTAAATCGCTTGTAAAAAGAAAATAACTTGCACGACATGGTAGTGACGCTTGTGAATATTGTCACAGGTATGACCACATACCTATATATATACATTAATTAATTAATAATATATTAATCATTATTAATCATAACTAAATAAGATTAACAGTTAATGATTAATAATAAATTTAATGATAAAGTATAATTTAATAAATCATTTAATTTATTATATTCTAATTACCACTATTAATCAAGTATCACATTTTCATAAATAAACTAATTAATTATTAAGATTTAATTAAACCAATTATTTAATTATAGATTGATTATAACTAATTATATTTTATTTAATTAAGGATCTAAAATTAGATCTTTTCATAAAGGGATACTTTCCTATATATATACATCAATTAATTATTATTAATTGTAGTTGAATAAGACTAACAGTTAATGATTAATAACTAATTATTATAATTTAATAAATAATTTAATTTATTATATTCTAATTACCATTATTAATCAAGTATCATTTTGATAAATCAATTAGTTAATTATATTTGAAATAAATAATATTATTTTAATTACATGAAATTATATTTTAATTTACTAAATAGTTGTAATTAAATTCATTTAAGATTTTATAAGAATGTGTAATTAAAATGGGGAAAAAATATTTCATACGCATTAATAATACCATAAGTAATAATTACGTGTTAATAATCAATAATTAATTAATAAGATTTTTATATATCAATTATTTAATTATATATTCATTATTATGAATTATGTTTTAATTAATTTTATTTAATTAAGAATTTAAAATAAATCTTTTCACAGTGTGACATTTAAGTCATGTTAGTGGCTGCTATAATAGTAAAAGTCAATTTATTTTAATTAAATAATCAATTTATTATTTTTTATTAATAAATAATATACTTAAGTCATACCTGTGACTTTTATAATAATTAAATTCCATCTCATTTTAAGTAATTAGTCAATTAAGAAAAAAGGTAGACAAACAAAAATTGAAAAAAGTTCAGAAGGCGACACAGGCGATTGCGAGGAGAACAAACGACGATTGTACAACGATTACCATGGCCGGCATCTCGCGCGCGCCTCACCAATGGAGTGCGTTCTTTCAAGACAAAGCGCTTCTGAGCAAAGCCCTCTCCCCGGTTGCTTCTCCAACCGCAGCGATCTGAGGTTCACATCGCGTCTCGACCCAAGATGTATAAGGGAGAATCGACCTTCTTCCTTACCAAGGAGGAAGAGGCATAACTCGTTGCTCCTTTTCATTTGGCGTTGGTAGGCAAATTTTTCAAAGGTCGGCCGAAGATGGATTTCCTGAGATCTTCTTTCGACAAAATCGGGTTTAAGGGTAACTTTACCCTAGGCATGATTGATTTCCGCCATGTTTTAATCTGTTTTGATCTTAAGGAAGATTACCAACGTTGCTGGTTGCGAGCCATCTGGACGTTCGACAGTCATCTTATGCGCGTGTTTAAGTGGTCGACGGACCTTCACCCTGACCATGAATCCCCTGTTGTTCCGATCTGGGTTTCTTTCGAGGGTTTACCGATTCACTGCTTCCATGAAAATTACCTTCACTGGTTGGCAACTATGATCGGCGTTCCACTAAAAATTGATGTTCCAACCTTAAATCTCTCTCGGCCCTTGATTGCTAGAGTATGTATTGAAGTTGATTTGTTGAAGGAGCTGCCGACTCGCTTGAGACTGGGTACGGAAGAGCATGCCTATTTCCAATCTGTGCTGTATGAGAATCTGCCTTCGTTCTGTCATCATTGTCGGAAGGTAGGTCATACAGAGACTGACTGTCGCCACAAACTGCGCAACCCTCCTCCCACTGCTGTAACTATGGAATCAAAAATTCCTCCCGTTAAGGTTTGGAAGGCTAAGGAGCCCGCTGCTTCTAGCCTGTCTGTCCAAGATACGAATCACTCTCTACTCGCCCCCTCTGTTCCTCCTACTGCTTCGGTTCTTGAGTCTGCGATGTCCGACGACCCTTCGCGTAAGCCACAGCCTCCGGGCCAGAATGCTGATGTTGTTACCGGCCCAATTTCATCCTGCCTTCAAGTTTCCTCTCAATGTGTGATATTGTCTGAGATTGATGAGGTCACTGGCCATTCTGTTCACTCTATACCATCTGTCCCCCAATCTAATGCAATCCTTGAAATAATTGATGATGAAGTGGTTAATACTGCTCCCGAATTTGTAACACCTTCTGCATTAACTGCCCCTGATTTTGTGCATTCTGGAATATGCCCTGCTAATACCGATGCTATCCTTGTTCAGCCTAATGCTACTGCTAATACCACACTTGCTCCGAAGGATATACATGGGGACGCTGTTAATGTGGCTTCCACTACTACAGACTTAACAGCACCACTTCAGAATTTTTCTATTATCGTTGAGATTCCTCAGGTCATTTCTGAGGGTCCTATGCCAACTCAAGTTCAGGATGATTTCTGGCTTGGTACAGCTTCTGGTCAACAGAATGTGGAGATTTCTCGAATGATTCAGTCTAAAGGCGAAACCACCCTAAAAAATGGGGTCGTCCTGTGGGTTCAAAAAATAAAAAAGTCACTTTTAATGATGAATCTCTTCGCCAATCGGCGAGAGCTCCTAAGGCTACTTCTTCTGCTCATCCCCCATGATTAGTAGCCTCATTTGGAATATACGTGGGGTGGGTAACACGGCCTCCCAACGTCGTCTTAAGTCTCTGACTGCCATGCACAAACTGTCTGCGATTTTTGTGATTGAACCAATGGCGTAACCTACTTTTTTGGATGGACTACTGAGGAAATTACATTTTACAACTGGCTTTGTTTCAGACACTAATAAAATCTAGGCTCTCCTTTCCAATGCTTATTCCGCTACAATACTTAGTGGAACCGAACAGGTTATGCACTTGCACTTAACCCATGCTAATGTGCATACATATTTTTATATCTTTGTAGTCTATGCGAGGTCGACAAGACGGGACCGTCTTGCATTGTGGTCTGAGTTATGTGCCTTTCGTGCTGCTCACGCTAATGTCCCGTGGTTATTGGGGGGCGACTTTAATGTCATCCGCAGTCTTGATGAATATAACGGTCTTGGATCTCCTAAGCTTGCCTCTATGGATGACTTTAATTCCTTCATAGCTTCTTGCAGCCTATTGGAAATCCCCACGCAGGGTGCTGAATTTACTTAGGTAGGCAATAGGTCCAATGGTCGTGTTATGAAGAAGTTGGATCGGACAACGGTCACTACAGAGTGGGCTGATCTATTTCTGATTTCCTCTATTCAAAACTTAAATCGCACGGGGTCAGATCATAGCCCAATGTTGTGCCAATTTAACACGGAACAAATTTCACGCCCACGCCTCTTTCGTTTCCAACGGATGTGGCTACGTCGCGATGATTTCCACACTTTGGTACAATTAAATTAGGCTCAGCCAATTGACTGTCATGGTATGTTACGGTTTTCCCTAAAGCTTCGTCGCCTCAAATCCTGTTTGCGGCTCTGGAACAAGGAGAAGTTTGGGGATGTCTTCCTTAATCTGAAAATGGCAGAGTCAGCTGTGATGCAGCTGGAACGGGAGTTTGAAGCCTCTGGCACCAATGAAGCTCTAATGAGGCTGAACAAATCCAAAGCTGAACTGTTACTACGACTTAAAGAACATGAGGATTTTATGCTTCAAAAGTTGAGATTGAAATGGCTCAAGGAGGGTGATACTAACACTGCATATTTTCATGCCTCCTTGGTAGAGAAACGAACGCGATTGGGGATCCACAGAATTATAGATAGTAATGGGCAGTGGTTGACAGACCCGACACACATTGAACTCGAAGCGGTCAAATATTTTCAATCCCTCTTATCACAGGAGGTAGTTGAGGATGAGGAGGCAGCAACCTCTCGGCTGTTAAGCTACATACCGAGGCTTATTGAGGATGAGGAAAATGTTTTGTTGTTACAACCGGTTACAATGGAGGAGATTAAGCAAGCAGTCATGAGTTTATCGTCCACTAGTGCGCCCGGAGTTGATGGATTCTGTGGAGCTTTTTATCATAATTGTTGGGACATCATCTGTTATGATCTCTTTGATGCCTGTACTGAATTTATGTCCGGGATTTCAATTCCTCGTGTAGTAAGTAGTACGTTGATTACTCTTTTGCCGAAAAAGCTAAGTGTAAATTCTTTTTCCGACTTTCGACCAATCAGTCTCTGTACTTTCCTGAATAAGATCTTCACGAAGATACTTACGGAACGGTTGAAAACTGTTTTACCCAATTTGATCCCCCCGGAGCAGTCGGCTTTTTTATCTGGGCGGGACATTGTGGACAATATTCTGATGGCTCAAGATTTATGTCAATTTCTTAACCACCCTGCTCGAGGTGGTAATATACTTCTCAAACTAGATATGATGAACGCTTTTGACCGTGTCTCTTGGTCATTTCTATCCCGTCTATTGGCGGCCTTTGGTTTCAATGGTGGGCTTATTAGGCTGATTATTGGGACCCTTCAATCCATCTGGTTCTCAATTTTGGTGAATGGCAGTCCAGTGGGTTTCTTCCAGTCATCCTGAGGCATCAAACAAGGAGATCCTTTGTCATCTTACTTATTTATCTTGGTTTCGGAGGCTTTGACTCGCTTTATGCAATCATTTGTGATGCAAGGCAGGATATTGTCCTATGGTGTGCCTACTAGCTCGGCAGTTGTCTCTCATCTCTGCTTTGCTGACGATTTAATTATCTTTATCCGGAGCGATAAACGGTCACTAACTCAGCTTAACCTCCTGCTTGCTGATTATGAAGCATCTACGGGTCAAAAGGTTAACAAGCAAAAAAGTTGTTTTATATTGCCAGAAGGTGTGTCTCATAATCATCGACGAGATGTTCTACTGGGCCAAGGCTATTTCCCCTTGCAATACCTAGGTTGCAGATTATTCTGGGACAGAAAGACAGAGCATATGTTTACTCATTTAGTTGAGGCAATTGAGACATGAATTTGTAGTTGGAACAATAAGTGGCTATCCCCTACAGCTCGGATGATTTTAATCAAACATGTCTTATCCTCCATCCCACAACACGTCTTCACTGCTATTGAACCTCCTAAATCCATCTTAAACAAAATGGAGAAGGTCTTCCAACAATTTTTATGGGGAAGCTATTTTACAGATAATAAACGACATTGGCGTTCATGGGACCGTCTTTCTCTCCCGATGGATGAGAATGGATTGGGCTTCCGAAAACTGGAGGACATTGTAGCAGCCTATTCGATTAAGTTATGGTGGAAGGTTAAAAACCAAGTGGGTCTTTGGGCTAAATTTGTTACCACCTTATCACCGACTGTAAGACTTAAAACGCATTGGCAGAGAATTGCCAAAGTAGATCGGTTTACTCAGGACTATGAGTATGTTTCTATCCATACTGGACTAGCGTCCTTTTAGACAGATAACTGGTCAAATCTTGGAGCTTTTTCTTCGTTGGATCAAATACATCAAGTTCCTCTCCCACTGCTCACTGTCCGAGATTTCTTTTTCCAGAGGGAAGAGTTGTTGGGCTGCATTATTCCTTTCTTGCAACCTGCTCACGCTGCATTTATATCTACCCATTCCCAACAGTTTTCTTCTGGGCCTGATCGACGAATTTGGACACCAACCGTTAGGGGTGTTCAAAAAAACCCGCGAACATGTAAACTAGACCTGAACCGCATGAACCGAACCTGTAAATAAGGTTAACCGAACCTAAGTTCAGGTTCGGTTCGAACTGAACCTGAAAAATCAGGTTCATGGTTCAGGTTCAGGTTTCTAACTTGCAGTTATAGGTTTTAAACCTGAACCTGAAACACCCAAAAAATTTATCATATATTTAAATATAATTTAAGAGGATAATAATAATAATAAATTTACTAGTATTTACTATATTAATTCTTGAGCAAAAGAAGAAGAAAAGAAAAACTACTTTAATTCTATGTTATTAAACATTAATCTCGAACATTGCTATTATAAGTAACAACTAATGCATAACACTCAATACTTCTACTTGAAATAGTAATTAATATGTGTCAAAGCTATTGATCAAGTATTAAACTATTAATAGAAAAAATTCATTGACTAAAATAATATAATCATTTAGAGATTAATTAAAGAAATTAATAAATGTAAAACACATTTATTAAGAAATATATAATATAGTTGCTCATAAATAATAAGCATATAATAATAATGTCTTGTACAAATACAAACATAACTTTATTTATCTAAGCACTTCGATTGGAAAGTAATAGAGAACTCTATTGAAAGTTTATTAAGAAAGCGAGACATTAGCATAAAATCCTTACGTAAGGTTTTGTGTTCAATTTTTGTTAATATAATGAATAGCAATCATTTTAATATTTAAATTGAGAATAGCAATGTAGTTTGTTCTTATATAAATCATTGATATGACAATGTAGTTTGTTCTTATATGAATAATTGATAAAATTGCTAAGATCACTTGTAAATTCAATTCTTCTAAAAAATGGTAATTCAATTCAACGGTCTTAATACAAACCTAGTAAATTTATGGCTAAGATCGCTTGAATCACAATTAATCTTTTATCAAATATCAGCCATTGAAGTTGAAAAGTTTTTTCCTTGATGAAAACAAAGAAAAATTAAAGGTCATTCTATTCGTTCGAAAAAGAAAAAAAATTCATTCAATCTTTTATCCTACAATAACTTCTCAACCTCTCATATCTCAAACTACCATCCTACCATCCTATTCGAAGAATAATTGTTGAATAATTTATCTTTTTTTTTCTAGTATGGATCTTTTATAAGACATTTTTTGATTTATTTTTACTTTGCTTGGGTTTAACATATTGGATTAATCTTTGATGGATTTTATATGCATACTTTTATGAATAATTTGTATTCGTTTTCATTAATTTTTTAAATAATTTTTTGTCATCTATATTGATATAAATAGGCTCTGGTTATACTAAGAACCGAACCTAAAAATAGGTTAACCGATCCTATAGGTTCTTTAGGTTCAGGTTCGCGAAATTGCCGAACCTGACATTCAGGTTCAGGTTCAGGTTATTTATGAACGGGTCAGGTTACCCTACCATGAACACCCCTACTAAGCGTTACCGGAAAATTCAGCCTTTCCTCGGCTTATGAAATGGTAAGGTCCCATAACTCTGTCAATGTCTCTCTTCGTCAAGCTTGGAATAAGTTTCTGCCAAAGAAGATCTCTATATTTGTGTGGCGTCTCTATAATTCCCTTCTTCCTTTCCCGGAAACATTGAACATGTTAGGTTTCTTTCTAAATCCATCGCAATGTAGTATTTGTTCCTTGGCAGCCGACAGTGTACAGCACCTTTTTTATGAGTGTCCTACGACCAGAATGGTATGGCGACGCTTTGCAGCCCTGTTAGATCTTCATTTATCTTTCCCCCCTGGCCTATGGCTCTTTATCCGGGAGTGGTCTACTCTTGATAGGGGGACAATTGCAAGACCTGTGATCATTTCGGTCATACCTTACTTCATCATTTGGGAGCTGTGGAAAATGCGCAACTTGCGCGTATATGAGGGTAAGTCCACAACAGTCTCAGCCTTGATCTTTTCGATTATGCAACATGTTTCCTCTATGGTGCAATTTCATAAAATATTTCCAAAGGATAGACAGGAAATGATTACTTTATCCACTTCTTTTAACTGTCATTTTCAATTGCCTCAAAAGCCGGTGATTATGACTTTATGTTGGCGGCCCCTGGATGATTGCAACGTTGTCCTTAACACTGATGGCTCATCGCTTGGATGTCCCGGACCTTCAGGTTGGGGATTCGTGGTGTGATATGCCAATGGTTCTTTCTTGTTTGCTGAGTGTCGATACTGTAATTCAAATGTTAGTTTCGCCATGGAAATAGAGGCCATAGCTTGTAGCCTTCGGTTTTGTGTTGCCAATGGATTCCGGAAAATACAGGTTCAAACTGATAATATAGGTATTGTGCAACTATTGAACCACAATTCAGAATTTTGGCCTTGGAGGTATGAAGCAGCGGTTGAAGATATTAGACATATGCTCTCTGACTCGACGTCGTCCATTCTCCACGTTTATCGAGAGGTTAATAGCTTTGCGGATTTTTTAGCAAAGTTAGCTTCGAGTGGTATTTCGACACAATTTGCTACGGCACTTACTCTACCTCTTCATCTCCGGACAATCTTGCGAATGGAACAGAATTTTGTTCCATACATACGATATAAACCATGAGTCTTATTTCTTTTCTTTACAGGACTTTTGTACTGCACTTTATCTACTCTTGTAGAGCTATGTTTTAATAAAATCCCCCCCCCCCCGCCTTTTCTTCAAAAAAAAGTAATTAATCAATTAATTTATTTTCTTAATTAATAATATATTATAATTAGACATTTAATTATATATATCATATTTGATAAAATGAAAAATTTGAGCACTAATTCTATTTGATTAAGTAAAGAATAAATTAACTATATTTCTATAAATCAATACTTAATTATTTATTTATTTAATAACAAATGTTATAAAATTTTATAGGCATTAATTGCCCATAAAAGAAAATAACATGCAAAGCATAGTAGTCACGCATGTGAATATTAAGTCACAAAAGTGACTAGTTACCTATATATATACACATCAATTAATTAATATATATATTAATCATTATTAATTATAAGTGAATAAAATTAACAACTAATGATTAATAATTAATTTATAAATAAAGTATAATTTAATAAATCATTTAATTTATTATATTCTAATTACCATTATTAATCGGTTATCACATTTTCATAAATCAATTAATTAATTATATTTTAACTAATGATAAAATTTTAATTACATGAAATTATATTTTTATTTGACAAACAGCTATAATCAAATTCATTAAAGATATTTTAAGAATATGTAATTAAAAAGTGGGAAAATTATTTCAGTGCATTAATAATAACATAAGTAATAATTACAAGTTAATAATCAATAATTAATTAGCTAATTAACACGATTTCAATAAATCAATTATTTAATTATATATTGATTATTATGAATTATATTTTAACAAAATTTACTTAATTAAGTAATTAAAATAAATCTTTACAGGCGTGATACTTAAGTCACGTTTGTGACTCCTATAATAGTTAAAGTTTATTTTAATTTAATTATATAATCAATTAATTATTTTGTTATTAATCAATAATAAACATAAGTCACACCTATGACTCCTATAATAATAAATTTCTATTTTGTTTTAAATAATTAATATATTAATTATTTTAGATTAATTAACAATATATTATAATTAATCAATTATATATATATATTATATTTAATAAAATAAAAATAAACACTAATTCTATTTAATTAATTAAAGATTAAATTAACTATATTTTCATAAGTCAAAACTTAATTAATTAATTATTTATATAATAAATGTTATAAAATTATATAGGCATTAATTGCCAATAAAAATGCACGAGATAGTAGTCACGCCTATGACTTAATACGCTTGTGAATATTAAATCACAGGCATGACTATTTACATACATACATACATACACACACACACACACACACACACACACACACACACATATCAATTAATTAATAATATATTCATCATTATTAATTATAACTGAACAAGATTGAGAGTTAAAGATTAATAATTTATATATAAATAAAATATAATTTAATAAATCATTTAATTTATTATGTTCTAATTACCATTATTAATCAAGTATCACATTTTCATAAATCAATTAATTAATTATATTTTAGCTAATTGATAATATTTTAATTACATGAAATTATTTTTAATATGCTAAATAGTTATAATTAAATTTGTTAAAGATATTTTAAGAAATAATTACATGTTAATAGTCAATAATTAATTTATTAATAGGATGTCAATAAATCAATTATTTAATTATATATTTATTATTATGAATTATATTTTATCATATTTTATTTAATTAAGAAATTAAAAATATATCGTTTCATAAGGCGTGACCCTTAAGTCACGTCGGTGATTCCTACAATAGTAAAAGTTTATTTTATTTTTATTAAATAATCAATCAGTTATTTTGTTATTAATCAATAATATACTTAAGTCACGATTGTGACTACTATAATAATTAAATTTCATTTCATTTTAAGTAATCAATCAATTATTTATTTTGTTATTAATTAATAATATATTATAATTAGACAATTAAGTTTATATATATATTATATTTGATAAAAATGAAAATATAAGCAATAATTCTATTTAATTGATTAAAAATTCATTAATTATATTTTCATAAATCAATTTTAATTAATTATTTATTTAATAAAATATTTCAAAATTATATAGGTGTTACATGCCCTTAAAAGAAAATAACATGCATAGCATGACATTACACATATGAATATTAAGACACAAAGTGACTACTTACCCATATATATAGATCAATTAATTAATAATATATTAATTATATTTTAACTAACTAATAATATTTTAATTACAAAAATTATATGTTAATTTATTAAATAGTTGTAATTAAATTCATTAAAGATTTTTAAGAATATGTAATTAAAAGGGAAAAATATTTCAGATGCATTAATAATACCATATGTAATAATTAGATGTTAATGATCAATAATTAGTTAATTAATAAGGTTTCAACAGATCAATTATTTGATTATATATTTGTCAATTAATTACATATATTATATTTGATAAAATGAAAAATATGGGCACTAATTCTATTTAATGAATTAAAGAATGAATTAATCACATTTTCATAAATCAATACTCAATTAATTATTTACTTAATAACAAATGTTAAAAATTTATATAGGTGTTAATTGCCAATAAAAGAAAATAGCATACGAGCATGGTAGTCATACTTATGAATATTAAGTCACAGGCATGACTACTTTCCTATATATATATATACACATCAATTAATTAATAACATATTAATTATTATTAATTAATTTATAAATAAAGTATAATTTAACAAATCCTTTAATTTATTATATGCTAATCACCATTATTAATCAATTATCATATTTTCATAAATCAATCAATTAATTATATTTTCACTAATTGATAATATTTTAATTACATTAAATTATATTTTTATTTGTTAAATAGTTATAATTAAATTCATTAAAGATATTTTAAGAATATGTAATTAAAAAATCAGAAAAATTATTTCAGACTCATTAATAATTACGTGTTAATAGTCAATAATTAATTAATTAAAAATTTCAATAAATCAATTATTTAATTATATATTGATTATTAAGAATTATATTTTAATTAATTTTACTTAGTTAAGGATTTAAAATATATATTTTCACAAAAGTGACACTTAAGTCACCTCAATGACGCCCATAATAATAAAAGTTAATTTTATTTGAATTAAATAATCAATTAATTATTTTTATTTATCAATAACATATTTAAGTCATTCTGTGACTTTTATAATAGTTAAATTTCATTTTATTTTAAGTAATTAGTCAATTAATTATTTTTATTAATTAGTAATATATTATAATTTGTCAATTGATTATATATATTAGATTTGATGAAAATGAAAATATGAGCACTAATTCTATTTAATTAATTAAATAATAAACTAATTATATTTTCATAAAGCAGTACTGAATTAATTATTTATTTAATAACAAATGTTATAAAATTATATAGGTGTTAATTGCTGATAAAAGAAAATAACATGCATAGCATAGTAGTCACTTTGTGAATATTAAGTCACGAGGGTGACTACTACCTATATATATACACATCAATTAATTAATAATATATTAATCTTTATTAATTATAAGTAAATAAGATTAAAACTAATGACTAATAATTAATTTATAAATGAAGAATAATTTAACAAATCATTTAATTTATTATATTCTAATCATCATTATTAATTAATTATCACATTTTCATAAATCAATTAATTAATTATATTTAAACTAATTGATAACATTTTAATTACATGAAATTATTATTTTATTTTCTAAATAGTTATAATTAAATTAAATATTTTAAGAACATGTAATTAAAAATGGGAAAATTTATTTCGGATGCATTAATAATAACGCAATTAACAATTGCGTATTACTAATCAACAATTAGTTAATTAATAATATGTCAATAAATCAATTGTTTAATTATATGTTGATTATTATGAATTATATTTTAATTCATTTTATTTAATCAAGGAATTAAAAATAGATCTTTTCGTAGGCGTGACCCTTAACGTCGGTGACTCTTATAACGATAAAAGTTCATTTTATTTTAATTGAATAATCAATTAATTATTTTGTTGTTAATCAATAGTGTACTTAAGTGACGCTTGTGACTCCTATAAAAATAAATTTTCATTTTATTTCAAGTAATTGCCTGTAAAAAATAACATGCACGACATGGTAGTCACGCCTATGAATATTAAGTCACGTGTGACTACTTACCTATATATATACCTCAATTATTTAATAATATATATATCGTTATTAATTATAACTGAATAACATTAACAATTAACGATTAACAATTAATTTGTCAATATGGTATAATTTAATAAATCATTTAATTTATTATATTGTAATAACCATTTTAATCAAGTATCACATTTTCGAAATCAATGAATTAATTATATTTTAATGATGATAATATTTTTGTTACATGAAATTGTATTTTAATATACTAAATTGTTTTAGTTAAATTCATTCATGATATTTTAAGAATACGTAATTAAAAATGGGAAAAATATTTCATACGCATTAATAATAACATAAGTAATATTTACGTGTTAATAATCAATAGTATACTTAAGTCAAGCTCATGATTCCTATAATAACAAATTTTCATTTTATTTTAAGTGATTAGTCAATTAATTATTTTATTATTAATTAATAATATATTATAATTAGCCAATTAATTTTATATATTATATTTAATAAAAATGAAAAATATAAGTACTAATTCTATTTAATTAATTAAAATAAATTAATTATATTTAATAAATCAATACTTAATTAATTATTAAATTAATAAAATGTTATAAAATTATACAGTTTTAATTGCCTGCAAAAAGAAAATAACTTGTATGACATGGTAGTGGCCTTTGTGAATATTGTTATAGGCATGACTACATAGCTATATATATATACATTAATTAATTAATACTATATTAATCATTATTAATTATAACTGAATAAGATTAAGAGTTAATGATGAATAATTAAATTATAAACAAAGTATAATTTAATAAATTATTTAATTTATTATATCCTAATTTCCATCATTAATCAAGTATCGTATTTTCATAAATCAATTAATTAATTATATTTTAACTAACTCATAATATTTTAATTACATGAAAGTATATTTGATTTACCAAATAGTTATAATTGAATTAATTAAAGATATTTTACTGAATATATTATTAAAATGCGGAAAAATATTTCAGATGCATTAATAATAACATAAGTAATAATTATGTGAGTAATAATTAATAATTAATTAATTAATAAGATTTCAATAAATCAATTATTTAATTATACATTGATTATTATGAATTACATTTAATTAATTTTATTTAATTAAGGAGTTCAAAATGTATCTTTTCACTTGAAGTGACACTTAAGTCACCTTTGTGATTCCTATTATAATAAAATTCTGTTTTATTTTAAGAAATTAATCGATTAATTATTTTTCTATTAATTAATAATATATTATAATTAGTCAATTAATTATATATATTATATTTAATAAAAATGAAAATAAGTACTAACTCTGTTTAATTAATTGAAGAATAAATTAATTATATTTTAAGAAATCAATACTTATTTAATTAGTTATTTAATAAAAATGTTATAAAATTATGTAGGGTTAATGGACGATATGGTCGTGACGGCTGTGAATATTGTCATGATTATGGCTATATACCTATATATATATATATATATATATATATATATATATATATATATATATATATATATATATATATATGTTAATTAATTAATAATATATTAATCATTATTAATTATAAATGAATAAGATTAACAGTTAATGATGAATAATTAATTTATAAATAAAGTATAATTAATAAATCATTTAATTTATTATATTCTAATTAGCATCATTAATCAATTACCACATTTTCATAAATCAATTAATTAATTATATTTTAATTAATTGAAAAAATTTAATTACAGGAAATTATATTTTGATTTGCTAAATAGTTATAATAAAATTAATTAAAGATATTTTAAGAATATGTAATTAAAAATAGGAAAATATTTCAGACACATTAATAATAACATAAGTAATATTTACGTGTTAATAAACAAAAATTAATTAATTGGTAAGAATTCCAAAAATAAATTATTTAATTATATATTGATTATTATGAATTATATGTTATATTTTTATTTAGTTAAGGAATTAAAAATATATCTTTCCACAATCGTGACACTTAAGTCACGTCAGTGACTCCTATAATAGTAAAAGTTTATTTTATTTTAATTAAATAATCAATTAATTATTTTGTTATTAGCCAATAATATACTTAAGTCACGCGTATGACTCCTATAAGAATAGAATTCTATTTTATTTTAAAAATTAATCAATCAATTATTTTCTATTAATTAATAATATATTATAATTAGTCAATTAATTATATATATTATAATTAATAAAATGAAAAATTATTTAATTAATTGAAGAATAAATTAATTATATTTTATGAAATATATACTTATTTAATTAATTATTTAATAAAATGTTATAAAATTATAAAGGGTTAATTGCCCATAAAAAATAACATGCATGACACGATGCACGACATGGTAATCACGTACATGAATATTAAGTCACAGTGTGACTACTTACCTATATATGTATATCAATTAATTAATAATATATTAATCATTATTAATTATAACAATAAGATTAACGATTAGTGATTAATAATTAATTTGTAAATAAAGTATAATTTAATAAGTCATTTAATTTATTATATTCTAATAACCATTATTAATCAAGTATCACATTTCCATAAATCAATTAATTAATTATATTTTAACTAACTTATAATATTTTAATTACATGAAACTACATTTTAATATACTAAATAGTTTGTATTGAATTCATTAAAGATATTTTGAGAACATGTAATTAAAAAAGGAAACATATTTCAAACGCATTAATAATAACATAAAAATAATTACGTATTAATAATCAATAATTATTTAATAGGATTTTAATAAATCAAGTATTTAATTATATATTGATTATTATGAATTATATTTTATGTAATTTTATTAATTAAGGAATTAAAAATAGTTCTTATCATAGGCGTGATACTTAAATCATGTCTGTGACTCTGTAATAGAAAAGTTTATTTTATTTTAAATAATCAATTAATTATTTTGTTATTAATCAATAATATACTTAAGTCATGCTGTGACTCCTATATTAATAAAATTCTATTTTATTTTAAGTAATTAATCAATTAATTATTTTGCTATTAATTAATAATACATTATAATTAATCGATTAATTATATATATATATTATACATAATAAAAATGAAAATCAATTTAGTTAAATAAATTAATTATATTTAAAGAAATATACACTTATTTAATTAATTATTTAACAAAATATTATAAAATTATATAGAGGTTAATTGTCCATAAAAAATAGCATGCTCGACATGGTAGTCATTAGCGTGAATATTAAGTCACATGTGTGACTTATTACCTATATATATACATCAATTAATTAATAATATACTAATCATTATTAATTATAACTAAATAAGATTAATAGTTAACGATTATCAATTAATTTGTAAATAAAGTATAATTTAATAAATCATTAAATTTATTATATTATAATAACCTTTATTAATCATGTATCACATTTTCATAAATCAATTAATTAATTATATTTTAACTAACTGAAAATATTTTTGTTACCTGAAATTATATTTTAATATAGTAAATAATTGTAATTAAATTCATTAAAGATATTTTAAGAATACGTAATTAAAAATAGAAAAATATTTTAGATGCATTAATAATAACATAAGTAATATTTATGTGTTAATAATCGTGAGCATACTTAATTCAAGCCTGTGACTCCTATAATGAAAATTGTTCATTTTAGTTTAAGTAATTAGTCAATTAATTATTTTCTTATTAATTAATAATATATTATAATTAGCCAATTAATTTTATATATGTTATATTTAATAAAATGAAAATATAAGCATTAATTTCATTTAATTAATTAAAGAGTAAATTAATTATATTTAATAAATCAGTACTTAATTAATTATTAAAGCAATAAAAATGTTATAAAATTATATACATTTAAAGTAAGAAAAGCATAGGCGGCGATTGCGAGGCGACACAGGCGGCTATTGCAAAGCGATTCCCATGGTCGGCATCTTGCCGGCGCCTCCACCGACAGGAGTGCGTACTTTCACCCAGGGTCTCATGGGAACAAAACCATCTCCCCGGATGATTCTACAATCGCAACCATCTGAGGTTCACATCTTGTCTCGACCCAAGATGTATAAGGGAGAACCGACTTTCTTCCTTACCAAGGAGGAAGAAGCACAGCTCGCTGCTCCTTTTCAATTGGCGTTGGTAGGAAAATTTACCAAAGGTAGGCCGAAGATGGATTTCCTGAGGTCTTCGTTCGACAAAATCAGGTTTAAGGGTAACTTTACCCTAGGCATGATTGACTTCCGCCATGTTTTCATCTGTTTTGATCTTGAGAAAGATTACCAACGTTGTTGGTTGCGAGCTATATGGACGTTTGACAATCACCTTATGCGCGTCTTTAAATGGTCGCCGGACTTTCACCCCAATCATGAATCCCCTGTTGTTCCAATCTGGGTTTCTTTTGAGGGTTTACCAATTCATTGTTTCAATGAAAAATACCTTCATTGGATGGCCACAATGATAGGAGTTTCACTGACATTTTATGTTCTAACCTTAAATATTTCTCGGCCCTCGATTGCTAGAGTGTGTATTGAAATTGATTTGTTGAAGGAGCTGCCGACTCGCTTGAGACTGGGTACGGAAGAGCATGCGTATTTCAATCATCTTGTATGAGAATCGCCTTGTCATCGCTGCCATCCTTTGTCGGAAGGTAGGTCATACGGAGAATGATTGTCGCCACAAGTAGATCAAGCCTTCTTCCACTGTTGTAGCTACGGATTCAAAAATTCCCGTTCAGGTTTGGAAGGCTAAAGACGTGCCAACTGCTTCTGGCCTGTCTGTGCAAGATATGGATAACTCTCTTATCGCTCCCTCTGCTCCTACAACTGCTTCTATTCTTGAGTCCGCGATGTCCGAAGAACCTTCGAGTAAGACGCAACCTCTTGAGTAGAACGCTGCTGTTGCTACCGACTCACTTTCGTCTTGCCTGCACTTATCCTCTCAATTTGTGATATTGTCTGAGATTGATGAGGCCACTGGCCATTCTATTCAACCTATACCATCTGTTCCCCAATCTAGTAAAATTCTTGAAATAGTTGACGATGAAGTGGTTAATACAGTTACCGAATTTGTAAAACCTTCTGCTTTAACTGCCCCTGATTTTGTGCTTTCTAAAGTACGCCCTGCTACTACAGATGTAATTATCGTTCAGTCTAATGCTCCTGCTAATACAACATTTGTTCCGAAGGGCATATATAGGGACTCTGCCAATGTGGCTTCAACTAATACATAATTAGCCGCACCAATTAAGACCTTTTCTACTGCCGTTGAGATTCCTCAGGTCATTTCTGAGGGTCCTATGCCAACTCAAGTTCGGGATGATTTCTGGCTTGGTACAGCCTCTGGTCAACAGAATGTGGAGATTTCCAGAATGGTTCAGTCTGAAGGAGAAACCACTCTACCGAAATGGGGTCATCCCCTGGGTTCAAAAAATAGGAAAGTTACTTTTGATGATGAATCTCTTCGCCAATCGGCGAGAGCTCCTAAGGCTACTTCTTCTGCTCATCACTCATGATTAGTAGCCTAATTTGGAATATACGTGGGGTGGGTAACACGGCCTCCCAACGTCGTCTTAAATCTCTGACTGATATGCACAAATTGTCTGCGATTTTTGTGATTGAGCCAATGGTGCAACCTGCTTTTTTAGATGGACTACTGAGGAAATTACACCTTACATCTGGCTATGTTTCAGACACTAATAAAATCTGGGCCCTTTTTTCCAATGCTTATTCCGCTACGTTACTTAGTGGTACCAAACAAGTTATGCACTTGCAATTAACCCACGCTAATGTGCCAACAGTTTTTTATATCTCTGTAGTCTATGCGAGGTCGACAAGATGGGACCGTCTTGAATTATGGTCTGAGTTATGTGCTTTTCGAGCTGCTCATGCTAATGTCTCGTGGTTATTAGGGGGCGATTTTAATGTCATCCGAAGTCTTGATGAATATAGTGGTCTTGGATCTCATGAGCTTGCCTCTATGGATGACTTTAACTCCTTCATAGCTTCTTGCAGCCTGTTGGAACTCCCCACGCAGGGTGTTGAATTCACTTGGGTAGGCACTAGATCCAATGGTCGTGTTATGAAGAAGTTCGATCGGACATTGGTCACTACAGAGTGGGCTGATCTATTTCCGATTTCTTCTATTCAGAACTTAAATCGAACAGGGTCAGATCATAGCCCGAAGTTGTGCCAATTTGACACAGAACAAGTTTCACGCCCACGCCTCTTTCGTTTCCAACGGATGTGGCTACGTCGCGATGATTTCCTCACTTTGGTAAAATTGAATTGGGCTCAGTCAATTGCTTGTCATGGTATGTTATGGTTTTCCCTAAAGCTTCGTCGCCTCAAATCCTGTTTGCGGCTCTGGAACAAGGAGAAGTTTGAGGATATCTTCCTTAATTTGAAAAAGGCGGAGTCAGCTGTGATCCAGCTGGAATGGGAGTTTGAAGAATTTGGGACCAATGATGTTCTAATGAGGCTGAACAAATCTAAAACTGAACTGTTACTACAACTTAAAGAACATGAGGATTTTATGCTTCAAAAGTTGAGATTGAAATGGCTTAAGGAGGGTGATGTTAACACTGCATATTTTCACGCCTCTTTGGCAGAGAAACGAACGCGATTGGGGATCCATAAGATTAGAGATAGTAATGGGCAATGGTTGACAGACTCGGCACATATTGAACTTAAAGCGGTCAGATATTTTCAATCCCTCTTATTAAAGGAGGTAGTTAAGGATGAGGAGGAAGCAACCTCTAGGCTGCTAAGCTACATACCCAGGCTTGTTGAGGATGAGGACAATGTTTTGTTGTTACAACCGGTTACAATGGAGGAGGTTAAGCAAGTAGTCATGAGTTTATCGTCCACTAGTGCGCCCAGAGTTGATGGATACTGTGGAGTTTTTTATCATAATTGTTGGGACATCATCTGTTATGATCTCTTTGATGCCTGTACTGAATTTATGTCAGGGATTCCAGTTCCTCGTGCAGTAAGTAGTACGTTGATTACTCTTTTGTCGAAAAAGCTAAGTGTAAATTCTTTTTCCGACTTTCGACCGATCAGTCTCTGTACCTTCCTGAATAAAGTCTTCACAAAGATACTTACGGAACAGTTAAAAACTATTTTACCCAAGTTGATCTCCCCGGAGCAGTCGACCTTTTTATCTGGGCAGGACATTGTGGACAACATACTGATGGCTCAGGATTTATGCCAATTTCATAACCACCCTGCTCGAGGTGGTAATATACTTCTCAAATTGGATATGATGAAGGGTTTTGACCGTGTCTCTTGGTCATTTCTATCCCGTATACTGGCGGCCTTTGGTTTCAATGGTGGGATTATCAGGCTGATTATTGGGACCCTTCAATCCAGCTGGTTCTCAATTTTGGTGAATGGTAGTCCAGTGGGTTTCTTCCAGTCATCCACAGGCATCAAACAAGGAGACCCTTTGTCACCTTACTTGTTTATCTTAGTTTCGGAGGCTTTGACTCGCTCTATGCAATCATTTATGATGCAAGGCAGGATATTGCCCTATGGTGTGCCTACTAGCTCGGCAGTTGTCTCTCATCTATGCTTTGCTGATGATTTAATTATTTTTATCTGGAGCGATAAACGGTCACTAACTCAGCTTAACCTCTTGCTTGCCGACTATGAAGCAGCCACGGGTCAAAAGGTTAACAAGCAAAAAAGTTGTTTTATATTGCCAAAAGGCGTGTCTCACAATCATCGAAGAGATATTCTACAACTCCTGCAAATGGGCCAAGGCTATTTCCCCTTGCAATACCTAGGTTGCAGACTATTCCGGGGCAGAAAGACAGAGCGTATGTTCACTCATTTAGTTGAGGCAATTGAGACACGAGTTTATAGTTGGAAGAATAAGTGGCTATCCCCTACAACTCGGATGATTTTAATCAAACATGTCTTATCCTCCATCCCACAACACGTCTTCACTGCTACTGAACCTCCTAAATCCATCTTATATAAAATGGAGAAGGTTTTCCAACAATTTTTATGGGGAAGCTATTTTGCAGATAATAAACGACATTGGCGTTCATGGGATCGTCTTTCATTCCCGATGGATGAGAATGGGTTGGGATTCCAAAAATTGGAGGATATTGTTGCAGCCTATTCGATTAAGTTATGGTGGAAGGTCAAAAACCAAGTGGGTCTTTGGGATAAATTTGTTACCACATTATTGTTAGTAGTGTGCCCTAGGCCAATGGATATTTGTGATTCATGTATTAACATTATGACTTGTTAATAATATATTATGAGGTATTCCTTTCATATATACATGTATTTCGTTTATGTAATGTGATTTACATTCCATGAATGGTATTAGACTTATGTCATCAAGTATGTGACTTGATAGTAAAACCATAAGCATTATAACACTATTCTAGACTGTCCTTGGTCGATCATTATTGGTGGAACAATAATGAATTAAGACTAATATGTGTTCTGATTGATGATCACGTTTTACTGATCATGGATATGAGATATCAAATCAGAAACATAGATATATGTTAGAGAACATATATTAGACCGACCCACGTAAAGAATACTACATGGTTTCATGTCATTAGTGATTCTTAATATGGTTTGACTTTAGTCCTTTGACCTGAAGTCATCATGGTTCCCTAAATGAGGAATTCGGTGTTTTGATATTAGACTAAGTTATTTTCAACCGAATAACAAGTAGTCTTATGTTGGACATCAAATGAATCGTGCGGAGGGATGTGAATGATGTAGATGGGATTTGTACCTCTCTTAAATGAGAGAGATATCATTTGGGCCTCTTGACAAGTGTGACTGAAGAAATGCATGGCTGTGTTCAAATGAATTGATGAAGAGTCATCAATGTCATTTGTTGTAATCAGTCAACTTGAGGATCAAGAAACTATGATTAATCAAAGGTTGACATGTACCATGCCTGGTGATTAATCTTGATATCGTGTTACAAAAGGATTTGAGCTTATAACCATGGTTACAGGTTAAATCGGATTATCGATCCTCATTTGATTTGGGTAGTCATAATGTCTTGTTAAAGGCCGCTTATGACTTATGGGCCTTGAAGTGTGATCAAGCCCATTGCCAATATCAAATGAGCCTACAGGGTCGCACATAAAGAGTGATATGATCTGGGCTTATTCTCTTGGGCCTAATTTATTAGGTACTGAATAAATATATGTAGATATATTTATTGGGCTAGATTGAATTAAGTTGTCGGGCTTTTATTATATAAGATATAATGGGCTGAAACTTATTGGGGCCTCAATGGGATTAGGGTTTCTGTATAAATAGAGAAGCTTAGGTCTCATTAGGGTAAAAAAAAGAGACACAATTGTCACGAAACCCTAGCCACCATCTGAGAGGAAAATCGTGTGGCGTTCGGGAAGAGTTTCAGGACGTGCTAGCACACCACAGCTGCAGCCCGGATCGTGCATACTCGTGTGGATACCGGTAGAGGGCATTCGCGTTTGCAGTGTCTTGGAATCCGAAAAAAAGCAACCTATCCACGAAAATAAGGTCTTTTCGTACATCCTTGGTATTTTCGATTATACATCATGTTGTTGTATAGTCTTTTCCGCAGTGTATTGTGAATACTCAGACCGTACGCGATCCAACAATGGTATCAGAGCCAGGTTCTTTTGTATAATCGTTAATATACGTGTTTTAATTACATGTGTTCACGATTTTGGCTTTTGTATAATCGAAAATATGCATGTTTGGATTACATGTGCTCACGATTTTTGGTTGCGTGATACGAAAGTGTTTTTTATTTCATACATGTTGTTTTCAGATCTGTTGATTATTTTGGTACTGATGAGAATATATGACAAGCGTGAAGGGTTTGATCGAAAGGTGGTGGCTGCTAGGGTTTCCACCATGTAAGACATGGATGTGAAATACGAAACGACAAGTATCCATGTTGGACATAGATACTTCAGTCGACTATCATCTCTTCCAGTCGACTAGAAGTGTTCCAGTCGACTGATTGGAGAGCGGAGATGAGTGTTTCAGCAAAAACGTTTGTTCCAGTCAACTGGCATTGGTTCCTGTCGACTAGCACAAGTCGACCAGTTGACTATCATCTCTTCCAGTCGACTAGAAGCGTTCCAGTCGACTGATCGGAAAGCGGAGATGAGTGTTTCAACAAAAACGTTTGTTCTAGTCGACTGACATTTGTTGGACCAATGGTGGTTGACAAATTAAATCCCACTTATGTTTTAATAATAATAAAATATATAGAATTGGTTAAGAAATTGTTTCAGGTATTTTGGGATTGATATTCAATGAAAGAATTGTACAAATTAAGATGGACAAGTGTTTAATCATTGAAGAATCAAGATGGGAGTTTCCTTATAAGTGAAAATGGCATAAATCATGAGGATTATAGAAGATTTGGTTGGATGTTACCGTTGAAGGCAACATAAGTCAACTTGCACAGCATAAGTCGACTCATACATCAAGATCCGAACATCATAAGTCGACTAGTACGTCATAAGTCGACTAATATATGAAGATCTGTCAGGTTGAGACAACACAAGTCGACTAATCAGACATAAGTCGACTTATCGAGAACCACAAGTCGACTTACACATCACAAGTCGACTTATAGAAGAGCGGAGATGCAATTTTACGTAAAATATTGTCACAAGTCGACTTATACAACTCGACAAGTCAACTTATGGTCACAAGTCGACTTATACAACTCGATAAGTCGACTTATGGATACAACAAATTAATTCCAATGGTCCAATTAGCTACAAATGGAAAGGAGGATGTTAAGGAACGGTCACAACAATCATACAACGGCTATATGGGTTCCCAACAGCTATTTTTCATCAAGTATAAGAGTGGATGATCAAGGAAAAATACTAGAGAAGTTTAACAAGAAAAATACTCCACTATTGCTTCATATTTAGCTCACTATTGCTATTATCTTATTACATCATTGTATTGAGCATTTGTTCTTCAAACTTTATCTTATTTCTCTTACAATTTGAGTGACTAGTGAAAGGTCACGTGTGAGGTAGCTTGAGCCGAAAATCAAGTGGTTTTGGTAGGATTTGTACCGGAAGACAAATCATTTGTAAAGGTAGCTTGAGCCAGAAATCAAGCAGTATTGGTAGGATTTGTGCCGAAAGACAAATCAAGTGTAAAGGTAGCTTGAGCCGGAAATCAAGTGGTATTGTAAGAGTTCACACTGAACTACAAAGTGTGTAATAAAGAGGTTTGCAAAATCCTAAATGGGAGCTTAGGTAGAGGACGTAGGTCTTAGCACCGAACCTCTATAAAAACAATGTTTGATCTTCTTCCCTACTCTTTTACACTTAAATTTGTTTAAATTGTTTTTGTGTGAATTAACTTATGATTTTATTGTAGAAATTTACAAAAAGATTTAAAGATCTATTCAACCCCCCCTTCTAGATCGCTAACAGTTGGTATCAGAGCAGAAGTATCCAGGGATGGCACACAACAAACTAGCGGAAGAAGGTAACACAAATTATCGCCCTCCTTTGTTTAATGGTACTAACTATTCTTCTTGGAAAAACCCTATGAAGTATCACATTATAAGCGAGGGAGTGGAGTATTGGAAGATTATCATCTTCGGTCCACAAGCATCGTTGAAAGAAAATGGTGAGTTAAAAACGGAGATGGAATACGACGACAATGACTGAAAGCAAGCCTACATCAACGCGAAAGCTATGAAGTTGATATATTGCGCTCTCACGGTTGAAGAAAGAAATCGAGTAAACTCTTGTACCAGCGCTAAAGAAATGTGGGAAAGACTTCGCATCACCCATGAAGGAACCAACCAAGTCCGGGAAACAAAGATCAACATGCTTCTCCATGACTATGAAATGTTTGTCATGAAGGAAGGTGAGTCTATTTCCACTATGCTTGATCGTTTTGTAAAAATCATAAATGGATTAGGCAACCTCGGAAAACATATGACGGATAGCGAGAAGGTGAAGAAAATTCTTCGCTCACTACCTAAGGAATGGGATTCACAAGTTACCGCTATAATGGAATCCAAGGATCTCAATCACTTGGAATTCAACGCCTTGGTGGGATCTCTCATCAACTATGAGATCATTCTCAAATCAAGAGGAGGAAGAGGTAAGTCACAAAAATTAATTGCTTTAAAATCTAATGTTTTTTCTCTTGATGAAAGTGACAAAGAAATAGATGAAGAAGAAGAAGAAGAAGAAATATCAATGTACGCCAGAAATTTGAGAAAGTTCAAAGGACTGCTCAAAAATAGGAGAAAAGAATTAAGTGGCGGAAGAAATGGAGAAACGAAGAAGTGTACTGTAGAAAGAAGGTCTAAAGGCTATGAAGAAAAGAAGAGTTTAAATCTTCAGAAAAATGACAAGTATGACAAAGGGAAAAAGAAAGCTAGCCTTGTAGCCACGTGGAGTGATGATGAGGAAGCATATCAAAGCAATGATGAAAACAACCTTGCTCTTATGGCAGATAGCTTCTTGACAAGTGATGATGAGGATGAGGTAATAATCTCAGATCAAGAACTTAGAGATTCTTTTACTGCTTTACAAATTGATTTTGAAGAAGCTATTAAGATAAACAAGAAATTGAGAAAGAATATAAGAGAACTAGTTGCTGAAAATAATGCTTTACATGAGACGATTGATGATTTAGATTGTCCTAAGGAAGATCATTCTGCATGTCTTGCTGAAAAAGAAAGTCTTACTTATGAGCTTGATAGACTTAGAAAGGAATTTTCTTATGTGGTTGAAAAATTTGCTGGTGGGAATGAAAAGTTTGAAAAGAAGTTATCTTTACAAAGATATTCAATTTCTAAACATGGTTTAGGATATGATCCTTTTCATAGAGATTATTCCTTGATTTCTAAATTCACTAAAGACGGAAAAGTTGCTCAATGTGCTAGATGCTTGAAAGATGGTCATATAGAAATTGCATGTAAAAGTATTAGGAGATGTATCAATGTTAAGAAAATTTGGGTGATTAAAGGTACAACACCTCCTAATGTGGTTTATATGACTAACCAAAATGGAACCAAGATGGCTTGGGTACCAATGAGAAGAAAGGATGTTTCAGTTATAGGTACAAGCAAGGAATGAAAACCAACCAAGCACTTGGTACATTGATAGTGGATGTTCAAGGCTTATGAGTGGAGACAACAACAAAGGTAAAGTTATTGGAAAAGTGGGTAAGGAACCTTTGCCTACCATTGGAAATGTATTGGTTGTTGATGGCTTGAAACATAATTTGCTAAGTGTTTCTCAATTATGCTTGTTTTCTTTTTGTGCTCTTTCTTATTTGCATGGTTAAGAAAGATGATCATATTGCTTTCATTAGTTTGAAACATGGAAATACATATTTTGTTGATTGGCTTGTTGACTATTGCATCAAGAGATAAGGTGTTTAAATGCTTTAGTCGAGTATTACAGCCATAGTCGACTAATACACATTCTCTTCTACCTTTGAGATTTCTTCATGATGATGTTTCTCCACCATGATGGTTTTTGTATCTAGCCAAGACCAACATTTCATATTATTTGTATTTGCTTGCTACTTGAGACTATTTGTGTTTGATGACTTGCTTTTCTATTTAATGTGATTGCGATATTTCATCTATTGTTGGTTTGTATTAGTTGTTTTGATTATGACAAAAAGGGGGAGAAAAATGAGAAATTAGATATTCTTTAGTTACCTTATTAAGGGGGAGTATGTGATAATTGTCTTTAATTTAAGTCTATCATGATTTCAAATTACTTTTATGAATTTGATCTTACAAGGTTATTAAATTCAATGATTTATATGATTGAGGGGAGACTTAACCAAAATGACAAGGTATAAAACCTTGATCAATGTTTCTTTGTTTTCATTTCTTAAACAATTTCTAAGTGTTTTGTCATTATCAAAAGGGAGATTGTTGGACCAATGGTGGTTGATAAATTAAATCCCACTTATGTTTTGATAATAATAAAATGTATAAATTGGTTAAGAAATTGTTTCAGTATTTTGGGATTGATATTCAATGAAAGAATTGTACAAATCAAGATGGGCAAGTGTTTAATCATTGAAGAATCAAGATGGGAGTTTCCTTATAAGTGAAAATGGCATAAATCATGAGGATTATAGAAGATTTGGTTGGATGTTACCGTTGAAGGCAACATAAGTCAACTTGCACAGCATAAGTCGACTTATACATCAAGATCCGAACAGCATAAGTCGACTAGTACGGCATAAGTCGACTAATATATGAAGATCTGTCAGGTTGAGACAACACAAGTTGACTAATCAGACATAAGTCGACTTATCAAGGACCACAAGTCGACTTACACATCACAAGTCGACTTATAGAAGAGCGAAGACGCAATTTTACGTAAAATGTTGTCACAAGTCGACTTATACAACTCGACAAGTCGACTTATGGTCATAAGTCGACTTATACAACTCGACAAGTCGACTTATGGATACAACAAATTAATTCCAACGGTCCAATTATCTACAAATGGAAAGGAGGATGTTAAGGAACGGTCATAACAATCATACAACGGCTATATGGGTTCCCAACAGCTATTTTTCATCAAGTATAAGAGTGGATGATCAAGGAAAAATACTAGAGAAGTTCAACAAGAAAAATACTCCACTATTGCTTCATATTTAGCTCACTATTACTATTATCTTATTACATCATTGTATTAAGCATTTGTTCTTCAAACTTTATCTTATTTCTCTTATAATTTGAGTGACTAGTGAAAGGTCACGTGTGAGGTAGCTTGAGCCAGAAATCAAGTGGTTTTGGTAGGATTTGTACCGGAAGACAAATCATTTGTAAAGGTAGCTTGAGCCGAAAATCAAGCGGTATTGGTAGGGATTGTGCCGGAAGACAAATCAAGTGTAAAGGTAGCTCGAGCCGAAAAGTGTAAAGGTAGCTTGAGCCGAAAATCAAGCGGTATTGTAAGAGTTAACACTGAACTACAAAGTGTGTAATAAAGTGGTTTGCAAAATCCTAAGTAGGAGCTTAGGTAGAGGACGTAGGTCTTAGCACCGAACCTCTATAAAAACAGTGTTTGATCTTCTTCCCTACTCTTTTACACTTAAATTTGTTTAAATTGTTTTTGTGTGAATTAACTTCTGATTTTATTGTAGAAAATTACAAAAAGATTTAAAGATCTATTCAACCCCCCCTTCTAGATCGCTAACAACATTGGTTCCAGTCGACTAGCACAAGTCGACCAGTCGACTATCATCTCTTCCAGTCGACTATCATCTTTTCCAGTCGACTGACGAGCCCAACAAGAGGCGGCTTCCCCTACGCTTGTTTGTTCGTTATGTGTTATATATTTTGGGTGATGTTATATGTGTTTATTTATATTTTTTGAATATTTATATTCATGTGTAAGTTACTATTCTATACTTCTAATATATATATACTCAAGTATGTTGTAGTATAGGATTAGAAATAGCATAGTACAAGCACCCTTACTAATAGGATTAGTAACCTTCATAATGTACTAAGAACGGCCCTCATCATAATATTAAGTTTATATGCCTTCCATAAAACTTTACCCATGTTTATCTCTAGCTTATCCTTATGTGGGTTTTTGTCAAAGCAAGGCATGTGGGGATCATCTAGGGAAGACATTTGAATAATGGTGCTATTCATAGGTAAAGTATGGTTAAACTTGACTAAGCTATCAAAACGGTTTTGGGCTTAGGGCATAAGATTGGGTTTTTACATACATGCAGTACATAAGATGTATTTTAACATAAACCCATCAAGAGTTACATGTGATGTAATTGAAAAGAGTTTTCTACCTAAATAACTAAGTCTTGAGTGTTAAGCCAAAGCTTTCTTAGGACTTAGTGAAATATGGATCTTGTTTCTCCCATTTTTCAATTGAGGGTTATTTATTTGAGTGGGAGCTAATACCTCTTAATAATAAGAATGTTGACCCTTATTGCATAATTTTGTAGATTATGGCTACTCCATCCACCAACCTTTCCATGCGATCTATCCTAGAGAAAGAAAAGCTTAGTGGAACAAATTTCCTATATTGGTATAGGAACTTGAGGATTGTTCTCAAGCAAGAAAGAAAGCTTTATGTCTTAGAAGAGCCCATCCCTGAGGAACCACCAACAAATGCACCTAAGGCTCAAAAGGATGCTTACACGAAGCATATCAATGACTCTACGGATGTGTCATGCCTTATGTTAGGTGCCATGATCTTTGACCTTTAGAAGGATTTAGAGGAAATAGAGGCCTATGACATGCTTGCTCAACTGAAAACCATGTTTTAAGAACAAGCACGTCAAGAGAGGTTTAGAACCACTAAGGCATTGAATTCATGCAAGATGACTCCTGGCACACCCGTAAGTGCTCATGTTCTCAAGATGAAGAGTTACATTCATCATCTTGAGAAATTAGGTGCACCTGTTAGTCAAGAATTGGCAACTGATCTTATTCTATCATCTTTGACTGATGAATATGATCAGTTCATTCTTAACTACAACATGCATAATATCGAGAAGTCCATTGATGAATTGCATGGGATCTTGAAAGCTATGAAGAGAACTTAAAGGAAAGGTTAGGACCACCAATGAAGTTCTTGTGGTTCAAAAGGACAGGTTTTCAAGAAGAAGGGCACAACGAAGGGCAAGGTAAAGTACCTAAGTCGAGCCCAAACCCAAAGCTAAGACTAAGGCACCCAGGAGGAGTTTGCTTTCACCGCAATGAACTGGTCATTGGAAAAGGCTGCAAACTCTATTTGGAAGAGCTGAAGAGAAGAAGAATAGTGCTACTACTTCTTGGTATGTTTGTTATAGAAATCAATTTTACTCCTTCGCATCTTGGGTATTAGATCTGGAGCTGCAACTCACATTTATACTAATGTGCGAGTCTAGAAGGACTAGAAGATTGATGTCCGGTGAGATCGACCTGCGCGTGGGAAATGGAGCAAGAATTGCTGCTTTATCTGTGGGGACTTATGATCTTATTTTGCCTATTGGACTCATTTTGGAACTTAAGAATTGTTATTATGTACCTACTATGCGTAGGAACATTATTTCTTTTGCTTGTTTAGAGAATGATGGATTTAAATTTTCTATTGAGAATAGAAGTATTTTCATTTATAAGAATGACATTTTATATGGCATTGCATCAATTAAATGGCATTTATACTCTGAGACCTTGAGTTTGTTACAAATGAGCCCATCTATAACATAAATACCAAGAAGTTTAAATCTAACGATTTGAACCCAACCTATCTCTGGCATTGTCGCTTAGGCCATGTAAATGAAAAACGCATTTCAAAACTCCATCAAGATGGATTCATTAATTCTTTTGAATCTTTTGAGACATGTGATTCTTGTTTACTGGGTAAGATGACAAAGGCCCCCTTCATAGGTAAAGGGGAAAGGGCCAATGAGCTATTGGGCCTTATACATACCGATGTATGTGGTCCTTTTAGCATTTCAGCGAGAGGAGGTTATTTGTATTTCATTACTTTTTTAGATGACTTCAGTAGATATGGGTATGTGTATTTAATGAAGCACAAATCTGAATCTTTTGAAAAGTTCAAAGAATATAAGAATGAAGTACAAAATCAGCTTGGCAAAACAATTAAAATCCTTCGATCTGATCGAGACAATTGACTCCTCCAGGAACTCCTCAATGGAATGGTGTTTCTGAAAGGAGAAATCGAACTCTATTAGATATGGTTCGATCAATGATGAGTCAAATTGATCTTCCAAAATATTTACGGGGCTATGCTTTAGAAACAACATTCATATTGAGCCGTATTCCTTGAAAGGTCAGAAAAGACACCTTATGAGATATGGATGGAAGCGTCCCAATTTATCTTTTCTAAAGATTTGGGGTTGTGAGGCTTATGTGAGGCGTCAATTGCCGACAAGTTGGCACCCAAATCTGAAAAATATTATTTTGTGGGATATCTAAGGAAACTAAAGGATATTACTTTTACATCCCAATGAGAGAACAAAGTGTTTGTTGCTCGAAATGGTTTTTCTTAGAGAGAATTTGTTTCCAAAGGAAGCAGTGGGAGTAAAGTACAAATTGAAGAAATTCAAGTTTCACAAAATGACATTGAGCCTAAAAGGAGATTGAATTGAGCTCTGGCAAGTTGTTGATGAGCGACCTTTAACAACCTGAGCCTACGTAGATCGATAGGATTCGTCATGAGCAGAGAGATATGGATTTCTCGTTACTGATGATGATAATGTGATGTTCATTGATCATAATGAGCCCACAACCTATCAAGAAGCTATGGAAAGTCCAGAATCTGCTAAATGGTTAGAGGCCATGAAAGCAGAGATGCAATCCATGTATGACAATCAAGTTTGGACTTTGATAGATCCGTTTGATGGCTTGAAGACCATTGGATGCAAATGGGTTTTTAAAAAGAAACTCGACATGGATGAAAATGTGCACACTTATAAAGCAAGACTTGTTGCTAAAGGTTATCGACAAGTTCATGGAATTGATTATGATGAGACATTTTCTCCAGTGGTCATGATCAAATCCATTAGAATTCTTATTGCCATAGCTGCATACTATAATTATGAGATATGGCAAGTGGATGTCAAAACGGCTTTCCTTAATGGAAACTTACTTAAGGATGTATATATGATACAACCTGAGGGTTTTATCCATCCTAATAATTCGAGAAAGGTGTGCAAGCTTCAAAGATCCATTTATGGATTGAAGCAAGCATCAAGAAGCCAGAATCTTAGTTTTGATGAAGTTGTCAAAGAGTTTGGATTCATCAAGAATGAAGATGAACCTTGTGTTTACAAAAAGGTTAGTGAGAGTGCTGTTGTCTTTTTAGCTTTATATGTTGATGACATATTGCTTATTGGAAACGATATTCCGATCTTACAGAGTGTCAAGATTTGGTTAAGGATTTCTCAATGAAAGACTTAGGTAAGGCTGCTTATGTTTTAGGCATTAAGATCTATAGAGATAGATCAAGAAAGCTTATAGGACTAAGTCAGAGTACATACGTAGATAAGATACTGAAAAGGTTCAGTATGCAAGATTCCAAAAGAGGTTTCTTGCCTATGTCACATGGAATCAAGCTTTCTAAGAAGGATTTTCCTACTTCAGATAAAGAGATTGAGCGCATGAGTAAGATTCCATATGCATCTGCAATTGGATCTATCATGTATGCCATGTTATGTACTCGACCTGATGTCTCATATACTTTGAGCATAACAAGTAGATACCAATCTAATTATGGTGAGAGTCCTTTGGATAGCGATTAAGAATATCCTTAAGTACTTGAGAAGAACTAAGGATATGTTCTCGGTCTATGGAGGACTTGAAGGAGAGCTCGTTGTAAATGGTTACACTAATGCTGGTTTCGATCGACATAGATGATTTTAGATCATAATCGGGTTTTGTGTTATGTTTGAATGGAGGTGCGTTGAGCTGGAAAAGTTCAAAGCAAGACAACATTGTTGATTCTACAAGCGAAATTGAGTACATTGTTACCTCGAATGCGACTAAGGAAGTTGTATGGATTAGGAAGTTCATTCTTGAGCTTGGAGTTGTTCCTAGCATTGCAAGTCCTATAGACCTTTATTATGATAATAATGGGGCTATAGCACGAGCTAAGGAACCAAACTCATCATAGATCAACGCATACTCGAGACGTTTCCATCGATTAGAGATCATTGGGACGAGAGGCGTGAAGATATGCAAAGTGGGCACAGATGACAACATTGTCGATCCACTTACTAAGCCTTTTCCACAACCTAAACATGAGAGTCATACGAGGTCTATAGGTATTAGATATCTGACCGATTAGGCCTAGTGCAAGTGGGAGATTGTTAGTAGTGTGCCCTATGCCAATGGATATTTGTGATTCATGTATTAACATTATGACTTGTTAATAATATATTATGAGGTATTCCTTTCATATATGCATGTATTTTGTTTATGTAATGTGATTTACATTCCATGAATGGTATTAGACTTATGTCATCAAGTATGTGACTTGATAGTAAAAACATAAGCGTTATAACACTATTCTAGACTGTCCCTGGTCGATCATTATTGGTGGAACAATAATGAATTAAGACTAGTATGTGTTCTGATTGATGATCACGTTTTACTGATCATGGATATGAGATATCAAATAAAAAACATAGATATATGTTAGAGAACATATATTGGATTGACCTACATAAAGAATACTACATGGTTTCATGTCATTAGTGATTCTTAATATGGTTTGACTTTAGTCCTTTGACCTGAAATCATCATGGTTCCCTAAATGAGGAATTTGGTGTTTTGATATTAGACTAAGTTATTTTCAACCAAATAACAAGTAGTCTTATGTTGGACATCAAATGAATCATGCGAAGGGATGTGAATGATGTAGATGGGATTTATACCTCTCTTAAATGAGAGAGATATCATTTGGGCCTCTTGACAAGTGTGACTGAAGAAATGCATGGCCGTGCTCAAATGAATTGATGAAGAGTCATCAATGTCATTTGTTGTAATCAGTCAACTTGAGGATCAAGAAACTATGATTAATCAAAGGTTGACATGTACTATGCCTTGTGATTAATCTTGATATCGTGTTACAAAAGGATTTGAGCTTATAACCATGGTTACAGGTTAAATCGGATTATCGATCCTCATTTGATTTGGGTAGTCATAATGTCTTGCTAGAGGCCGCTTATGACTTATGGGCCTTGAAGTGTGATCAAGCCCATTGCCAACATCCAATGAGCCTACAGGGTCGCACACAAAGAGTAATATGATCTGAGCTTATTCTCTTGGGCCTAATTTATTAGGTACTGAATAAATATATGTAGATATATTTATTGGGCTAGATTGAATTAAGTTATCGGGCTTTTATTATATAAGATATAATGGGTTGAAACTTATTGGGGCCTCAATGGGATTAGGGTTTCTCTATAAATAGAGAAGCTTAGGTCTCATTAGGGTAAAAAAAAGAGACACAATTGTCACGAAACCCTAGCCACCATTCGAGAGGAAAATCGTGCAGCGTTCGGGAAGAGTTTCAGGATGTGCTAGCACACCACAACCGTAGCCCAGATCGTGCATACTCGTGTGGATACCGATAGAGGGCATTCGCATTTGCAGTGTCTTGGAATCCGAAAAAGAAGCAACCTATCCACGAAAATAAGGTATCTTTGTACATCCTTGGTATTTTCGATTATACATCATATTGTTGTATGGTCTTTTTCGCAGTATATTGTGAATACTCAGACCGTACGCGATCCAACAATTATCACCGACTGCAAGAAGTAGAACGCATTGGCGGAGAATTGCCAAAGTAGATCGGATTGCTCAGGAATATGAGTATGTTTCTATCCATACTGGATTGGTGTCCTTCTGGACAGATAATTGGTCAGGTCTTGGAGCTTTTTCTTTGTTGGATCAAGTACAACAATTTCCTATCCCACTGCTCATTGTCCGGGATTTCTTTTCCCAGCGAGAAGAGTTGTTGGGCTACATTATTCCTCTCTTGCAACCTGATCACGCTGCATTTATAACTACTCATTCATAACAGTTTTCTTCTGGGACTGATCGGTGAATTTGGAAACCAACTGTTACCGGAAAATTTAGCCTTTCCTCGGCTTATGAATTGGTATGGTCCTGTAACCCTGTCAATGTCTCTCTTCGTCAAGCTTGGAATAAGTTTCTGCCAAAGAAGATCTCTATTTTTGTGTGGCGTCTCTATAATTTCCTTCTTCCTTTCCCGGAAACTTTGAACAAGTTGGGTTTCTTTCTAAATCCATCGAGATGTAGTATTTTTTCCTTGGCAGCCGACAGTGTGCAGCACCTTTTTTATGAGTGTCCCACGGCCAGAATGGTATGGAGACATTTTGCAGCCCTGTTAGATCTTCATTTATCTTTCCCCCCTGAACTATGGCTCTTTATACGGGAGTGGTCTACTCTTAGAAGGGGGGCAACTGCAAGAACTGTGATCATTTCGGTCATCCCTTACTTCATCCTTTGGGAGCTGTGGAAAATGCGTAACCTGTGCGTATATGAGGGTAAGTCCACAATGGTCTCAGCCTTAATTTTTTTGATTGTGCAACATGTTTCCTCTATGGTTCGAGTTCATCAATTACTTCCAAAGGATAGACAGGAAATGGTTAATTTATCCATTTCTTTTAACTGTTCTTTTCAATTGCCTCGCAAGCCGGTGATTATGACTTTATGTTGGAGGCCCCCGGATGATTGCAACATTGTTCTTAACCTGATGGCTCATCGCTTGGATGTCCCGGACCTTCAGGTTGGGGATTTGTGGTAAGATATGCCAATGGTTCTTTCTTGTTTGCTGAGTGTCGATACTGTAACTCAAATGTTAGCTTCGCCATAGAAATAGAAGCCATAGTTTGTGGCCTTCGGTTTTGTGTTGACTGTGGGTTCCAGAAAATACAGGTTCAAACAGACAATATGGGTATTGTGCAACTATTGAACCATAATTCAGAATTTTGGCCTTGGAGGTATGAAGCAGCGCTTGAAGATATTCGAAATATACTCTCTGTCTCGACGTCGTCCATTATCCGTGTTTATCGAGAGGTTAATAGCTTTGCGGATTTTTTAGCAAAGTTAGCTTCGGGTGGTAATTCGACACAATTCGCTACGGCAATTGCTCTACCTCTTCTTCTCCGGACAATCTTGCGAATGGAACAGAATTTTGTTCCATACATACGATATAAACCATGAGTCCTACATCTTTTATTTACATAACTTTTGTACTACCCTTTATTTATTCTTGTAGAGCCATGTATTAATAATGTTATAAAATTATATAGGTGTTAATTGTCTGTAAAAAGAAAATAACTTGTATGACATAGTAGTGACACCTGTGAATATTATCACAGGCATGACCATATACCTATATATATAAATAAATAATATAATATAATATAATAATCATTATTAATTATAACTGAATAAGATTAAGAGTTAATGATGAATAATTAAATTATAAATAAAGTATAATTTAATAAATCATTTAATTTATTATATTCTAACTACCATCATTAATCAAGTATCGCATTTTCATAAATCAATTAATTAATTATATTTTAACTAACTCATAATATTTTAACTACATGAAATTATATTTTGATTTACTAAACAGTTATAATTGAATTAATTAAAGATATTTTAAGAATATGTAATTAAAAGGGAAAAATATTTTAGATGTATTAATAATAACATAAGTAACAATTACGTGTTAATAATCAATAATTAATTAATTAGTAAGATTTAATTTCGTGTTAATAATCAATAATTAATTAATTAATAAGATTTCAATAAATCAATTATTTAATTATAAATTGATTATTATGAATTGTATTTTAATTAATTTTATTCAATTAAGCATTTAAAAGCAGATCTTTTCACAGACGTGACACTTATGTCACATTGCGACACCTATAATAGTAAAAGTTTATTTTATTTTAATTAAATAATCGCTAATTATTTTGTTATTAGTCTATAGTATACTTAAGTCAAGCTTGTATTTACTGTATAGTTATAATCAAATTAATTAAAGGTATTTTAAGAATATGTAATTGAAAAGGGAAAAATATTTTCAACGCATTAATAATAACATAAGAAATAATTATGTGTTAATAATAAATAAATAAATAAATAATTATTAAGATTTAAATAAACCAATTATTTAATTATAGATTGATTATAATGAATTATATTTTAATTAATTAAGGAATTAAAAATTAGATCTTTTCATAGGCTAGACATTTTCCTATATATACCAGTGATTTAAAAACTGGATCGAACCGGCCGGTCGGACCGGTGAACCGGTGAACCAGAGTATGAAACGGTCCAATTTAGCCCTTATTTTTTGTGAGTGATTGACCCGTTTATTTTACGGTCGAATCGGTAAAAACTGTTGAACCGGTTAAAGAATGAACCGGCCGGTTCATTTTAAAAAGATTTTTTATTTAAATTTTAAAATTAAAAACCAAAAGATTTAAAACATAAGGAAGGAGACAAAACACCGCTCGTGTTCACCGCCTTTGCACTGTTCATCTCTCTTTCACGCACAATCTCTCTTTCTACTTTCTGCTGCCTCTGAAGCTTTGGTTCCCAATTGGCTTTTCAAAGATTTTCTCGAGGTAGGTTTTCATTTACTAAAGTAAAGACGATCACCTTGATTTTTTTTGTCCTTTTATACCACTTGTGCACCCCATCAATTCCTTCATAAGAAGATCCCAAATTGCCTTTTTTTGTCCTTTTCTTGAATAAACAAATGATTAGCTAGGTATACATTATCTTTTGCATTCTTGGAAAGTTTCTTCATTGGTGTGTTGTGCTTTGTAAAAAGAATTTTAAATTTTAAAATATTTTAATAACAAAATATTTTATGTTATATTATACTTTACATTAGCAGCACTATATTGGATTTAAAGAATTAATTAATAACCTTTAGTATATTTTTAATCAAAAGAAAATTTAGAGCATTTTTTTTTTGTTTAAAAGTGTTAATTTGAGTTTTGGTTTTTTGTTTTTAGTTTAGTTTCTTTATGTTTTCAAAATTTATGAAAACTATAAAAATTGGTTTTGTTTTTCATAATCTAATTTACTATTAACTAAATATAAATTATTAAATTATTTAATATATATTAATAAGAAGTATGAATAATTTAATTTAATATTATGTGTTTAATTAACTAAAATTAATTATTAATATGAATTATGAACTATGATACTATCTAAAGTTCTATGTAAATTTAGCAAATTTTGTTGCTTTATGTCTTTATCTAATAACTTTTTTTCAAAGAACAGTCAAGTTTTAGTCATTCTTTCTTTAATTCTAACTAAGGAATTTGTTTAATTCTAATTATGGAGAAGTTTTTAAAATCACATTTTTTCTTTTTGGTATCTTCTACTTATGTCTTAATTAGATTATTAGATGTAATAATTTACTTGCTATAATTTGTATCACCTAATAGCTTGTTGTGAGTAACTTACCTATATAAAAGCAAGTTTGGTACATAACTACATAATATATTATCTAGTTAGTGATCTTGCCAAAAATTTGTGATTAGAGATTTAATGCTATATATGAATATGACATTATAAAATTTTGTGTAATTTTTGTAGGAAGTCCAGAATTTAGAAACATGGATATTCTTAATGAGGTTAGTACTCCAAATGATTCGAGTACTCCTAGTCCCAACACACAATCATTCGAGCGACAATTTATGGGGAACTCAGTTAATCCACATCGTCGAAAAACCGACCCTGCATGGGAGCATTTTGCATTGCATAAAGAGGGCGCTACTAATATATTTACTTGTTTGCATTGCTCAACGATTTTTAGAGGAGGTGGCATAAATAGGATGAAACAACATCTTGCTGGTGTACCTGGTCAAATAAGTTCTTGTAAAAAGGTTAGTCATGATGTTCGTCAAAAAATGTTGGAGTCATTAAGACAAGTGCAACAAAAGAAGCGAAATGAGGATTTGAATGAAGCATATGGTGATCAACCTAAATCTCAAGAGGAAATTCGAGAAATACAACAAACGTGTTCAACTAAGAGACAAGCACTTGGTAAATGCAAAGAAAAGGAAAGGCATTGATATGGAAATAAATTCATATTTTTCTCCAATGACAACTCCAGGATCTCAACCAAGTATGAGAAGTGTGTTATCTAGTAAGGAAGCAATTCACAAGGCACATATTGCAATTGCTGGATGGATTTTTGATGCATGTATTCCTTTCAATGCAATTCAGTCTCCTTACTTCCAAGAAGCTTTAGATGCAATTGCTGCTATTGGGCCTGGGATTAAAGGTCCATCATATTATGATTTGAGGGTTAATTTGTTAGGAGATTGTAAGAGAGAATGCCAGCTACTTGTTGATAACAATCGACAAAATTGGGCTAAAACAGGTTGTACAATCATGGCAGATGGGTGGAGTGATCAAAGACAAAGAACTTTGATAAACTTTCTAGTTTATTGTGCAGCAGGTATAATATTATGAATTTGGCTTATTATTATACAAGTTAAGCTTTTTAACTTTATTTTTTTTACAGGTATAACATTTGTGAAATCTGTTGATGCTTCAGATATGGTGAAAGATGGGAGATCATTATTTAATTTATTTTCTGAAGTTATTGAGTGGGTCGAAGCAGATAATGTTGTTCATGTAGTGATAGATAATGCAACAAATTATGTAGCAGCTGAAAAATTGGTACATGAACGCTACGAGCATATTTTTTGGTCACCTTATGCTGCACATTGTTTGAATCTCCTTCTAAAGGATATTGGTAACAGGCCTCATGTTGTAGAACTTGTTTCAAAGGCTTCAAAGGTAACTTCTTTTGTGTACAATCATATAATCTTCTTATCTTGTTAGTAACTGCTATAATAGTAAAATTTTAATTTAATTTTAATTAAATAATTAATTTATTATTCATTATTAATCAATAATATACTTAAGTCATACCTCGACTTTTATAATAATTAAATTCCATCTCATTTTAAGTAATTATCAATTAATTTATTTTCTTAATTAATAATATATTATAATTAGTCATTTAATTATATATATATATTATATTTGATAAAATGAAAATATGAGCACTAATTCTATTTAATAAATTAAAGAATAAATTAATTATATTTCCATAAAATAACACTTAATTAATTGTTTATTTAATAACAAATGTTATAAAATTTTAAAGCGTTAATTACCCATAAAAGAAAATAACATGCAAAGCATGGTAGTCACGCATGTGAATATTAAGTCAAAGGCGTGACTAGTTACCTATATATATACACATCAATTAATTAATAATATATTAATCATTATTAATTATAAGTGAATAAGATTAACAACTAATGATTAGTAATTAATCTATAAATAAAATATAATTTAACAAATCATTTAATTTATTATAATCTATTCACCATTATTAATCCATTATCACATTTTCATAAATCAATTAATTAATTATATTTTAACTAAGCGATAAAATTTTGATTACATGAAATTTTATTTTATTTGACAAACAGTTATAATCAAATTCATTAAAGATATTTTAAAAATATGCAATTAAAAATGGGAAAAATTAGTTCAGATGCATTAATAATAACATAAGTAATAAATACAAGTTAATAATCAATAATTAATTAGTTAATTAGAAAGATTTCAATAAATCAATTATTTAATTATATATTGATTATTATGAATTATATTTTAAAATTTTTACTTAATTAAGGAATTAAAAATAAATCTTTACACAGACGTGACACTTAAGTCACGTTTGTGACTCTATAATAGTAAAAGTCTATTTTAACTTAATTATATAATCAATTAATCATTTTGTTATTAATCAATAATAAACTTAAGTCATGCATGCGACTCTATAATAATAAAATTCTATTTTGTGTTAAGTAATTAATATATTAATTATTTTCTATTAATTAATAATATATTATAATTAGTCAATTAATTTTATATATATTGTATTTAATAAAATTGAAAACAAGCTCTAATATTGTATATATTGTAATATAATATTAATTAATAGCAAAATAATTAATTGATGAATTACTTAAAATAAAATAGAGTTTTGTTATTATAGAGTCACAGCATGACTTAAGTATATTATTGATTTATTTGTTATTTTTAAATACTTAATTAAATAAAATTAATTAAAATATAATTCATAATAATCAACATGTAATTAAATAATTTATTTATTGAAATCTTATTAATTAATTAATTATTCATTATTAACACATAATTATTACTTAATGTTATTATTAATGCATCTGAATAACTACTTAAAATGAAATGAATTTTAATTATTATAAAAGTCATTGGCGTGACTTAAGTATATTATTGATTAATAACAAAATAATTTATTGATTATTTAATTAAAATAAAATGAACTTTTACTATTACAATAGTCACTAAGCGTGACTTAAGTGTCATGCATGTGGAAAGATTTTTTAATTCTTTAATTAAATAAAATTATTTAAAATATAATTCATAATAATCAATATATAATTAAATAATTGATTTAATGAGATCATATTAATTAATTAATTAATTAATTATTGATTATTAACATGTAATTATTACTTATGTTATTATTAATGCGTCAAAAATATTTTTCCTATTTGTAATTACATATTTTTAAAATTTATTTAATGAATTTAATTATGACTATTTAGTAAATTAAAATATAATTTCATTTAATTCAAATATTATCGGTTAGTTAAAATGTATTTTAATTAATTCATTTACGAAAATGTGATACTAGATTAATAACGATAAATATAATATAATAAATTAAATGATTTATTAAATTATGCTTTATTTATAAATTAATTATTAATCTTTAACTTTCAGTCTTATTCAATTATAATTAAAATAATTAATATATTATTAATTAATTGATGTGTATATATAGGAAAGTAGTCACACTGTGACTTAATATTCACAGCATGACTACCATGTCCCGCATGTTATTTTCTTTTACAGCAATTAGTAATCGTATAATTTTCTAACATTTTTATTAAATAAATAATTAATTAAGTATTGATTTATTAAAATATAATTAATTTATTTTTAATTATTTAAATAGAATTAGTGTTTATTTTTAATTGTTATTAAAAATAATATATATAATTAATTGACTAATTAAAATAAGTTTTAGTTAATAACAAAATATTTAATTGATTAGTTACTTAAAATAAAATTAAAATTTATTATTATAGGAGCCACAAGCGTGACTTAAGCGTATTATTTATTAATAACAAAATAAATAATTATTGATTTAATTAAAATAAAATGAACTTTTATTATTATAGGAGCCACATCACGATGATTTAAGTGTAATGCCTATGAAAAGATCTATTTTAAATTCCTAAAGCAAATAAAATTAATTAAACTATAATTCAAAATAATCAATATATAATTAAATAATTGATTTATTTAAATCTTATTAATTAATTAATTAATTAGTTATTGATTATTAACACATAAATATCACTTATGTTATTACTAATGCGTCTAAAATGTTTTCTCCATTTTTAATTACATATTCTTAAAATATAATTAATGAATTTAATTATAACTATTTAGTAAATTGAAAAATAATTTCATGTAATTAAAATATTATCAGTTAGTTAAAATATAATTCATTAATTGATTTATGAAAATGTGATACTTGATTAATAATGGTTATTAGAATATAACAATTAAATGATTTATTAAATTATGCTTTATTTATAAATTAATTTTTAATTGTTAACTAGTAATCTTATTTAGTTATAACTAATAATGATTAATATATTATTAATTAATTGATCTATATATATAGGTAAGTAGTCACACCTGTGACTTAATCCATCTTGTGTATGTTATTTTCTTTTAAGGGCATTTAACACCTATATAATTTTATAACATTTTATTAAATAAATAATTAATTAAGAATAGATTTATTAAAATATAATTAATGTATTCTTTAACTAATTAAATAGAATTAGTAAACATATTTTTCATTTTTATCAAGTATAATATATATAAACTTAATTGTCTAATTATAATATATTGTTAATTAATATCAAAATAATTAATTGATTAATTACTTAAAATAAATTGAAATTTTATTTTATAAGAGTCACAAGCATCACTTAAGTATATTATTGATTAATAACAAAATAATTAATTGATTATTTAATTAAAATAAAATAAACTTTTACTATTATAAGAGTCAACGACATAACTTAAGGGTCATGCTTATGAAAAGATCTATTTTTAATTCCTCGATTAAATAAAATAAATTAAAATATAATTCATAATAATCAATATATAATTAAACAATTGATTAATTGACATCTTATTAATTAATTAATTATTGACTATTAACAGGTAATTATTAATTGGGTCATTATTAATGCATCCGAAATAATATTTTCCCATTTTTAATTACGTGTTCTTAAAATATCTTTAATGAATTAAGTTATAACTATTTAGCAAACAAAATAATAATTTCATGTAATTAAAATATTATTAATTAGTCAAAATATAATTAATTAATTGATTTATGAAAATATGATAATTGATTAATAACGATGATTAGAATATAATAAATTAAATGATTTGTTAAATTATTCCTTATTTATAAATTAATTATTAATCATTAGTTGTTAACCTTATTCACTTCTAATTAATAATGATTAATATATTATTAATTAATTGATGTGTATATATATATATATAGGTAAGTAGTCATGCCTGTGATTAATTAATTGACAAATTATAATATATTGTTAATTAGTAAAATAATTAATTGACTAATTACTTCAAATAAAATGAAATTTAATTATTACAAAAGTCACAGGCATGATTAAAGTATATTGTTGATAAATAAAAATAATTAATTGATTATTTAATTAAAATAAAATTAACTTTTACTATTATAGGCGTCATTAACGTGACTTAAGTGTCATGCCTGTGAAAATATCTATTTTATGTCCTTAACTAATTAAAATTAAAATATGATTCTTAATAATCAATATATAATTAAATAATTGATTTATTGAAATCTTATTAATTAATTAATTATTGATTTTAACATGTAATTAGTACTTATGGTATTACTAATGCGTCTGAAATATTTTTCCCATTTTAATTAAATATTCTTAAAAATCTTTAACTAATTTAATTACAACTATTTAGTAAATTAAAATATAAATTTATGTAATTAAAATATTATCGATCAGTTAAAATAAAATTAATTAATTGATTTATGAAAATGTGATACTTGATTAATAATGGTTATTAGAATATAAAATTAAATGATTTATTAAATTATACTTTATTTATAAATTAATTATTAATCATTAACTATTAATCTTATTCAGTTCTAACTAATACTGATTAATATATTATTAATTAATTGATGTGTATATATATAGGTAAGTAGTCACTTTGTGGCTTAAGATTCACATGCATGATTGCCATCTTGTGCATATTATTTTCTTTCTAAGGGCATTTAACACCTATATAATTTTATAACATTTTATTAAATAGATAATTAATTAAGAATAGATTTATTAAAATATAATTTATTTATTCTTTAATTAATTAATTGACTTATGAAAATGTAATAATTGATTAATAACGGTGATTAGAATAAATAAATTAAATGATTTGTTAAATTATACTTTATTTATAAATTAATTATTAATCATTAGTTGTTATTCTTATTCACTTATAATTAATAGCGATTAATATATTATTAATTAATTGATGTGTATATATATAGCCAAGTAGTCATGCTGCGACTTAATATTTACTAATATGACTACCATGCTATGCATGTTATTTTCTTTTATTGGTAATTAACACTGTATAATTTTAAAACATTTTTATTAAATAAATAATTAATTGAATATTGATTTATGAAAATATAATTAATTTATTCTTTAATTAATTAAATAGAATTAGTGATTATATTTTCATTTTATCAAATATAATATATATAAACTTAATTGTCTAATTATAATATGTTATTAATTAATAACAAAATAATTAATTGACTAATTACTTAAAATAAAATGAAATTTTATTATTATAGGAGTCACAAGCATGACTTAAGTATATTATTGATTAATAAAAATAAATAATTGATTATTTAATTGAAATAAAATGAACTTTTACTATTATAGGAGTCACCAACGTGACTTAAGGGTCACGCCTACAAAAGATCTATTTTAATTCCTTAATTAAATAAAATAAATTAAAATATAATTCATAATAATCAATATATAATTAAATAACTGATTTATTGAAATCTTATTAATTAATTAATTATTGACTATTAACACGTAAGTATTAATTATGTTATTATTAATGTGTCTAAAATAATTTTTCCCATTTTTAATTACATTTTCTTAAAATATCTTTAGTGAATTTAATAATAACTGTATAGCAATGTAATTTCATGTAATTAAAATATTACCGACTAGTTAAAATATAATTAATTAATTGATTTATGAAAATGCGATTATTGATTAATAATGGTGATTAGAATATAATAAATTTAATGATTTGTTAAATTATATTTTATGTATAAATTAATTATTAATCATTTGTTGTTAATCTTATTCACTTATAATTAATAATGGTTAATATATTATTAATTAATTGATGTGTGTGTGTATATATATATATATAGGTAAGTAGTCACTTTGTGACTTAATATTCACCGGCGTGACTATCATGTTGTGCATGTTATTTTCTTTTATTGGCAATTAACGTCTATATATAATTAAAATAATAATTAATTAACTAATTACTTAAAATAAAATAAAATTTATTATTATAGGAGTCACAAGCATGACTTAAGTATATTATTGATTAATGACAAAATAATTAATTGATTATTTCATTGAAATAAATTGAATTTTTACTATTATATAACCTCGGCGTGACTTAAGGGTCACGCCAATGAAACGATCCATTTTAATTCCTTAATTAAATAAAATGAATTAAAATATGATTCATAATAATCAATATATAATTAAATAATTGATTTATTGACATCTTATTAATTAATTAATTATTGACTATTAACATGTAATTATTAATTATGTTATTATTCATAAATGCAAAATAATTTTTTCTAATTTTTAATTACAGATTCTTAAAATATCTTTAATGAATTTAATTATAACTATTTAGCAAATAAAATATAATTTCATGTAATTAAAATATTATCAGTTAGTTAAAATATAATTAATTAATTAATGAAAATGTGATAATTGATTAATAATGGTAATTAGAATATAGTAAATTAAATGATTTGTTAAATTATACTTTATTTATAAATTAATTATTAATCATTAGTTATTAATCTTATTCACTTATAATTAATAATGATTAATATGATATTAATTAATTGAGGTGAATATATATAGGTAAGTAGTCATGCACGTGACTTAATATTCACAGTGTGACTACTATCTTATGCATGCTATTTTCTTTTATTGGCAATTAACACCTATATAATTTTTAACATTATTAAGTATATTTTATCATTAATCAATAATATACTTAAGTCATGCCTGTGACTCCTATAATAACAAAACTCTATTTTATTTTAAGTAATTCATCAATTAATTATTTTGCTAGTAATTAATAATATATTAAAATTAGTTAATAAATTATATATATATATATATTATATTTAATAAAATGAAAATAATCACTAACTCTATTTAAGCAATTGAAGAATAAATTAATTATATTTTAAGAAATTAACATTTTTAAATTAATTATATGATAAAATGTTATAAAATTATATAAGGATTAATTGCCGTAAAAAGAAAAAAACATGCATGACATGGTAGTCACGTCTATGAATATTAAGTCACAGTGTGACTACTTTCTTATATATATACATCAATTAATTAATAACATATTAATGATTATTATTTATAATAGAATAAGATAATGATTAACGATTAATAATTAATTTAAAATAAATTTTAATTTAATAAATCATTTATATTTTATATTCTAACAACCATTATCAATCAAGTATCACATTTTCATAAATCAATTAATTAATTATACTTTAAGAAACTCATAATATTTTAATTACATGAAATTATAATTTAATTTACTAAATAGTTGTAATTAAATTCATTAAAGATTTTTGTAGAATATGTTATAAAAATGGGAAAAATATTTCAGACGCATTAATAATAACATAAGCCACACTTGTGACTCCTATAATAATAAATTTTATTTTATTTTAAGTTATTAAATAATTAATTATTTTTATTAATTAATAACATATTATAATTAGACAATTAATTATATCTATTATATTTAATAAAATAAGCACTAATTCTATTTCATTAATTAATAAATAAATAAATTATATTTTAGTAAATCAATATTTAATTAATTAGTTATTTTATAAAATGTTATAAAATTATACAGTGTTAATTGCCTGTAAAAGGAAATAACATGCAAGACATAGTAGTCACGCCTTTGAACACTAAGTCACAAGTGACGACTTCTATATATATACATCAATTAATTAATAATAAATTAATCATTACTAATTATAACTGAATAAGATTAACAGTTAATGATTAACAATTAATTTATAAATAAAGTATAATTTTATAAATTATTTTATTTATTATATTCTAATTACCATTATTAATCAAGTATGACATTTTCATAAATCAATTACTTAATTATATTTTAACTAACGATAATATTTTAATTACATGAAATTATATTTCAATTTGCTAAATATTTATAATTAAATTCATTAAAGATATTTTAAGAATATGTAATTAAAAGGAAAATATTTCAGACGCATTAATAATAACATAAGTAATAATTACGTGTTAATAATCAATAATTAATTAATTAATACGATGTCCATAAATTAATTATTTAATTATATGTTAATTATTATGAATTACATTTTAATTAATTTTATCTAGTTAAGGAATTAAAAAATAGATCTTTGCACAGGTGTGACACTTAAGTCAAGTTTGAGACTCCTATAATAGTAAAAGTGATATGAAAACCTCAAGAAAACAAGGTTCTTGAAACCCCCTGATTCTATTGAATCAAAACCTCAATCTTTCTATTCTAAGAACATGATAGTTCAAACCCCAATTATACGAAATTGAGACCCAAACCTAAAGAAAACAAAAGAATTGAACACATCACAAGTGATTACCTTAATAAATGATGCAATCCTTGAAGTAACAATAAGAAGAACACACCTTTCTTGAAGAGAATTTCTCTTAATTTCATTAATCAACCAAATCTGATGTTTACAAGGATAAAATAAGGTATTTATATCTTTGCTCACGTCCTAAACCTAAAAGGAATAGGTTACAAGATCCTTTAATGCTAAAACAAGCCTAATCCTAACTAGTTTAGGAGTTTATAGCCCAATAATGTAATCTGATCCTAATCCACTTAGGATTGGGCTAAACTAAGTTAAATAAGGCCAAAATAACTTAAATAAACCTAAGGGGGCGGATGGGCCTAATGGATCACTCTACTTAGGCCCACACGCTTGGTTATCTAAAACTAGCTTTAAATAAACTAAGACAAGTACTAATAAATACCCAGCCCATAACAAGTCTCAAAAGCTTCATTAAAGTTAGGCAAACTCAATAAAGGTGCAGAACACAATTTATCTTTCAATGTATTAAAAATAAGTTCTTGTGCCTCATTTCACTTAAATCCAACATCCTTTTTAATTGTTTCAGTCAATGGCGCAACAATGATACTAAAATCATTCACAAAACGCTTATAAAAGCTAGGTAAACTATGAAAACTACGCACATCACCAATACACTTAGGAGTAGGCCAATCTTTAATAGCCTTAACCTTCTTCTCCTCAGAATAATTGTGGCAGGCAAATATCATCTCTACTTTCCTTTCCCACTCCAAGTAGGCATCAACACCATTCCTTCCTTGAAATGGTGGCATCTTCATTTTGATGCTACCAATGTTTCTATCTATCCTTTCAGTCTCTTCCTCCTCTATGCCTTTTTCAGCTCTTCCTCTATAACCACCTCTATTTCGGCCTCTATCTCCTCTACCACCTCTTGCATTGTCTCGGCCTCCATACCACTCTTCCTCATCAAATCCATCTTCATCTTGCTCCTTCTCATAGTGATAATGATTATGAACTGAAGAACTCTTCTTCTTGCCCCATTATTCCCTGAAGATTCGGCTTGGACAGTTCTGAGAAGTCTATCTTGTCTTTCAAAGTTTCTATCTTGTTGCTCAAACTTGTCTTTGGCTTCAAGGAACATAGTCTCTATTCTCTTGAACTGATTTTGCATTCCTTCAAGAGTAAAGATTGTATTTCGTTGGTCCTCTTCGCTCTCATCACTCTTTCCATCTTTATTGCTATTATGAGACATGATTAACTCCTGCAAGAAAACATTAGAAACCTCACAATACTCCTTTACGTGTTTCTCTCTATAACAGAATTTCTCACTCGTGGTTCACACAATAAAATGGCTTTTCATTATATAACCTCACACTCTTGCCTTTTTCCACTCAAGTGCCTTCTTTATTGTTACTTTTCAGGATCACTTCAACAAGATCAAGGAAATCAATAAGCAACAAGTTCAAGTAGAAAGCACAAAGATAATAAGCTTAACAAAGAAACACGAATAGATGAAACAAATCTAGAAGCAAAATATTGTACAGACAGAAAATAAATCAAAGTGTCAATACATAGATGAAGAGTAGTGTAGGCAATGATTCTTGTGTTAATTGAACAATTATGAGTGCAACAATTGTTTAAATCAATGTAGAAAAGCAAAGATAGGTACCAAAACAAGAAATCAACTAGGAAACAAAGAAAGACACACAAAAATATGACAAAACTCACCGAAACCGAGACTAATTTTTTTAAAATTTTATTTTAATATCCCAATCTGCCCAAAATTCCAAGAATAGAACAAAAGATTCAAAGAAAACGTTTCTTGATAGGTTCTTGAATGAAAGAAGGACAATCTTAATGAATCTTGAATGATAAGAACAAATCTTGAATGAAAGCTCAATTAAAGATCCAAAGAATCACAATCTTAGATGTTTCTTGATAGGTTCTTGAATCAAAGAAAGACAATCTAGATGAATCTTGAATGATAAGAACAAATCTTGAAAGAAAGATCAAACAAAGATTCAAAGAATCACAATCTTGGATGTTTCTTAATCAATCTTGAAATTTTTTTTCTTTTTTTCTACTGTTCACTTTTTTTTTCTAATGTTCATTTTTTCTTTTCTTTCTATTGTTCACTTTTTTTGCCTTTTGTTTTTTTTGCTTTTCTGTTATTTTAATTGTTGATCAAGAAAACAAAGAATCAATTAAGGAAGCAAGAATATAAAGAACCAATAATGCTAGATTCGTTTCAAGCAATTAAACCTTTTTTTTAACTTTTCTAAGGAATCAACAAAGAAAATAATGAAAGATACGTATGAGCTCAATAGAATTAAGACAAAGCTTTGATACTAACTGATACGGAAAGCCCAAGAAAACAAGGTTTTTGAAACCCCCTAATCCTGTTGAATCAAAAACCCAATCTTTCTATCCTAAGAACTTAGTAGTTCAAACCCCAATTATACAAAATTGAGACCTAAACCTAAAGAAAACAGAAGAATTGAACACATCATAAGTGATTACCTTGATAAGTGATGTAATCCTTGAAGTAACAACAAGAAGAACACACCTTTCTTGAAAAGAATATCTCTCAATTTCGTTAATCAAACAAATCTGATGTTTACAAGGATAAAATAAGGTATTTATACCCTTGCCCACATCCTAAACCTAAAAGGAATAGGTTACAAGACCCTTTAATGATAAAAGAAGCCTAATCCTAACTAGTTTAGGAGTTTATAGCCCAATAATGCAATCCGATCCCAATCCACTTAGGATTGGGATAAACTAACTTAAATAAGACCAAAATAACTTAAATAAACCTAAGGGGGCAGATGGGCCTAATGAATCACTCTACTTAGGCCCACATGCTTGGTTGTTCAAAACTAGCTTTAAATAAACTAAGGCAAGTACTAATAAATGCCCAGCCCATAACAAGTCTCTTTGGGCCTAATAAACAAATGATAAATAACAAGCCCAATGTATTAAAATAAGTCCATAAGAATAATTGAACTTGTCTTAAAATTTGGCTAAGTATTAGCCCCTCCACATGCCCTCTCTAGAAGAATCACAAGCTTGACTACTCCACTTGAATTCTCCATAGATGGTTTGGTCTTGTCATCAAGGTGAGATGTAATGTACTTTGAACAAACCCTTGAAGTGCTTGTTTAAGCCTTGCTGCACGTTGCCTTGTAATAGGTCCACTTGGCAAAGTAAGCTTGTCTTGGCGTGTTGCACCTTGATATCCATTGCCATGACTTCTTGTATCAAAAAGTTCAATTTATTTTAATAAATAAATAATTATTTTGTTATTAATCAATAATATACTTAAGTCATGCTTGTGACTTCTATAATAATAATATTTTATTTTATTTTAAGTAATTAATAAATTAATTATATTGTTACTAATTAATAATATATTATAATTAGCTAATTAATTTTATATATTATAATTTTCAAAAAATATTTAATAAAAGGAAAAAACAAGACTAATTCTATTTAATTGATTAAAGAATAAATTAATTATATTAATAAATCTATACTTAATTAATTAATTATTTAATTAAAATGTTATAAATTATATAGGTGTTAAATGACCATAAAGAAGATAACATGCATAGCATGGTAGTCACATACTTGAATATTAAGCCACGGGTGTGACTACTTACTTATATATGTACATAAATTAATTAAAATATATAAATCATTATTAATTATAACTAAATAAGATTAACTGTTAATGATTAAGAATTAATTTACAAATAAAGTATAATTTAATAAATCTTTAGTTTATTATTTTCAAATAACAATTATTAATCAAGTATCACATTTTCATAAATCAATTAGTTAATTATATTTTAACTAACGATAATCTTTTAATTATATGAAATTATATTTCAATTTGCTAAATAGTTATAATTATATTAATTAACGATATTTTAAGAGTATGAAATTAGAAAATGGGAAAAACATTTCAGATGCATTAATAATAACATAAGTAATATTTATGTGTTAATAATTGATAATTAATTAAATATTTAATAAAATTTCAATAAATCAATTATTTAATTATATATTAATTATTTTGATATATATTTTAATTAATTTTATTTAATTAAGGAATTATAAAATAGATCTTTTTAGGCGTGATACTTAAGTCATGTATGTGACTCCTATAATAGTAAAAGTTCATTTATTTTAAATAAATAAACAATTAACTTTTGTTATTAATTAATAATATAAATATGTCACTTTGTGACTCAGATAATAATAAAACTTCATTTTATTTTAGGTAATTAATTAATTAATTAATTTGTTATTAATTAATAATATATTATAATTAGTCAATTAATTTTATATATAATATATTTAATAAAATAAAAATTAAACACTAATTCTATATAATTAATTAAAGAATAAATTAATTATATTTTAATAAATCAATACTTAATTAATTAATTATTTAATTAAAATGTTATAAAATTATACATGTGTTAATTGCTTGTAAAAGAAAATAGCATGCACGACATGGTAGTTATGCCTATGAATACTAAGTCACACTCATGACTACTTATATATCTACTTCAATTAATTAATAATATATTAATCATTATTAATTATAACTAAAAAGATTAATAGTTAATGATTAATAATTAATTTATAAATAAATTATAATTTAACACATCATTTAATTTACTATATTCTAATTACCATCATTAATCAAGCAACATATTTTCATAAATCAATTAAATAATTATATTTTAACTAACTGTTAATATTTTAATTACATGAAACTATAATTTAATTTACTAAATAGTTATAATCAAATTAATTAAAGATATTTTAAAATATGTAATTAAAATGAGAAAAATATTTCAGACGCATTAATAATAACATAAGTAATATTTACATGTTAATTAATAAGATTTCAATAAATAGGTTATTTAATTATATATTGATTATTATGAATTATTTTTATTAAGTTTATTTAATTAAGAGTTAAAATAGATTTTTTCACAGTGTGACACTTAAGTTACGTCTGTGACCCTATAATAGTAAAAGTTTATTTTTATTTTAAATAAATAATCAATTAATTATTTTGTTATTAGTAAATAATATACTTAAGTCATGCTTGTGACTCTATAATAATAATATTTTATTTTATTTTATGTAATTAATCAATTATATATTTTGTTATTAATTAATAATATATTATATTTAGTCAATTAATTATATATATATATTATATTTAATAAAATGAAAATATAAGCACTAATTCTATTTAATTAACTAAATAATAAATTAATTATATTTTAATAAATCAATACTTATTGAATTGATTATTTAACAAAATGTTATAAAATTATATAATTGTTAATTGCTGTAAAAAGGAAATAACATATACGACATGATAGTCACTCCTGTGAATCTTAAGTCACAGTGTGACTACTACCTATATATATGCATCAACTAATTAATAATGCATTAATCATTTTAATTATACTGAATAAGATTAACAATTAATGACTAATAATTAATTTATAAATAAAGTATAATTTGATAAATGATTTAATTTATTATATTCTAATTACCATAATTAATTAAGTATCACATTTTCATAAATCAATTAATTAACCATATTTTAACTAACTAATAATATTTTAATTATATGAAATTATATTTCAATTTGCTAAATAGTTATAATTATATTAATTAAAGATATTTTAAGAATATGCAATTAGAAAATGGGGAAAAACATTTTAGATGCATTAATAATAACATAAGTAATACTTACGTGTTAACAATTGATAATTAATTAAATAGTTAATAAGATTTCAGTAAATTAATTATTTAATTATATATTAATTATTTTCATTTATATATTAATTATTTCATTTAATTAAGGAATTATAAAATATATCTTTTCATAGGCGTGACACTTAAGTCATATATGTGACTCTTATAATAGTAAAAGTTCATTTATTTTAAATAAATAAACAATTAACTTTTGTTATTAATCAAAATATAAATAAGTCACACTGTGACTCCTATAATAACAAAATTTATTTTTTATTTTAAGTAATTAATTAATTAATTATTTTGTTATTAATTAATAATATATTATAATTAGTCAATTAATTTTATATATAATATATTTAATAAAAATTAAAATTAAGCACTAATTCTATTTATTTAGTTAAAGAATAAATTAATTATATGATCATAAATCGATACTTAATTAATTAATTATTTAATAAAATGTTATAAAATTATACATGTGTTAATTGCCCATAAAAAGAAAATAACATGCACATGTATGACACTTAAGTCACGTTTGTGACTCTATAATAGTAAAATTTTATTGTATTTTAATTAAATAATTAATTATTTATTTTCATATTAATTAATAATATACTTAAGTCACTCCTGTAACTCCTATAATTACAAAATTTTCATTTAATTTTAAGTAATTAATCTTATTAATTAATAATTTATTATAATTACTCCACTAATTATATATATATATATATTATATATTTAATAAAATGAAAATATATGGGCTAATTCTATTTAATTAATTAAAGAATAAATTAACTATATTTTAATAAATCAATACTTAATTAATAGTTATTCAATAAAAATGTTATAAAATTATAGAGGTGTTAATTGCACATAAAAAGAAAATAACATGTATGAAATGGTACTCACGCTTTGTGAATATTTTAATTTATTAAATAGTTATAATTAATTTATTCTTTAATTAATTAAATAGAATTAGTGCTTATTTTTCATTTTAATTAGATAATTAATTAATTAATTAATTGAATAATTATAATAAATTATTAATCAATAACAAAATAATTAATCAATTAATTACTTAAAGTAAAATGAAAATTTTATTATAAGAGTCATAGGCGTGACTTAAGTATATTATTGATTAATAACAAAATCATTAATTGATTATTTAATTAAAATAAAATAAACTTTTACTATTATAGGAGTCATAGGCGTGGCTTAAGTGTCACTTTGTGAAAAGATATATTTTTAACTCCTTAATTAAATAAATCTGATTACAATATAATTCATAATAATTAATAGATAATTAAGTAACTGATTTATTGAAATCTTATTAATTAATTAATTATTGATTATTAACACGTAATTTTTACTTATGTTAATATTAATGCGTCTGAAATATTTTACCCATTTTTAATTGCATATTCTTAAAAATTTGTAATAAATTTAATAACAACTATTTAGTAAATTTAAATATTATCAATTAGTTAAAACATAATTAATTAATTGATATATGAAAGTGTGATACTTGATTAATAATGGTTATTAGAATATAATAAATTAAATGATTTATTAAATTAAACTTTATTTATAAATTAATTATTAACTGTTAATTGTTAATCTTATTCAGTTATAATTAATGATGATTAATATATTATTAATTAACCGAAGAATATATATTGGTAAGTACTCACGCCTATAACTTAATATTCAAATGAGTGATTGCATGTTGTACATGTTATTTTCTTTTAAGGGCATTAAACACCTATATAGTTTTATAACATTTTATTAAATAAATAAATAATTAAGTATTGAATTATTATAATATAATTAAATTATTCTTTAATTAATTAAATAAAATTAGTGTTTAGATTTTCATTTTATCAAATATAATATATAAAATTAATTCACTAATTATAATATATTATTAGTTAATAAAATTAATTAATTGACTAATTAACTAAAATAAAATGAAAAATTATTATTATAAGAGGCACATGGGTGACTTAAGTATATAATTGACTAACAACAAAATAATTAATTAATTTCTTAATTAAAATAAAATAAATTTTACTATTATAGAAGTCACAGACGTGACTTAAGTGTCACGCTTATAAAAGATCTATTTTAATTTCTTAATTAAATAAAGTTAATTAAAATATAATTCATAATAATTAATATATAATTAAATAATTGATTTATTGAAATCTTATTTATTAATTAATTATTAATTATTAACACGCAATTGTTAATTATGTTATTATTAGTGTGTCTCAAATATTTTCCCTTTTGTTAATTACATATTCTTAAAATATCTTTATTTAATTTTATTTTAACTATTTAGTAAATTAAAATATAATTTCATGTAATTAAAATATTATCGGTTAGTTAAAATATAATTAATTAATTGATTTATGAAAATGTGATACTTGATTAATAATGGCAATAAGAATATAATAAATTAAATGATTTATTAAATCATACTTTATATACAAAATAATTGTTAATCAATTATTGTTAATCCTATTTAGTCGTAATTAATAATGATTAATATATTATCAATTAATTGATATATATATATAGTTAACTAGTCACTTTGTGACCTAATATTCACCGCTTGGCTACAATGTCATGTATGTTATTTCCTTTTATGGTTAATTAATACCTATATAATTTTATAACCCTTTTGTTAAATAATTAATTAATTAAGTATTGATTTATTGAAATATAATTAATTTATTCTTCAATTAATTAAATAGAATTAGTCCTTTTAATTTTCATTAAATATAATATATATAATTAATTGGCTAATTATAATATATTATTAATTAATAAAAATAATTAACTAATTAATAACTTAAAACAAAATAAAAATTTATTATTATCGAGTCACAAAGTGACATAAGTATATTATTGATTAATAACAAAATAATCAATTGGTTATTTAATTAAAATAAAATAAACTTTTACTATTATAGAAGTCAAAGACATGAATTAAGTATCACACTGCGAAAAGATCTATTTTAATTCTTTAATTAAATAAAATTAATCAAAATATAATTCATAATAATCAATATATAACTAAACGATTGATTTAAAGAAATCTTATTAATTAATTAATTAATTATTGATTATTAACACGTGAATATTACTTATATTGTTATTTACGTGTCTGAAATATTTTCCTTTTTAATTACATATTCTTACAATATATTTAATTAATTTAATTATAACTATTTAGTATATTAAAATATAATTTCATGTAATTAAAATATTATCGTTAGTCAAAATATAATTGATTAATTGATTTATGAAAATGTGATACTTGATTAATAATGGTAATTAGAATATAATAAATTAAACGATTTATTAAATTATAATTTATTTATAAATTAATTATTAGACATTAACTGTTAATCTTATTTAGTTATAATTAATAATGATTAATGTATTACTAATTAGTTAATGTATATATATAGGTAAGTAAACACGCCTATGACTTAATATTCACAGACGTGACAACCATCTTGTGCATGTTATTTTCTTTTAAGGACAATTAGCACCTATATAATTTTATAATATTTTATTAAATAATTAAATAATTAAGTATTGATTTATTAAAATATAATTAATTTATTCTTTAATTAATTAAATATAATTAGTGCTTTTTCATTTTTATTAAATAATATATATAATTAATTGACTAATTATAATATATTATTAATTAATAATAAATAATTAAATAAATAATTACTTAGAATAAAATGAAAAATTATTATTATAGGAGTCACAAGCGTGACTTAAGTATATTATTGATTAATAAAAATTATCAATTGATTATTTAATTAAAATAAAATAAAATTTTACTATTATAGGAGTCACAAGCATGACTTAGGTGTTATGCTTGCGAAAAGATCTATTTTAACTCCTTAATTAAAAATTTAATTAAAATATAATTCATAATAATCCATATATTAAATAATTGATTTATTAAAATCGTATTAATTAATTATTATTTATTAATTATTAATACGTAAATATTACTTATTTTATTATTAATGCATTTGAAATATTTTTCCCCATTTTATTTACACATTCTTAAAATATCTTTAATTAATTTAATTATAACAATTTAGTAAATTAAAATATAATTTCATGTAATTAAATTATTATCAGTTAGTTAAATATAATTAATTAATTGATTTATGAAAATATGATACTTGATTAATAATGGTAATTAGAATATAATAAATTAAATGATTTATTAAATTACACTTTATTTATAAATTAATTATTAATCATTAACTGTTAATCTTATTCAGTTACAATTAATAGTGATTAATATATTATTAATTAATTGATGTAGATATATAGGTAAGTAGTCACTCCTGTTACTTAATATTCACAGTGTAACTACCACGTTGTGCATGTTATTTTCTTTTTAGAAGCAATTAACCCTATATAATTTTATAAATTTTTATTAAATAATTAATTAATCAAGTATTGATTTATTAAAATATAATTAATTTATTTTAATTGATTAAATATAATAATTTTTATTTTTCATTTTGTTAAACATAATAAATTAAAATTAATTGAATAATTATAATATATTATTAATTAATAACAAAATAATTAATCAATTAATTACCTAAAATAAAATGAAAATTTTATTATAGGAGTCACAGATGTGACTTAAGTATTTTATTGATTAATAACAAAATAATTAAATGATTATTGAATCAAAATAAAATGAGTTTTATTAAATTATACTTTATTCATAAATTAATTGTTAATCATTAACTATTAATCTTATTTAGTTATAACTAATAATGATGAATATATAATTAATTAATTGATGTATATATTCACGGCATGACTACCATGTTGTGCATGTTATTTTTCCTTTAGGGCAATTACACTTATATAAATTTATAACATTTTTCTTAAATAATTAAATAATTAATTATTGATTTATTAAAATATAATTAATTTATATCTTATTGGGTTATAATTAATAATAATAAATATATTATTAAGTAATTGATGTACATATATAGGTGAGTTGCCATGCTTGTGACTTAATATTCATAGGCTTGACTACCATGTTGTGCATGTTATTTTTTTAATGGCAATTAAGAGTTGTCACGCTTGTGACTTAATATTCACAGTATGACTACCATGTCGTGCATGTTATTTTCTTTTATGAGTAATTAACACCTATTTATTTTATAACATTTGTTATTAAGTAATTAGTTAATTAAGTATTGATTATCAAAATATAATTAAATTATTTTAATTAATTAAATAGAATTAGTGCTTATATTTTCATTTTATCAAATAATATATATAAAATTAATTCTCTAATTATAATATTTTGTTAATTAATAACAAAATAATTAATTGACTAATTAATTAAAATTAAAGAAAATTTATTATTATAAGAGTCACAGACGTGACTTAAGTATATTATTAATTAATAACAATACCTTAGGATAATCTGTTTGATTTATGAAAATGTGATACTTGATTAATAATGGTTATTAGAATGTAATAAATTACATGTTTTATTAAATTATACATTGTTTATAAATTAGTTATTAATCATTAATCGTTAATCTTATTCCGTTATAATTAATCATGATTAATATATTATTAATTAATTGATGTGTATATATATATATAGGTAAGTATTCACACTGTGACTTAATATTCATAGGCGTGATTGCCATATCGTGCATGTTATTTTCTTTTACGGGCAATTAACAACTAGATAATTTTATAACAATTTTATTAAATAAATAAATAATTAAGAATTGATTTATTAAAATATAATTAATTAATTTATAATTAATTAAATAAAGTTAGAACATATATTTTTATTTTTTATTAAATATAATATATATAAAATTAATTGACTAATTATAATATATTATCAATTAATAAAAAAATATTTAATTGATTAATTACTTAAAATAAAATGAAAATTTCTGGATTCACAACCAATTTCAAGAACTGTACCTCCTCCACCTTATATTAGGGGACCTTTGAAGTGCCAATTATTATACCAAAAAGACATGTTTTCTCCGTTCCCAACCTTGTGGAACACCTGATTTTGCATCCATTGTTTTATCTCTAGAATTTCCATTAGAGTTTCTGACATGCCCTGCCTTAGCTTTAAGATCCAAATATGATTTATGAATACATTGTTTGTTCATTTCACCCATAAATCCTCCTTTTGTAGCATAACCACCACATATTCCCCAGCTCACCTTGTGTATCATCCTTACAGAATGGATGTCTAGAGCCCCCTTGTTGCTTAGGCCTGCAAATTTTGTCCCAACTAATCTTCTCTTTGCTTCTGCCTTGGATTGAGTCATTCCATAAGAATTCTCTAAGCCTCATGTCTATTTACTTGCGGATACTTTTTGGGATGGATAAATGGTTGATCCAATAAGTGGTAAGAATGCTCAGTATTGTCTGAATTAGCTGAAGCTTGCCTCCATAACTAAGGAATTGATTACTCGTTGGTTAATTCTTCCATTAATTAAGAACAAAAAAAGTTGGCAATCCATAACACTAATTCTTCTTTGAGAAATTGGTACCCCTAAGTATTTAAAGGGTAGACTTCCTTATGTTAATCCTATCCAGATAGTTGTAGAAGCTACCTCTTTACTTGAGATGCAAGATAAGTAGAAACAACTCTTCAAAGGGTTGCATCTCAGACCTGAGATCTCCTGAAACTCCTTCATTGCTTGTAGGAGTAGATTTTTTAAGTTTTTCTCAACTTTACAAAACAAGAGAAGGTCATCTGCAAAAGCTAGATGTGTGAGCTCATATATTGACATTTTCTATGGAACTAGAATTTTGGGCCTCCGTATATTATACCCGAGGAGAGTTGATAAAACCTCCATGCATAAACAAGTAATGGGATAATGGATCCCCTTACCTTAAGCCCCTCCTTGCTTTGTTCAATTTATAGGTTCCTCATCTACCAAGATTGCCATAAAAACAATGGTGACACATTCCTCTACCTTTTTTCTAAGCAAGGGAGGATAACCTACTGCTTCTATTATATTAAAAAGAAAGCTCTAGTTAATTGAGTCATAGGCCTTTGCAAGGTCCATCTTTATGGTGCAATTCCTCATTCTCATCTTAGAATTATATCCCCATAACAATCCCTAATGTAGAAGTATATTTATTCCTACTAAAATCCCCTAGATGAATGCATTATGTTCTAGGATGATTAACTTTCCCAGGCTTGCTCTCCTATTTTCCAAGATCATTATGATGGTTTTGTATAGAAAGTTACAATAGGCTATTGGCCTGAATTGTTCCAATTTCTGTACATTACATTGTTTGGGAATAAGGCAAATTAATGTTTTATTCCATTCCTTGAGGATTGCTCCTCTCTTAAAGAGCTCATCCATTGTTGATACCAATTCTTCTCCTACAATATCCCAATGTTATTAAAATAATCTCCCATTGTTTCCATCCGATCTAAGGGCTTTGTTAATGTTCATTGAAAAAATAACATTTTTGATTTCTTCCCTTATTATTTCTCTAACTATTGCTACCTTGTCTACATCATCAAGATTTTTAAACCCTGCTAGAATCTTTATGCGTATAGATTTTTTTGGCATTGCAATCCCAAACTATCAAGTACTTTAAGGCAACCCTCTTTTTACCTCCTATGTCCTCATGCATCTGCCCTATTTCGTCATCTACCATTTAGATAGAATTCTTATTCCATCGTGCTGAAATTGAACTCACGAAATACTTAGTATATCTCTCACCCTCCTTCATCTGTAACATCTTAGATTTCTGCCATACTAGAGTATTTGTACTATACAATAATTGATTATACTTTTCCACCATTGAAGACTCCTATTTTCTTAGTTTCAAATCTTTTAATCTGTCCAATATTCTCTTCTGACATTGCTTTAGCTCCTTTAAAGCATTAGTTTTAGCTTTTAAATTTGGTTGTACTATTTTTTCTGAACAATTTCAGTCTATTTTGCAAGGCTTTTAGCTTCATGGTGATATGGTACCCCTTTGAACCTAGAATCGCCTCTTGCATTTCCTTTATGAGTATATTTCTAAATTTAGGATTGTCCATCAAGTAATTAAATATCCTAAATGGGCCATTCCTCTTCCTATTGCATGTTAGCAATTCCACTACTATTGGACTGTGATATGATATTTATTGGATCATCAAACAAAGCACCGCTTATTAGGTAGGTCTCTACGCACTTATCTTTAACCATACATCGGTCTAATTTTCTCAACAAAAAAGAATCCCCCGATTGCTTATTGTGGGTATAAGAATTACCATACCATTTCAAGTCAACCAAATCCATTCTCTCCACCACCTCCTAGAGCTCTTGACAGTCTACTTGGTTCTAATTTCTCCCACCCCTTGATTCTTCAAGCTTGAGAATACAATTATAATCTCCTAAAATTGTATATGGTCAACTCATGATATGACTAATTTTCTCCAATTCACTCCAACAATATAGTCTTTGGAACTTAAGATTGGTCACATACAACACCATAATTACAATCATAGTCCCAGTAGCTTTAATCAAGGCACCACAATGGATCAACTGATCAGTTTCAATATGTTGCATTACATCCAATTTATAAGGATTGAAGCCTAGTACCACTCTCCCATTGAAATGATGATCATGGTTACATATTACCCTCCATCCTTTATGTAGGGACCATACACTCTTTTCCAATACTCCCTCTTTATTTTGGTTTCAAATAAACCAACAAAATCTAACTTGTTGTTCTTGATAAATTTTTGAAATGCAAGTTGTTTATTTAGGTTATTAAGGCCTCTAACATTCCATACTGCTACCTTAATCATTTGTTTTCTTTTACTAGCCCTTTTACTCTTATACTTCCTTTACAAACCTATGGATATAGTTAGCAGGTTACTCTTAGTACCAGAGGTTTCCCCTTTCCATCACAGGAGTGCCAGTTGTCCCTTCTATATGTCCTACTTCCTTATCCTTAATTTTCTTTAGTACATTAATTGGAAAATCAGTCGTTACCAAACTCATCATTTGTTTCCTATTTCTTGATCCTTGATTGTCCCCACTATCGATGCTCCAGTGGTAGACATATTATTCTCCTCTTGATCCTTTTCCTCTTCCCTATGTTCAATCATTTAATTCTCTGTTTGAGTCATGTTTTGGGTACCCTGCACTTCAAGTGGTGTCTCTCCATCAGCTAAAGGCCCCATCTCTTGGCTTGGACATTATTCATTTGCCTCCCCTCTTGAACAATTTTCTTTTCCAAACCTGCTTCTCTTCTTTCATCTTCAGTTTCCACATATATGTTACCCTAATTGAATCCTCTACGAGATCTCCATTCTCATCCAGCTTCATGATTCTCAGGGTATCAGGAAGCTTCCTTGATATATCAATATTACCAATCCTCTTCATTAAGGCATCATTCTCATATAATCCTAAAAGTTTGCCAATTTTGCTAGTGATATAGTTTATACCTTTCGCAGACCAATACTTCAAAGGGAACCTTATGAATATTCAACCATAAAGGTACAAAAGTAAGTTTGCTTATGTCTAATGTAATTCCAGACTGCCACTTCCTAATCAGAATTGGATGCCCCATTATACGTCGTAGCCCTGCTTTTAACATTTTTTATGCATTCTCTTCGGTGTTGAATTTGAGGACAAAGAGTTCATCTTCATTTACCATCGTATTCATCAATCCCTTAGTCCTCTATACATCATTTGCCCACTTTCTAAAAATAGGAAAAGCTAACCTCTTCTCTAAAAAAAGACCACAAGAGAAGTTTTTCACTTCTTAGCACTTTGTTGTAACACCTTAAGCGGAGCTTGGATTAGTTTATCCCCGTCTGTTTTCATGAATCTAAGTCAGACTAGATTTCCATAATCATTTACAATGGAGCCCCATTTGGTCTTCTCCTTCTCCAGTCCCTGTTGTTTCCTTTCGTTAGGTTTCCCCTGGAGGTCAAAAATCAGTTATGTTTAAGAATGGAGCATCCGTAATGGCTTGGGAATTGGGAAGGTTGGCTGTGAAAGGTTCCATTGCCATAAGATCAGTAGGGCATAGAGACTATAGTCTACTAGATGGGTAAACAAAGTGTAGAGGTGAGGGGTTGTTGGAAAAAAAACAAAGGGAAGGGGAAAGGGGTAAGACGGTTGATAGAGAAGAAGGGTAAAGGCGAGAGGGTGTTGTATGAGTAAAAAGGAGCTATCAGAGAAAAGGGTGATGTTTGGGGGAGTGTAGCTTGAAGGTTGTCAGCAAAAAGGAAGGGTGGTTGTCAGGGTTATTAGAGAAATGTGGTCAACATTTGTCAAAGAATGTGACGTGAAAGTTGCCAACAAAATAAGAAATGTGGATGTTGGGTTAAGTAAGGGAATATGGGTCAAAGGTTTTTAGAAATGGGGAAGGATATGGGTGGGTCAAAAGTAGTCAAAGATGGGTAAGGATGGGGGTGATGTCAATTATTAGGAGGAGACTCTCATTGGGTTTCGCAATCGTTTCGTCTGGAGTGGGATCTTCTTTCAAACTAAACCAATTTATCTTTTGATCCTGCCTTTTAGAGATTTTTAGGTAAGATTTGTTTATGAATCTCCTTGACTTGTTCCTTAGCCAGATTATGGAGTCAGAAGAGTTAAGGTTCAGGATTATACCTAGGAGAGTTGGCTTCTATTTAAGACAAGTCACTTTTATTACAGCATCACTCCTTACCTTAAATTATTTCTTTTACTTTTACACTTACAAGTAACTTAATTATCAATGAATCTAGATCATATCTTTTATGTAGAGGCCCTAAATTTCAACAATTGTCATACCAAGACTCTTATCCATTGTCAATTAAGCCTTTGAACTCATGACTAAGCATTAAGATCGTTCCTAATATTTTATAGGCTTTAGGTAAAGTAAAAAAAAAGTTCCTATTTTTGGGCCCTTGCAAAGAATAAAAATAAACAAAGTATAGACCCTTTTTATTGTTCCTCATGAGGTCAAGAGTAGGCCCTATTTTATTTCATTTTATTTTTACAAGGATAAAAATAGGTCTTATTTTATCATTTATAAAGATGGGCCTTGGGTAGGTGCCCGCTCTGTCCTTGCCCAGTGTCAGCCCTGCTAAGCATATATGTCATCTTTAGCATTTGTTTTAGGGTTCAAGAATACTTCTTGTTTGATTTCATAGTCCAAATTCTCTTATCTATTATATAGAAAGCTTGGTTACATATGACTCATTAGCTTCTTTGTCATTGAACAACCTCTATATCCTTTTAAAGATAAGTGCATATACAATTCCTAAAGATCTCCAAGGAATAGACAATTATTCAGGAGTATTTCAATAACTTTAGTTAGGTTTTTGGGAAGTATCAAACAGGACCTTCAATGTATATGGAGGTTATATAAGACTGATAAGATAAGTTGAAATATGCCATCATAGGATAATAAGCAATTCAACCAATAATTGATCCTCTTCTTGATAGTCTTAAGTGAAGGTAAGTAATCTTTAAAGATGGACATTTTAATAGTAATAAAGACTCAATAAGTATTTAAAATAGTAATAAAGACTTGTAAGTATTCAAAGAGGGCTTAGAGGAGACCTAAAAAGTTGCAGAGAATATCCACATTTTCAGCTCTAGTAATATATAGAGTATGCTTTTGCTAGATTTGATAGAAAGACCTAAAACCTTAGTGAAGGAATTGATGGATTCATAAATATTCCAAGAGAAAGAGGATTAACACCACTAAAAAGAAGGAAATCATCAGCAAATGCCAAATTGAAGATTTTAAGTTGTTTACATTTGTGGTTATACCTAAACTAGCTCACTCAACACAATTTTGTAAGTTATGAGTTTAGTGAGGGCCTCAATACCTACAGTGAATAGGTACAAAGGAAAGGAATTATCATGGCTAGGTCATTTAGGCCTTTAGAACATCTTAATTAGTTACCATTTACAAGAATTATGAAAAAGGTTGAAGTGGTGTAAGATTGAACTATTCAATGAATAACTTAGGAAAGCCAAATGCATATATCTAGTTAATAATAAATCACTAAACAATTGATTTAGAGGCATTATTAAAATCAATATTTAAATTTAAATTCTTGATAAATGATTTAGTGTTATAATATTTAAAGAATTCCTAGACAAGAAGAATATTATTACCAATATTATTATTTGAATAAAAGTACTTTGACAAGGAATGATGAGGTGCTTGAAAATCCCTTTTATTCTTAGAGCAATCATTTTTTAGATAGCCTTGTAGATAAAATTGTATCATAAAATTAGTATTAAATCATTTAAAATGATGGAGTTTGCTTATCTAAGGATAAGGCAAATGTGGGTCTTTAGCTCCTTGTCACAAAATTAGCATGAAATCATGAAAAAAGATGGAATTTGTCAAATTTGTTGACTATATAATGGATATATTAATAGGAAAAGAGAAAAAAGTAACTAAACAAGTAAAGTGGAACACTTAATTAGTATATATGGATCAGTAACTTGAATAACATTTAAGATGTAACCTACAATGATTCTCCAACTATAGTGATGTTAATGATTAAATATTAATTTTTACCCAAAACCAGATTGTCACTAAGGGAACTAACTTTTGTTTTTGTCTCTAAAAACCTAAGACAATAGGCTTCCTATCTAAAATCAGATCCCCTACAAAATATTGTTTATTATGACTAGTAAGTTGTTTAATCTTCTAAAATATGATTGACATTTAAGGAGTAATAAGATGGGATGCCCTAAAAGTGATTTTTATTTTAGGTTTCTATTAAGCCTTTTCTTTGTTGTAGTAAAAGTATCCTCCTTGAGGCACTCTGAAGTGAATCACACGTTAATACAATGCTTATAAAACGATATAGAATGCACGAGAAGGGGGGGTTGAATTTTATATTCCCCTTTTTGAAAATCTTTCAAAAACGTTTGTTAGAAATAAAATTCTTTTACAGAATTTTCGATAGATCCTTATTAATCAAAACTTTTAAAACTTTGTTTACGAACTAAGTAATGATAAAACTTGAATCTAAAAGAGATATAGAGTAAGAGTAGTTAACACAGTGATTTATCCTGGTTCACCCCAAACCGTGGGCTACGTCCAGTCCTCAGAGTTCTTTCTGAGATTTTCACTATCTCTTCAACTTTTACAAGTATTCTTTGCATGAGCCTCTTGAGTCTCTACACCAAGATTCTTTTACACTTAGCCTCTGCAGGCTATCTGTACCACTTTCTCACAGATAAGTGTTTGAACACTTGTTACAGTAAAATAGCTCTCGACAAGATTGCACAGAATGCTTTTACGATCATGTAGATGTAAATCTGCTAATTTTTCAATTGTTCAGCTAACTTTGCAATCTTCGACTTCGACTTGTATTTATAGCCTTCGTCTCTAACTGCTTCTTGATTCTTGTCTCTTGATTCTTGCTTCTTGAATCTTATTTCTTGAATCTTTAACAGAAACGGTTAATCAGTTGAGTTCTGTAACTAACCCGAACTGACTCTTGCGTCTGTTTCTCAATTCGCATCTTCGTTTGTTTTTCTATTCACGTCTTCGTCTATTTTTCTATTCGCGTCTTCATCTGCGTCTGTTATTTTTGTATCTGCGTCTGCGTTTGTATTTCTCTTCTATGTCTGCATTTTAAATTTCGTCTATGTCTGCGTCTGTATTTTTCTTTTGCGTCGCTATTGCTTCGACTGCTTTGTTTCATCTGCTTTGCTTTGTCTGCATTACTTCGTCTGCTTTTGTTTTTTTGTTTTTTTCTCTTTGTTATACATCAAAATTATTTCTAAGTAAAGTCATTTTGACTTAACAATCTCCCCCTTTTTGATGATAATAAATTATATACAGTAAAGAAAACAAAATACAATGTATAAGAAGAAAAAAAACTTATCTTCAAAAATCTTCTTCTTCTTCAGCTCCTTCAATCACACCCTTAAAATTTGACGATTTCCATTCCTCTTCTGCTGCTCATTCTCTTCTCCCCCTATTTTTTATAATAAAAAATGATTAATGACGATGACTCTACAACAATTCTGTCATCATTTTCTTCAGATCATTCATCGTCTCCTTTATCTCGTTTACTTCTCCTTATAATTGGCTGATTTCTGCTTGGGAGGCAAACGATGAGGAGGGTTGATCATTCTCTTCAGAGGGTGCTGTGAACGCAATTGTCGTAGCATATGTGTCCGAGGATGGAACATAGTCTTCATTGATCGCAATTGTGGGTGGATGAATGAATACATTTGACTCTGGAATGTCCAAGTCATAGGGAACAGTTGCTGATTCCTTGCAAGGGTATGCCTTCAACTTCAATAGACAGTGTATTAGATAAGGGTCTAATACGCAGAACTGTCTATACCAGGGATTCAATGAAGGTCTCTGTGATTAATCTTCCCCTTATTGGACAGTCTTCTTTCTTATCAGTATAGCTACAACTAGCTCCACCAGTATTCTCATTAGAAACACATGCCTCATTTATTTTCCGCACTTCTTCTGCAATCTGATCTGCGGACAGATCATCACAAACTTCATCTGGATACAGCTTCTTTTTCCCTTTATTCATATCCAAAGGATATCTTGGTTGAATATCTGGGACAACCTTTATAATTGACTTCTCTGTGATTGGATAAATAATGCACGGACGAGAAGACATTTTTGTAGGGTATGACTTCGTAACAGCATCCCTCAAGACATCATAAAACATCTTTTCATCTTCCTTCAGCAAATGCCATGTGTCACTATTTATTGAGATAGGTTGTACAACAACCATTACCTTCTTCTTGGGTTGATCACAGATGGCGATTGCAGTTTTCCTCTTGATCATAACTTCAACCATTCTGATCTTTAACTTATCCTTTCTTAAAAATTTGGAATAGTTGTGAATGACCAGACTTGGTTTATCAGATTTCTTCAATGGTGCCTCCACTGAGCTCAAATCTGTTGTGATCTCTTGTTGATTATTTACAGGAGTAGCTGAACCAGGCTAGACTCCACTAGTTCCTCCGTTTGCTCAACAATGGGAGTATTCATTTCTTCATTTATTTTCACAGGAGTAGACAAACTCCTCCTTCGAACTACTTTAGTCTTTATTCTTAGAGTTTTTTTCACTTGAGACTTTTGTGTCTCAGACTCCAATTTTATCTTCTTCTCAGTCTCCTTGCTCTGTTTGGCTGATTCTTCCTCCAAAATTGAGACGAGAGATCTTGTCGCTTTTGCCTTTGGTGCGCTGGGTCCAGAGGCTTCATCTTGTTCTTGCTCTCTGGCTCTTCTTTCTTCTTGTTGCCTTAAGGTTCGAATCGTAGGTGATCTCCTTGTTTTTTTAGTGATTTCACCCAAGAGATTCTCTCATTTTCTTTTTGTCGCACCATCGTCTTTCCTTCGAGCAATATCATACTCTTCTCTAGGACATGCCAATTTTATCAAAGGCCTTTTATTTAATCTTCTCCTTTCTTCTATTGGCATTCTCACACTTCCATGAGATCTAGAACTTGTTGCTGGAGAATTTTTTAACAATCGCTCCCCCTCAGTTTTAGTTCTCCTTGAAGAGTCTGCTTCTTCTCTAATTACTGTTCTCAGACCCATTCGTCGTATCGTAACTGAGTCAATTGTACTCTTCACAAGTACAATCCTTCTATTTCCTCTGTGTAGAAGGATTCCGGATTCCTTAAAAATCCTTGTAAGAAGCATGCTGTAAGGATAGCTATTTGTATCCTTCATCCCCTTAATCATGTAATGAAATATTAAGAAGGGTAAGTCAATAGGACTGCGATTCAGCAGGTAGAATAAGCATTGTTCATCTAGGGTAGTCACCAAATGTCTAGAACCTGCTCTGGGTAAGATGCAATTAAACAGAATCGCATGAAGAACCCTAGCTTTTGGGACCAGACTCGAAGTCTTCCTCTCCGAAGGGTCGTTCACTCATACAACTGTTTGTTAACATCTTCTTCCTTCATATTGACCATTGTCATCCACTTAGCCTTGGTTGACAGAGTCTCACCAACCGATGGACAATTGGTCACTTTCCTTATCACCTCCTTTGTCACAACAACAGATATACCGTCTACAGAGGATACAATAGTGTTGTCTACGAGTTGAGCGTTCTTCCAAAAATCGAATACCTCATTGGTATAGACTGGTTCTCGTACCTAGAAGAAATTCCTCCAACCAGCTCTTTCAATCTCAGGTTCTACGTCCATACCATCCCTCTTTAGTGATTCGAAATCCACATGCCTTCCGAATATCATAGCTGCTTCCATTTTTTCAGAACGAAAACTGTCTCTGGTAAGCTTTTCTTCTAGGGTAGGATGATTGAGAGAATTTTGAGAGTAAGATGAACCGTCTAGAGATGAGAGTAACCGCAATGATATCAACTTCAGGCTACTTGAAGAGTCTTATCACGCGTGCCCTAGAATCGTCGGGATTCTAAAGATCATGAAGCGTTTCCCTCCAAAACTTCCTTGTTAGAGAAGTTACCAGCTGTAACTCACTGTTTCTAACACCGTTAATTTTGACGTCCAATTAGCCTGACTATTCACTTAACATAACCATGTTAAGGTTGCATCTGATCTTCTGGAACCGCTCTTCACTCAATGGTTTAGTGAAGATATCTGCCCACTGATACTCTGTTTCGACGAGTTGTAGCTTAACCACCTTCTTATGAACATAGTCTCTCAAGAAGTGATGTCTGACTTTAATGTGTTTCACTCTCGAGTGCTGAATCGGATTCTTTGACAGGTTAATTGCACTGGTGTTGTCGCAATAAATTGGAATCTCCTCTTCTTGAATTGAATAGTCTTCAAGTTGATATTTGATCCACAACGTTTGTGAATAACAGCTTGCGGCAGCCATATACTCTGCTTCGACAGTTGATAGAGCTATCGAGCTTTGTCTCTTTCTTGACCAGGAGACTAGATTAACGCCAAGAAAGTGACATCCTCCACTTGTGCTCTTCCTTTCGATTCTATCTCCGGCATAGTCCTATCCGATTATCCTGAAATCTTTACCTTTCTCAAACATTAAGCAAAGATCAGTAGTACCTGCGAGATATCTCATAATTCTTTTAACAACAATATAATGAGACTCTCTAGGATCGACCTGAAACCTTGCACATAAGCATACACTAAATAGAATATCAGGTCTACTTGCTGTAAGATACAGTAAAGAACCGATTATCCCTCTATACAGGGCTTGATCCACCTTCTTACCAAGTTCATCTTTCGACAAAAGGTTTGAAGGATGCATCAGAGTAGCCATATGCTTCACATTTTGCATGTCAAACTTAATCAATAACTCTTTCACATATTTTTGTTGATAGATAAAGATCTTCTCTTCGGTCTGCTTAACTTGCAACCCAAGAAAGAACTTTAACTCACCCATCATGCTCATTTCAAATTCATTTTTCATTAGACTCTCAAACTTCATGCATAATTTCTTTGAAGTAGCACCAAAAATAATATCATCAACATAGATCTGTACTATAATAAATTCATTCTCCTAATTCTTCCTAAATAGCGTCTTATCAACTTGACCTCTACTAAAACCATTCTCTAAGAGAAAAGTACTCAGACGATCATACCAAGTTCTAGGAGCTTGTTTCAGGCCGTATAAGCCTTTATGAAGTCAATAGACATGATCTGGATTCTTAACATCCTCGAAACCAAGTGGTTGCTTAACATACACTTCTTCGTCTATAAAACCATTCAGAAAGGCACTCTTCACATCCATCTGAAACAGCTTTATATTATGACAAACCGCATATGCCAGCAATATCCTGATGGCTTCAAGTCTTGCTACTGAAGCATATGTCTCATTGTAGTCTATTCCTTCTTGCTGATTATAGCCTTGTGCTACTAATCTAGCCTTATTTTGACTCACTCTTCCTGATTCATCTAACTTATTCTTAAAGACCCATCTGGTTCCTATGATGGATTTCTTAGGGGGTTTCGGAACTAAGGACCAAACATTATTCCTAGTAAATTGATTAAGCTCCTCTTGCATGACTAACACCCAAGCTTCGTCTCGAAGAGCTTCCTAAACCTTCTTAGGCTCTATTTCAGAAATAAAAGCCACATTAGCTTCTCTTCTGAATCTGGACCTTGTCCTAACTTCTTCTGAGGTCTCTCCGATAATCAACTCTTCTGAATGAGAACTTTAATATTTCCAGTCTTTCTTCAGTCCAATAGTTTCTGGAATATCTTCAACTTTGTCTACTTGAGTACCTGGTGCTGGAGTTTCTATTGTGTCATCTAAGTTCTTTAAAGGACCTTCACTCTCCATGTCATCTTTCTTATGGGGTTAGGAATTATCATCAAACTTGACATGGATGGTCTCCTCAACTGTCTTTGAAATAAGGTTGTACACCCAAAATGCCTTAGACGATGATGAGTAGCCTAGGAAGATTCCTGGATGGGTCTTTGAGTCGAATTTATCCAACAGCTCCTTTGTATTCAGAATAGAGCATTTGCACCCAAATGGATGAAAGTAAGAAATGTTTGGTCTTCTTCCATTCCATAACTCATAAGGAGTCTTCTTTAGTATGGGTCGCAACAGAATTCTATTCTGAATATAGCATCTTTGTATTCACGACTTCCTTGAAGTACTTAGGAAGATTCATCTCGCAAAGCATAGTCCTAGCCATCTCTTGAATCGTCTTGTTCTTCCTTTCAACAACTCCATTCTGTTGTGGAGTCCTGGGAGCAGAGAAATTGTGGAAAATTCCATTCTCCTCATAGAATAACCTAAACTTCTCATTCTCAAACTCTCCACCATGGTCACTCCTGATACTAGCTATAGACATTCCTTTTTCGTTCTGTAACTTTTTGGATAAGTTCCTAAAACACTTAAAAGATTCATCTTTGTGCGATAAAAACAATATCCAACAAAATCGAGTAAAGTCATCAACAATAACAAGTCCATATTTCTTTCCGTCAAGACTTACTGTCCTTGTTGGACCAATTAAATCCATATGTAACAACTTTAAAGGTCTAGATGATGTTACAAAATTTTTAGAAGAAAATGAAGTTTTAACTTGTTTTCCTTTCAAACAGTTTTCATAGAAAAACTCTTTGTCAAAACTCATTTTTGGTAAATCTCTTACCAAATTATGTTTTGCCAATTTTGAAATGTGTTTAAAAGAGACATGACCTAGCTTTTTATGCCAGATTAGTCTTTCTTCTTCGGAAGACAGAAAACATGAAACATTTTGACTTTGAAAATCTTCTAAATCAATCTTGTAAAGATTATTTATTCTCTTGGCAGAAAAAAGTATAGACCCATCTTTGTTTCTGACTTCACAAAGATCTTGATTGAATGTGACTGTGAAACCAGAATCATACAATTGACTGACGCTGATCAAATTATGTTTCAGACCATTAACAAGCAATACATTATTTATGCATGCAAAGGAATCTTTACCTATTTTACCGATTCCAATAATCTTGCCCTGCTGGTTGTCTCCGAAAGTTACCGATCCTCCCTTCTTATACTGAAGATCTAGGAACATAGACCTTCTTCCCGTCATATGTCGCGAGCATCTACTGTCTAAATACCAATGGTGCTTGTCGCATCTTCCAAGGAAGGATATCTGCAGGAGAAACTATTTTATTTTTTGGTACCCAAATTTTCTTGGGTCCTTTATGGTTAGTAGTATGCACATGATAAGTTCTTTGATGCATATTACTAGTACGTTGATTAACACGAGTTTTAATGTAGTTTCTCTTTTGAAAGAAAGGGTTCTTATAAGGATGAGACTTATTGCCTGTAAACCCTAATCCGGTTTTATCACTCGGATGTCTACATTTACCAAGCATCTCATTCATTTTCTTTGTGCTCTCGGTGAAAGTAGCTAAGTCCGCTGACAGATTCTTAATTCTTACTTTTAGATGATTGATCTCTTCTGATCTGTCTATGACTTTCTTTTTCTCCTCTAATTGCTTCTTTAGACAGATATTTTCTCTCTCTATCTCTTCTGTATGTCTAATATTTTCTACATACTTTTTCTTTAACAGTTTGTACTGTTGCAGAATAGCATGAGAATCTTCTAACAATTCTGAGTAGGCATCATGCAAGTTATCGTAATCAGATTTTACCTCCTCATCACTATCTTCCTCGGCTACTAGGCAGATGTTAGCATGTTCAGATGACTCAGAACCTGTATCTGATTCTGAAGAATCTAGGTCCTCCTATGTTGCCATCATACTTTTCTTGCCTTCTCTACTCTTCTTTGGTTTCTTCTTTAGAGTAGGACATTCGGACTTGTAGTGTCCAGGCTAATTGCATTCGTAGCAGATGACAGATGACTTCTCTGGTTTAGCTTCATCTTTCCCATTCTTCTTGAAAGTCTGATTTCCTTTGGACTTCTTCTTCCACATGCGTCTTATCTTTCTGGAGATGAAAGATAATTCATCGTCTTCATCACTTGACTCTTGTTCTGATTGGCTGGAGTTGTCATTCTTTGATTCTTTAATCTTTAACGCTTTTGATGACTTCCTCCTTCTTTGAATCTTGTGATTCTTTTGTCCGGCCTTCAGCGCGATCGACTTGTCCCGTTTGGGTTTGTCTTCAGCATCGAGTTCAACTTCATGAATCTTCAAGGATCCAAGCAACTCGTTAAGCTTTAGCACGCTCAAATCTTTGGCTTCCTGTACCACAGTAACTTTAGGTCTCCACCTCTTCGAAAGACTTCTTAAGATCTTTCGAACATGATCTTGATTGTTGTACGTCCTTCTAAGAGCTTTCAATCCATTGACAATTGTTTGAAATCTTCCAAACATTTGATCAATAGATTCTTCATCTTTCATCCTGAAAAGTTCGTACTGGTGCACAAGAATACTTATCTTGGATTCTTAAACTTGGCTTGTGCCTTCGTGAGCAATAGACAATGTGTCCCACATCTCCTTCGCGGTATCGCATCCGTGGACTTTGTCATACTCGCTCCTACTTAGGACATAAGTCAAGAAGAACTTCGCTTTTGAGTTCAGTTGTATTCTCGCCTTTTGGTCAGCCGTCCATCTGATTCGTGGAATAGAATTGCCATCTTCATCTACTGGTGTATAAGGTCCGTTCTCTATCACGTCCTAAAGGTTGACATGAGTAGATTCTATGAATAGCCACATCCTATCTTTCCAGTAATGATAATCTTCTCCGTTGAATGCTGGAGGTCTAGTGACTGAGGCTCCTTCTGCGATGTATACATGTGATTCCGCCATTATCTTTGATCCACACTTTGCTATAGTGATCTTTGGATACCAGGCTCTGATACCAATTGAAGTGAATCACACGTTAATACAATGCTTATAAAACGATATAGAATGCACGAGAAGGGGGGGTTGAATTGTGTATTCCCCTTTTTGAAAATCGTTCAAAAACATTTGTTAGAAATAAAATTCTTTTACAGAATTTTTGATAGATCCTTATTAATCAAAACTTTTAAAACTTTGTTTACGAACTAAGTAATGATAAAACTTGAATCTAAAAGAGATATAGAGTAAGAGTAGTTAACACAGTGATTTATCCTGGTTCACCCCAAACCGTGGGCTACGTCCAGTCCTTAGAGTTCTTTCTGAGATTTTCACTATCTCTTCAACTTTTACAAGTATTCTTTGCGAGCCTCTTCAGGTCTCTACAACCAATATTCTTTTACACTTAGCCTCTGCAGGCTATCTGTACCACTTTCTCACAGATAAGTGTTTGAACACTTGTTACAGTAAAATATCTCTCGACTAGATTGCACAGAATGCTTTTACAATCACGTAGATGTAAATCTACTAATTTTTCAATTGTTCAGCTAACTTTGCAATCTTCGACTTCGACTTATATTTATAGCCTTCGTCTCCAACTGCTTCTTGATTCTTGTCTCTTGATTCTTGTTTCTTGAATCTTGTTTCTTGAATCTTTAACAGAAACGGTTAATCAGTTGAGTTCTGTAACTAACCCGAACTGACTTTTGCGTCTGCTTCTCAATTCGCATCTTTATTTGTTTTTCTATTCACGTCTTCGTCTGTTTTTCTATTCGCGTCTTCGTCTGCGTCTGTTATTTTTGTATCTGCGTCTGCATTTTAAATTTTGTTTGTGTCTGCGTCTGCATTTTAAATTTCGTCTGTGTCTGCGTCTGTATTTTTCTTCTGCGTCGCTTTATGCATTTTGCTTCGTCATATTGCTTATTGCTTTGCTTAAATCGCATTACTTAAATGCCTTTTGTTTTTCTTTTATTTTTTTCTTTGTTATACATCAAAATTATTTCTAAGTAAATTCATTTTGACTTAACACACTCCACTTGGGTAAGTGAAGGAGATAAGGAACCAGAGCTTCCTTGGATCCCTCCAAATGAGGTTTTAGGAAACTTTAAAGATTATCTTTAGTAATAGAAGCTAAAACACTATAGTTGTCAAAATCTTGATCTTGAGGTTGAAAGTTAGAATCTAGGAGAGCATTAAACTTGGTATCTAGTTGATAAATGACTTTTTGTTTACTAGATTAAACCTTAAGATAACTCCCAAATGTTTGGGCTTAGACAAAGTTGGTTCCTGGCCAATTATATCCTTAGTACTATCGATTTTAGCTTGATCCATATCTTTTGTAGGAGAAGAATTTTCCAACTCAGTATACTCTTTATAACTACTTATTTTGAATAATTTTTCTATGATCTCCATTTTAGCATATCAAATTCTTTCAAGTTTGGTTGTTTGAGCATTAAGGCATATGGGCTTACCAAAAGCACTAGACAAGTAATTCAAGCCCAAGGTTACCCAATATTCTATAAAAGTTCACTTGAATGGGTATACTCACCCTTTTTTTCCCAAATTAATTTAGATCTCTATTTTTAAATTATGATAGGCTTATCAAAGACATGTCATGGTCCCTGTTCTAGAATTCTTTGTAATCGATCTTCACTGTTAAATTCAGAAACAAAGATATCCTCATTTGGTAGAAAGGAGGTCTTATATTTAGGAAGTAATCTACTAAAAAAGTTGTTCAATATGTTGCACCAGCTTGTAAAACTTCCAATAGGATGAAACCAGAAGATACTCCTAAAACCACAAATTAGGATACTAAGTGAGTTTACCATGTTTTATATCATAACTCAACACATTTTACTAAAAGTTTTCTAATATATATTATGAGGCTAAGAGACTTTTCTTGGAGTGGCAGAGAGAGGAGGGAAACAGGATGGAATTGATTAATAGGGAAAGCACTAACATCTAGTCTAAGAAGTGAGGGAAATTTAGAGAAGAGAGCATAAGAGGGGAAGGAGGAGGTTTAGGTGTTGGGGAGTAGTTAAGCTAAAAAGGTAAGGGGATCTCAAAAGATAGAGGAGCAAGTTGAGAAGGATGTTACAAAGACATGATATGGGGAGTGAAAGAGAGCTATAGAGGAAAGCGTATTATAGTTTCTTATCCATTTTAAAAAGAAACCAAGAAATTTTTTAATTAGAAACGATAATTTTTTTAAAAATAGGGGACAATTGATTGAATACGGTGAGAGAGAAACTTAAGGAAAAGTTTTTAAGATAAACAATAAAAGATTTTTTTTAGTACTTGAAAGAAATTGTGTCTCAATACTTTACCCTTCAAACAAAGAAAGATATTATTCATATTGGAAGAAGGGTCAAATACTCAAATTGGACCTTAAAGTTTTTTTAAAGTTTAATTTAAACCTAAACATTTTAGATCGTTCAACTTAAAAATCAATGTTCGGAAAACGATTGACACAACCCCTATTTTAATAATATATCAAACGTGTCATTAATATTTATCTAACTTGAGATTTTATATATTTTTTAATTGACACCTGTGCACGTAGACTTCAAAGATGACACTTGTAGCTCATTTCAAAAAATTTATTATGATATTTGAGAAATTAGGAATTCATCCTTAATTTTCCAAATTTAAAACCTTTATTTAGCCCATGAACTAGAAGATTGGAAATTGGATCAACTTCTACTTCCACAAATTAGTAGAATAGAGCTTTCTATTCTTTTACATCCACGTCACATAACCTAAATGATGCTAGAATCTGACAGGAGATTGACCAGGTAACCAAGCAATTTTATCAAGTAGGCAAGGATAGGACTCGATAACTAGGAAAAAATCAAAGTTAAAGCATAACTAAATGGAATATCATTCTTTCTTTGAAATATTAGGCATGGTTTAACATTGAGTGGGAAAGAACCCATAGGAAGAGTGTAAATATAGACAAAGGAAAAAGGGAGAAGAGAAAGGTAGCTAAGTTGTTGCTTGATAGGGGTGCATTATATAAAGAGTAAAATTAGAATGTGCTTTGTGTAATCACTTTATACGTATATAAATTATTTAAGGTGTCCATTTGAGAGGCATTGGAGAGGAAGAAAAACATGTGAGTGATTTGTGTTTTTAACTTTGGGTCCCAATCAACAACTATGGTGGTTGTCTAATAAAAAGAGAGAGAATGTGTAATAAAGGTCTGAATTTTGTAATAGAAGTTATAAATCCTTTATCTTTATGTATGTGTTTTTAGTTTCAATCATGATAAAATGGAAAAAAAAATTTAGTTACTTGCCAATAAGAGGAGACGAATGTATCGAGTAGAGAAAAAAAATACGAGACAAGGTGAGAAAGAATAATAGGAAACAAATCCCATTTAAATATCAGAAGAAAAGCATAAAAGAGTAAAAATTTTGAAATGAGTCCACCATGTGACAGCTTTAAAGTTTATATGGCAAAGGCCCATTAAAAAATATTAAAAATTTCTTACAAGAAAAAAATTAACAGCATTCCTAAAATAGGAATTGTCTCAAATGTTGTCGAAACATTAAGGTTTAATTTGAATATTTTAAAATGTTTGGGTTCAAACTAAATTTAGAAAAAGGGTTAAATTCAATCCTAAAGTTTTAATCAAATTTTAGTTTAGATTATAACAATTCAGTATATACAAAAAGAACCCTAACTCTTTACAAATATTAAAAAATGACCTCAACTTAATATTTTCGTCAGTACTTTATTACAAACATAGGTAATATTATTTATTAATTTTTGTGAGTCATATGTCATAAGCATATTCTTTGGGATAGGCACCTAAAAAATAAAACAAAAACGTGAGTCCCATATAAAGTGTTAGTTAACCTTGTATGATGTCAGCAACCCTGACACTCAATAATGATGATTACATCAAACTGCCAATGATTTCCAAATCAGCTTCAACATTAAGAAAAATTGCTTTTGCATTTTAAATGCTATTAGTAAAAAAAAAAGGCAAAATGCTTTTAAAAATCCCTTTAATTTATAGTCTTCCTCTTTTAATCTTCTTGCTTTTATGAAGAAGAGATAAAAAATCTTCATCGTACAATGTGAAGACATTTTTGTCCACTATCTTCCTAGGCACCAAGAATGATCGCATATACAACGGAAATAAAAATTGTAATCCTATATTTATCTATTGCGTTTAACAAACATATTAATAGTAAGAACAACAAAAAATAAATATCTGAAATTTGTGAGGATTAATCGATACTAAACTTTAAAAATACGAAGTCTTTATGCAATCTATACCGAAAAATACATCCCATTTTTAACATTTGATATGGCTATGGAAGATTTTAAAGAACGCTTTCTTCAATAATAGAACAATATAATTTTGTCTCGTTTCTCTTACTTATTACGACATACAAAAAATGAGAGTATATATTATTCACTCTTCTTTCTTTTGTATAAACGATCACAACGAACCAGAAATAATTTCTTCACTTTGTAAGTTATATTAACATACGAAACATGAAAAAGAATCTCTATTTCACCCCTCTCTTCGTAATTCTTAAAAACGTATCTCTTATGAAGGAGCATTTGTTCTTACCCTTATCTTCTTTGTGAATGTTTTAACATTTTTAAAACTTAAAAACCAACCACATGTTAGTTCATTTTATTTTGGTTTAAATGTCAAACCAAAACAAAACCACCAAAGCTATTTGACCTTTTTTTAAATAATAATAATAATAATTTATAAAATGGAATCTTTTGAATATTTCAAATGATTCAGACTTGTGTTTCATTAGATACACAAAGCCATATCTTGACATATCATTAGTGAAGGTGATAAAATAAGAATATCTGCCTTTAGCTTGAACTTTCATAGGCCCATATACATCAGTATGTATGAATCCTAAAAATTCTCTAGCTCTCTCTTCGGTTCCAGTAAAAGGAGATTTGGTCATTTTGCCTTGAGACAAGACTCACAAGTTTCATATAATTAATAATCATATTGACTAAGGCATCCTTTCTTGTGCAACTTGTTTACTTTTTTATCACCAATATGACCAAGTCTAGAATGCCAAAGGTAAGTTTGATTTGCATGATTATCTCTCTTCCTTTTTTGATCAGAATCATTCATAATTGGATAAGCAACCATTTCAGGTAAGACATAAAGACTATATTGTAAATAACCACATACATATAATTCATTACCATGAAATATATTACATTTGTTATTCTTAAAGATTGTATAAAATCCATGTTTGTCTAATGATAAAATGGAAACAATATTCGAAACAAATTTAGGAACATAATAACAATCTCTCAATAATAAAGTCTTTCTCATAGGCATAACAAAAGAAATAGTTCATATAGATAGGGCAGCAACATTTTCTTCATTCCCAATATGTAGTTTTACTTCTCCTTTCTTTAATCTCCTACTAAAAGGGTTATTAGATATTGATAGTAGCTTTAACATTTGCAATATGATTTTTCTTGGGCTTCTTCTTGCACTTCCACTTACGTTTAGAAGAGTTACCAACCAAGTTTATAGACCCTGACACTTTCACCTTCTCAGACAATGCTGCTTGATTTTCATAATCGATCAATAAGTTAAACATTTCATGAAGATCATAGTCCATCTTGTTCATGTTAAAATTAACAATGAACGGTGAAAAAATATCAATAAGAGACTATAAGATCAAATCTTATGGCAACTCTTTCCCTAATGAATACCCTAACTTCTCAAGTTGTTCTATAAGATTAATCATCTTAAGAACATGGGGTCCTATAGGAGATTTGGGCTTCAGTTCAGACTTGAATAGGGAATTAGATAACTAGTATCTATCAGTCTTACTTTGTGACCATACATCTTCCTAAGATTCTCAATGACCTATGGAGGATTCATACCTTCATACTGCCTTTGGAATTCAAAACTCATTGATGCTAGAATAATATACTTGGCATTAGTACTTTGTTCATTGTACTTAAAATATGCATCCAATGCATTAGCATCATCAATTCCCTCAGGAGGCGCTTCCTTCATGTGTTTATCAATCACATGCATGAGAAAAATTCTTAGATTGTGGTACTAATCATCAAAATTGTTACTCGATAGCTTGTTAACATCAAGAATGTTTTGTAGTGATATGGTAGACATTTTGAAATATCTAATAAAAAGAAAACACCAAAATAAGAATACAATCATATATCATTAAGACATAGGCTTTTTACTAAATGATATAACAACTTTAAAACATGAATGAATCCGTTAGTTGTCAAACCATTACTCATGCAGAATTAAAAAGTGATAAATTTCCTCTTTTATCATATAAAATTTTATAGTAGAATCAATACTATATAGTCCCCTGATTGTCAGGTCGTTCCTATTAGTATAATTTAATTTTATCCATCCAAGTGATAGATAATTAACTAATATTATACTCTCTAGGTAGTCTAGGCCAAAAGTATAAAATTAAGTATTTTTTTCCACACATGCATCATATGCAATAGAAAATATTATTTATCCCCGAACTATAAGCCACTTAGTGACATGGAACTCCTAAAATTGACTTGATTAGGAGCCCCTTGATCGATCGGATCAAAACCCCATCATAAGAATTCAAATTTGTCGAAAGATCCTTCTACGTCTTGAACCAAGATTAATAATGCAATCAAAAACCAAAACACACAAAGACATTAAAAGAATGCCATAAGCAATCTGACTAATAACTTGATAAGTTCGTAAAATTAGTTTGTAGATAATTTAAGGATTGAATCCCTCACAAAGTGACCTAAAGTTATTTTGAATGTAATCTGAATAGAAAGTGCAGAAAATAACCTTTTTAAGTCTAAAAAAGTGGGCCTAAAAATGAAAAGCCTAACTAGAAAAATGAAAAGTCACTAAGGAAGTCGTAACAATTTTCTAGCAAAACATACTTTAGTAAATCGAGCATATCTTAGGCTTTAGACCTCTGATTAAGGCGAATCTTATACCGTTGGAAAGATAAACAAAAATCTACAACTTTTATGTTAGTTAGTTAGGCTGATTCGGCCTAAATCAATGTCATAATTTTGGCCCAAGTCAGAACACGTGAATAGTGTTATTGCCTTGATGTTATCGATTGTATCTTAATCTCTAAAGGCCTTTTCTTCATCAACCATGGTACGTATAAGCCCACCAAAAGCTTCTCTAAGCCTTTTAGCATTAGAAAGAGTAATCAGTCCTTTCAGTATGGTCAACAGGTCATCCATTAGTTGCCTTGTCTTTCAAATCTCTATTGAGCTCACTTCATCCTCCCCTTCTTGAAAAAGATTCGTCCTCGAATATACAATAGTAAAAGGAGATAAATCAGAAACATTAAACGAAGCGCTAATGCCACCATGCTCACCTTAGAGATCCAATTTGTAGACATTTTCATTTATCTTTTCGCAAACTTGAAATGGACCATTGCCTCTTGGATGTAGCTTAGTCTTTTGTTTATTAGGAAATATTTCCTTGCTCATATGCACCCACACCCAATCTCTAAGTTCAAATGAAACAAACTTTCTTCCCTTATTAGCACTAGATGCATATTACTTATTCTTTTCTCAATGTGTGGACAGTTCTGTTCATAGATCTTCCTTACCAAATCTGTTTTCTTTTCACCATCTACATTAGATAATTCACTAATGGGTAAAAAAGTAAATACATAACAGTTAGTGGGTTAAACCCATACACAGTTTCAAATGGTAAAAAACCTGTGGAAGAATGAGCATTTCTATTACACTCAAATTCAACAAAGGCCAAGCATTCTTCCCAAGTGCTCAAATTTTTACTAATCATAACACGCAACAAAGTACCAAAAATATGATTGGCAACCTCAGTTTGTCCATTTGTTTGTGGTTGACAAGTAGTTGAGTACAACAATTTAGTTTCTAACTTTACCTATAACACTTCCCAAAAAAACTCAAAATTTTGACATATCTATCACTAATTATGATCAATGGAATTCCATGCAGTCGAATAACTTCCTTAAAGAACAAATTTGCAAAATGAGATGTATCATTGGTTTTATGACAAGTAATGAAATGAGACATCTTAGAAAACCTGTCAGCAACCACAAAAATTGAATCTTTACCATGTGCAGACCTACGCAAACCTAAAATGAAGTCTATAGAAATATATTCCCAAGGTGCACTAAGTACAGGCAATGGTGTGTATAATCCATGAGGCATAACTTTAGATTTAGCTTATTTACACTAAACACTTTTTACATCCCTACATATATGTGGTCAAAAGAAATCCTCATGCAAAATATCCAATGTTTTTGTACACTGAAATGGCGCATTAAACCTCTGCTATGAGACTCTCTAACCAATAATTCACACAAAGAACAATTTAGCACACAGAGTATATTTTCCTTAAACTAAAAACCATCGTGGCAATAAAACTTATTGAATGCAGTAGTTTCACAAGCATTATACACATTTCCAAAATTAGTATTAGTAGCGTACAAATCCTTGATATACTCAAAACCTAACAACTTACTACTTAGAGTAGAGATTAAAGCATACCTGCCAGATAGTGCATCAGCTACCACATTTTCTTTACCTTGTTTATATTGAATGACATATGGAAATGTATCAATAAACTCAAACCATCTTACATGCCTCTTATTCAACTTTCCTTGTCCTTTGAGATGCTTCAAGTACTTATAGTCATTGTAGATAACAAACTCCTTTGGCCACAAGTCATGTTGCCTTGTTTCGAGTGCTCTCACTAAAGCATACAATTCTTTATCATAAGTAGAACAGTTTATAGTCACTCCATTCAACTTTTCACTAAAACATGCCAAAGGGTGTTTCTCCTACATTAACACAGCACCTATGCCTAACTCCAAAGGCATCACATTCAATTTAAATTTTTTTATCAAAATTAGGCAAAGCAAGCAAAGAAGTGGAACATAATTTATCATTCAATAGCATAAATGCCTTTTCCTATTCAGGACCCCACTAATGCAACATTTCTCTTAATGACCGTTGTAAGTGGTGCAACTATAGTGCTAAAGTGTGGAACAAACTGCCTATAAAAACTGGCTAAACTATGAAAGCTCTATACTTCTAAAGCATATTTAGGTGTTGGATACTCTTTAATGGGTTTCACTTTATTCTCATTAACCTCAATGCCCTTAGCACTAACAATAAAACCAAGAAAATTAACCTTATCCATACAAAAACTGCACTTTTTAACATTTGCATACAACTTTTGTTCATGTAAGACATCAAATGCACATTTCAAATGATGCATGTGTTCTTCTAAGCTCCTACTGTATATCAAGATGTCAACAAAATACAAAATAACAAACTTATTAATGAATGCACGAAGTATATGGTTCATCAATCTCATAAAAGTGTTAGGTGCATTTTTCAAACCAAATGGCATTACCATCCACTCTTACAGTTCATGTTGAGTTTTAAATATAGTTTTCCATTCATCACCTTGCAACATAAGAATTTTATGGTATCCCCCAATCAAATCAAATTTAGTAAAAATCACAGCACCATTTAATTGATCTAACATGTCATCTAACCTAGGAATGGGATGTCGATGCTTTACTGTAATTTTATTGATTACTCTGTAGTCTATGCACATCCTCCAACTTCCATCTTTCTTTGGCACTAGTATCACAGGAACAACACATGTACTCATACTCTCCCTAACATGGCCTTTAGCTATAAGCTCTTTGTAATACCCGGTATCTAGTTTACCCGGTACACCAAAATAAATCGGTATTTTAGACTGATGTCCTTAAAAATAGGACAGTGAATAATAACTTTTGGTTACATCAAATTAATGATGTATGATATTTTTTGGTGGTCACAGGAAATTGTTCAGGCAGATGTTTAAAAACCATTACAAGAGTGGCAATTTTGTAAATAAGGGGACATGAGGCATATAAAAGGAGCTAGTTGGAGAATAAGACAAAAACATTGTCTTCTTCTTCTCCCTCTCTCACAAAACCTCCATGGGAGCTCCTCTCCAAGCTTTTCAACTTTTGTAACATGAAAGGGAAGGAGATTCAAGCAATTTGGGTGGTATAAAAAGGTAAGCCTCCATTCCTTTGCTTAGATCTATGGATTAAATCTTGGTTTCTCTCTTCTTTTGTGAAACCCATTTGATGGAATGTATGAGTTGGATGATTTGGATGATGGATTCTTGTTCCTTGATGTCTTATGACACTTATTCTTGAAGGAATTTCGTTTTTATGGTGATTTGGGGGGTTAAACCAAAACCTAGGGTTTTGAAGTTTAAGCTGTCATGGAGACAGATTCGTAGCTCTCTTTGTTCATTTTTCTTGAACTATTTAACATGTGAATCTTGCGAAACCCAAAACATAGAAGTTGTAGATCCAGATGTCTACTATCTCCCTGATTTTTTTCACTATTTTAGGGTGATCCTAACAAATGTAAGAGGCCCCGAATTGACACTAGTTCAGAATACCAGCGGGATTGAAACGACAACTGAAAGTTAATTGTTTGAAGACCATAGAGTTAGAATTGCATGATGAGTTCTCTTACAAAATGCTAAAAAATGTGTCATATAAGTGCTGTATAAAGGAAATGTTAATTTGATAAGTATTTTGTTAGATATGGCTGAAAAAGGGAAGGTTGTTGCTAATGTTAGTGACACAAAAAAGTACAGAAACAGAACAGGATTGTAAAAATCACAATACATCCAATTTACATCATTTTTGAGCCATATTTGGATATGTGATAGCCATATGAGTCTATTGAAAATGAAGTTTTGAATTGCCTTAATTGATTGAGAAATGAATAAGTTATAAGCTCTTGATTTGGGAAGGGTCCAGCTCATGACTGCATGTTAAAGTTGATTGTAAATGGAAGATTTGGATTCCCTTAATGACCGAATTAGAGCATGGTTATAAAAGAAGAAATGTGAATTTATGTGTTAAATAGAGGTCTGGAAAGTTTGAAAAACATTGGACCTATGTGTAAAGAGATATGCCATCATGAATGAGACCTATGCTGATGGGTTAAGAACAAAATAGAATTGTAATGATAATTGTTAAGAAATGAAGCTTATGTGAGAATGACTAATAAGGGTATATGTATTTTCATGCATGTTACCCAATAGCTGGTGAAAGAGGACAAGGAATAGAACTAGAAGTTGTACCCAATACCTATCAAGTTCAAGAAAATTAGAAAAGAGATAAGAACCATTGCGATGGTTGAGGTGAGTATAATCATGCTACTATACTTGTGTAGTAATAATTTTCTTTTATCTTGCGGCTTTTTGAATTGTTCTCGAACCTGTATGACTTATTTGACATATGACTCCATATAGTTGAGTCTAGCATGTTGTATACCAGATTGACCAAATGATTTCAGATTCTTTGCATCTTCTGGTTCCCTTATTGTGTTGAACCTATTGATTTCAATTCATTTCTTGTTAGCAATGATTGATGAGTTCACAGAATACCCAGACCATGTGCACATTGGTAACCCACCGGTGATGGGTTGGTCCTACCTGGAGAGGGCAAGCCTCCAGGGGCAAGGTTAGGCCAACCTTGTCTAGAATCAGAAAAAGGGGAGATATGCCGTACTAGCATGCCTCTGTCTCTTCCTAAGAAATTCAGAATTTAGAAAGAATCAGAACTCAGAAATGAGAAAGCTCAGAATTAAGAATCTTATAGAAACCAGAATTTAGAAAGAACCCAGAAAAGAAAAGAACCCAGAACCCAGATTCATGTTTTATTCGAACAATTCATATTGAGCTTTATTATTGATACTCATGTGATTGCCGCATTTAATATTATTACCTGTTCATTATATTGATCATGTATTGATGCTCAGAATGCCTCAGACCATTCTTGTGAAGCTAGCCTTGTGTTACCTAGCCTCACAAGCATGGTAGTATGTTTATATCTCACTGAGTCGCGTTGTAGACTCACACCTCACTATCATCATTTCAGGAGATTAGCAAATCGGACAAGAGAGAAATCCAAGTCTTTTGAGACTCGCTTGGATAAGCAGACAAGTAATGTTTTTGACATGATGTAAATTTTTGTTACTTCTAGTTGCTCCATGGTTTGTCATAATCATATGTACATAAAACATGTATGGATATGCTATGTTATTGAGAATGATGTCGATGGATGATATAAGCTGATTATAGATTGGTTGATTATAAGTAGATAATGTATGTGAGAATTACAGATTGGGATCCTTGCTTCTTACAACCTATTAAGCAGGTATAAGGATTAATCAGATAAATGAAAGGGTCATGCCGGATTTTTGTAGAATATAGAAAAGTTAGGCTTACTACGGGTTTTGGTGGCATTAAGCCTACCCATTCCCTAGTGCCAACATGGTCTAAAAGGCGGGTCGTGTCAGATGGTATCAGAGACAAAGGTTGTATAAGAGTAAGGATTTTGTGATCTATATGATGTGCAAGAAGTATTAAAGAAAGGTTTATGACATGAAAAATGCATATGATATTTTTGCATAAGCATGACACCATGGAGCATAGGATCTGCATCATGTCAATAGCATGTTATTTTTGTGTCTAAATGATTTTTATTTTCTCCATACTAGAGATGCCTCTGAAGAAGAACACCTCCTCAGCGAGGACGAGGTCGAGGTCGTCCCAGAAAGGGGAAATCCCATTGCTATACGATGTCGAATCAGTGCAATGAAGAAGAACAAGAAGAAAGGTCTCCACCCAGAGTTAGGAGGAGATCAGAGATAGGAACTGAACCTGAGCCCCCAGTTGCTCAAGGGGAAGATGTTAGAACCTTATAACAAAGAATTGAAGCTTTAGATACAGAGAACCGAGCCTTAAGAGAAAGGCAGGAGGTTCTAGAATTGAGAGAAGAAGTAAGAATACTTAGAGAAAGAGAAAGAGAAAGAACTGGGGTGTACACGAAGTTGCTCTGCACCACCACGGCCAAAGGTGCAAATGCTAGAGGATTACCTAGGCGAGCTTTAGATGATGAAGGGTTGAGTATCAATGATTTCTTAAAATTACAAACCCCTGAGTTTGGCGGTGAGAGACATGAGGATCCCCAAGAGTTTATGAGTCATACTGAGAAAATGGTTCGGAGATTGACTTGCTCGGATGCACAGATCATAGAATTAGTGGGGGTTAAATTGACAAAGAATGCTTGGGAATGGTTCCAAAGGAATATTGAAGATCAATTATATGGTGGGAATCCTCCGACCTGGGAATTCAAAGGAATATTGAAGATCAATTATATGGTGGGAATCCTCCGACCTGGGAATTCTGTAAACAAGCATTAATCGATGAGTTCATTTCTCCATATGAAAGACAAAATCGAGCCCTGCAATTTGAAAGGCTCAGACAAAACTTTGGTGTGAGTGTGGATGATTATGCAAGTGAATTTCTGCGCTTATGCAAATTTGCTACAACCATTGTACCTACTGAAGCTGCAAAAATGGAAAGATACAAGTTGGGACTCATACCTTCCTTGTATAATGCTGTTGCAGCTATTGACTTCCCTAATTTATCGAGGTTGATTGATAAGACTCGGCAATTAGAAGCAAAGTTTAAGGAGGGGAGAGCAGAAAGAGAATGGAGAAGAAAAGGGAAAGGCCAGAGCAGTAGAGGTCGTAGAGAAAGAGATAGCTCTCAGATTAGACAAACAGAACAAACAATACAATCTGTTCCGCCAGAACCACAGAGAGGGGGTCAAGGCAGGGTCAGAAATCCAAATGCACCAGCCTTTTCAACACCTAGTTGTACACATAACCCAGCTAAATCTAGATCACAGCAACCTCCAGCACAATCACAGGTTAGAACTGCTTGTAATGTTTGTGGAAAGAATCATCCAGGACCTTGTAGACTCGGGTTCAGAGGTTGTTATAGGTGCGGACAACAAGGGCATTTCATGAAAGACTGCCTAATGCCAGAAAACCAAGCAGCTCCACCCACAGCTTCACAGACTACTGTGCAGATAGAAAGATCTATTACTAGAGGCCCAGCTGGTAGAGGTAGACCTCAGGACCAAGCTCTCACTCGAATATGGGGCAAATGTCGGCACCATTTCAAAGAAATAGAGGTCGGGAGAGTGTTTCTTGTGAATCCCAAGAAGCATGTGTCTCTAAAACAAGCTATAATGAGTAAGCCTATGCAAACCTATTGATATTTAGTTAAATTGTTATTATGAATAGAATGCCTATGCTCTGTTATGATAAAGGATATGATTGTTCTTTCTTTATGATGAATGTTGATATAGGCATAGTCCTTATCCAGATAGAATGTCTATGCTCTATTATGATAAAGGATATGATTGTTCTTTCTTTATGATGAATGTTGATATAGGCATAGTCCTTATCCAGAATGAGAATGCTAAAGTGCTTTTTGACTCGGGTGCCACTCATTCATTCATAGCGCCAAATTTTGCTAAAAAGCTAGATAAAAGGAGAGAAGTAATGAAAGACCCACTATTCATAGTTACACCCTTAGGGGAAACTGTTGAAGTGACATATGTTTACCCCTCATGTGTAGTGGAAATAGAGGGCAGAAAATTTATGGCAAATTTGATCGAGTTGGCAGTATTAGAATTTGATGTTATCTTGGGTATGGACTGGTTATCAAATTACCATGCTACAATGGATTGTTATGCTAAAAGAATTATACTTAGGCCTGATCCAGAAACATAAGTGTTATATCAAGGTGACCGAATTGGGTTTCCTGTTAATAGAATATCAGTTATGCAAGCTCAAAGATTTCTAAGAAAGGGATGTCAGGGGTATATTGCTCATGTAAGGGATACCAAAAGTGAGATCAATGAGTTACAGCAGATCCCTATAGTAAGGGATTTTCCAGATGTGTTTCCAGAAGATTTACCTGGATTACCACCATAAAGAGAAATCGAGTTTAATATAGAACTCCTTCCTGGTACAAACCCTATCTCAATTACTCCATACAGAATGACACCTATGGAACTGAGAGAGTTAAAGGTGCAGTTGCAGGATTTTCTTGATAAAGGGTTCATTAAACCTAGTAGTTCACTGTGGGGTGCGCCAGTGTTATTTGTTAAGAAGAAAGATGGATCCCTACGGTTATGCATAGATTATAGGCAGCTGAATAAAGTGACTGTTAAGAATAAATACCCTCTTCCTCGGATTGATGATTTGTTTGATCAATTACAGGGAGTAAGTCATTTCTCTAAAATTGATCTCAAATCTAGGTATCATCAGTTGAAGATCCGAAAAGAGGATGTGCTGAAAACTGCCTTGAGAACCAGATACGGGAACTATGAGTTCCTGATGCTTCCTTTTGGTTTAACGAATGCACCAGCGGCCTTTATGGATTTGATGAATAGAGTCTTCAGACCGTATTTGGATAAATTCGTTGTGGTTTTCATTGATGACATATTGGTATATTCCAAGAGCCAAGAAGAACATGAAAGACACTTGGCAATAGTGTTGCAAATCCTTAGAGATAATCAGTTATATGCCAAGTTGGCAAAGTGTGAGATCTGGCTTGATAGAGTGAATTTCCTGGGTCATATAGTTAGTAAAGAAGGGATTCAAGTAGATCCTCAGAAGGTGGAAGTAGTATCTAATTGGCCTAGACCTACGAAGGTTACCGAAATACGAAGTTTCTTAGGTATGGCCGATTATTACAGACGATTTGTAAAGGATTTTTCCAAGATAGCTGCTCCACTGACGAGGTTAACACGGAAACAAGTAAGATTTGAGTGGGATGATTCCTGTGAGCAAAGTTTCCAAAAGCTTAAGGAATGTCTCACATCAGCTCCAGTGTTAGCATTAGCTTCAGGGCAAGGTGATTATGTGATATACTGTGATGCCTCCAAAGTTGGTTTAGGTTGTGTTTTGATGCAGAATGGAAAGGTAATTGCCTATGCTTCTAGACAGTTGAGAAAACATGAAGTAAACTATCCTACGCATGATCTAGAAATGACAGCTGTGATATTTGCACTAAAAATTTGGAGACATTATTTATATGGTGAAAAGAGTGAAATATATACAGATCATAAGAGTCTGCAGTACATTCAACAACAGAAAGAGCTAAATCTGAGACAAAGACGGTGGATTGAGTTACTGAAGGATTCAGATCTTGTATCACCCAGGTAAAGCCAATGTAGTGGCTGATGCTTTGAGCAGAAAATTGATGGGGAGTTTGTATCATATCCCCATGTAGAAGAAAGAGCTAGTTAAAGATTTAACTGGGTTATTTAATATAGGATTGCACTTGGAAGTATCTGATTCTCAAGTATTGCTTGCTCAATTCCAAGTGAAGCCTAATTTAATTGATGAGATTAAAACTGCCCAAGATAGTGATCCAGAGCTAGCCAAATTGAGAATAGCTGTCCAAGATGGTAAGGTGACAGAGTTCAATATAGTGGATGGAGTATTAAAGTGTGGTGACAGGTTATATGTACCTGACATAAATGGGCTAAGACAAAAGATTATGCATGAGGCACATTATGCACCCTATAGTGTTCACCCTGGGACCACCAAGATGTATCATGATGTTAAAGGTATATATTGGTGGCCGGGTATGAAGAAAGATGTAGCCCAGTTTGTATCTACCTGTTTAACTTGTCAACAAGTTAAGTTTGAACATCAGAAGCCCACTGGACTACTACAGTGTAGGAAAATCTCGGTGTGAGCATCACATGCCCACGGTGCGGAAAACAAAAATTTTTATTCCAGGACCTTCCCGAAAGCCAGGATCCATGTGTCTATACAACAAACTCAAACCATAACGGCCAAAGGAGACCGTCTCTAACGGTATCCACGCAGAGATCGGAAAACCTAACCGGGACAAACCCTTTGACCGGAATAGCTAGAACAAATTAAAGACTACTAGATCTTACCTTTGTTACGGAGCTAAGGAGAAACGATGATGAAGAAGGAGAAGAAGAGCTTGAGAGTTGATGATCTTCGATGAAGATGAAGATATGAGAGAAGAAAACTATTTCCTTTTAAAACCTATCTTCTCTCTTCCAACGACCATCCATCCTTCTCAAACTTTCTTCCTAAGCCTTTTATATCTTTAACAATTAAAGATGTAATAAATGCTAAGGTGAGTCATTGGCCCACGTTAGCTACTTTATATATATATATATATATATATATATATATATATATATATATATTTATATATATATATATATATATATATATAAGTTAAAGCTTAAAGCTTAAAGCTTAAAGCTTCCTCCTCCATCCACGTGACACATATATATATATATATTAATTAATTAATTCTTTAATTAATTAATTATATATATATATTAATGCTGAAGTGGTCCAATCACACTGGGGTCGGTCCTACCGGCCTACCGGATCCCAGTATGGGAAAAACCCCTGGAAACGTTTTTCAGCAATATCGATGTTGCGATCTCATCGGGACATATCTCGATCTCATCGGGATCCATTTAGTCCGATTGCTCTCCATATATTGGAACTCCGTCCAAAACTATTTTACGAATTCTCCGAGACACTCTTATGCGTGTGACCCATTAGGTTCCCGGTTATGTTGGCCACTTAGATTAACACTTAATCTAAGCAAGTCATGAGCGGTATCTAGCAACACATCATGACCCCCAATTGACCGAAAAGTAATTGATTTGATGAATGAACATGTATTCATCATGAACCATATCACGAACCTTTCCATAGATAATTACCGTGCAATTCGTCCTTTCACCATGCTATACCCCACTTGGTTATGAGTATGAGCAATGTGTCAACTCTTACTAGACTGACTACGTCAAATCTAGTCCAAGTGATTTCAGTTCTTGTCCTGGGACTCATTACTTTATATGTCAATGAAGACATTATTCATGACATATATGCTCCGGCCAGAGACTTCCAAGTAATGACCCTGACAAGAGGCCATGGGTATCATCTTCTGCTACTATCACAGAAGTGGTGAATCCTGTATTGACTACTCAATTACCTTCGAATACCTCAAGCTGTACCCAATCACCACCCTATGAGCGACCTCAGCAAAATGAACAAGGAATGGAGTCAAAGCACGAATCGGATCCAAGATATCCTTGGCGCCTCGAGTCTAAGGATACTTACACCATTGCTATGATGAGATTATCACGACATTAGAATAGGACATCCATGTGATGATCTCATAACAGGTCATCCAATGTACTTACTACCTCTAGTAAGCATCCACATCTCAACCCTAAATATCTCATATTTACTTACGAGATCCACCGCTGACCAAATCAAGGAGCGTGAGATGTCTTAGTCTTTCCGGATTACCGATGTCGGCCTCGATAATCCTATGACTAGGGATAATTTAGATATTGACATAATTGCACATGATAGGAATCTCGATGGTATGATCACATCATAATTTCCTTCATGCTATGTCATATATCATGGACTTCATTAATTTGCTTATTGATCAATATCAGTTCATAAATAATGAACAGCAACGTAATGAAATATGCCTTTCTTTATTTATTCATAAAGACTGTACACAAATTTGTACAAAATGCGCTAAAGGCGATTGCCTTCAGGGCACTACTCTAACAATCTCCCACTTGACCTAAAGCCAATCGCCTTGATATCTAATACCATAGGCGAGTACATGAGAATCAAAACTCTTTTGTGATAATGGCTTTGTCAACAGATCAGCAATATTATGCTCGGTGAGAATTCTCTCGATCTGGACATCACCTCATCCATTGATCTCCCTGATCAGATGATATCTGCGGAGTACGTGTTTGGATCGTTGATGAGACCTTGATTCCTTCGCCTGCGCAATAGCACCATTGTTGTCACAATACAACTGTATGGGCCCATCACTGCTAGGAACCACACCAAGTTCAGAAATGAACTTCTTGATCCAAACTGCTTCCTTTGCTGCTTCTGAAGCGGCAATGTACTCTGCCTCGGTTGTTGAATCGGTAGTCGTCTCTTGTTTGGAACTTTTCCAACTAACTGCCCCGCCATTCAGTATGAATACGTAACCTGATTGGGATTTGGAATCATCCTTATCAGATAGAAAACTAGCATCTATATACCCGCTCACTTTGAGATCTCCATCTCCATATATCAAGAAAACATCCTTAGTCCTTCACAAGTACTTGAGATATTCTTGTGACCACCCATGACCCTCACCAGATCCGATTGGTATCTGCTCGTAACACTTAGAGCATATGATACATCGGGTCTCGTACATAGCATTGTGTACATGATAGATCCTACCGCAGATGCATACGGGATCATATTCATGCGCATCCTCTCATCTTGTGTCTTAGGACACATAGATTTCGAGAGTGTTATCCCATGAGTAATGGGAAGGTACCCTCTCTTGGATTGTTACATGCTAAACCTTTTCAGCATCTTGTCTATATACGTTGATTGTGAAAGACCAAGCAACCTTTTTGATCTATCTCTATAGATCTTTATCCCAAGGATATAAGTTGCTTCACCAAGGTCTTTCATGGCAAATTATTTGGACAACCAAATCTTGACTGATTGTAGCATCGAGACATCGTTTCCTAGTAATAATATGTCATCTACATATAACACAAGGAATACGATTGCAGTCCCATTAACCTTCTTATACACATAGTGTTCATCCGGATTTTGTGAGAAACCAAACTCTTTGATTACCTCATCAAAACGGATGTTCCAACTCCTGGATGCTTGCTTCAATCCATAGATGGATTTCTGAAGCTTGCATACCTTTTCGCCATCATAGGAGGTGAAGCCCTCAGGTTGTGTCATATACACATCCTCATCTAGATTTCCATTTAGGAAAGCTGTCTTCACATCCATTTGCCATATCTCATAATCATAATGAGTGGCAATGGCTAGGAGTATTCTAATGGATTTAAGCATTGTTACTAGGATGAAGGTCTCGTCGTAGTCAACTCCTTGTCTTTGACGAAAGCCTTTAGCCACAAGCCTTGCTTTATAGGTAATTACATTACCATCCATGTCGGTTTTCTTTTTGAAAACCCATTTGCACCCTATAGGTTTGATTCCTTCGGGTGCCTCAACCAAAGTCCATACTTGGTTTTCATACATGAAATCCATTTCAGCCTTCATGGCATGAAGCCATTTCTCAGACTCTGAACTCTTCAGAACCTCTTCATAGGTGGTAGGCTCATTATCTTCTATGAGCACTACGTCATTCTGCTCATTCACGAAATCCATATCTCTCGAGAACAGCAGGCGTATCCTACGTGACCTACGAACTTCGTGTGTTGTAGAAGGTTGAATCGTTACTTCATCCGTATGAGTGTCGGTTTGAGGTTTAGGCGGTTGATCTGCAAGGCTGCTCGAGCATCTGAACTTCTTCAAGCTCAATTTTGCTCCCACCGCCTTCTTGTAAAAGAAACTCTTTCTCTAAAGACAGATGCTTGAAACAAACACCTTTTGTTCCTCGGCAAGGTAGAATTGATATCCCATTGTTTCTTTAGGATATCCTACGAACAAACACTTGTCGACTTTGCATCAAGTTTATCGACGTATTCCACTTCACATAAGCAGTGACAACCCCAAATTTTCAAATGAGTAAGATAGGGTCTTTTGTTAGTCCACATCTCATATGGAGTAACATCAACTGTCTTTGATGGAACTCTGTTTAGCAAGTAAACAGCTGTCTCGATTGCATACCCCCAAAAGGATTTTGGTAACTTTGCAAAGCCCATCATTGATCGTACCATGTCTAACAAGGTCTGATTTCTCCTTTCTGCCACACCATTATGCTGTGGTGTGTAAGGAGGAGTCCATTGAGATAAAATCCCATTATCTCTGAGATAATCTCAAAACTGTTGGTCTAAGTATTCCCCACCACGATCAGATCGTAATGACTTGATACTTTTCCCAAGTTGGTTTTCTACTTCATTTCTGAATTGTTTGAACTTTTCAAATACTTCAGATTTGTATCTCATCAGATACAAGTACCCATATTGAGAATAATCATCGATAAAGGTAATGAAGTAAAGACAACCACTTCTGGCATGGATGGACATCGGACCACATACATCTGAATGTATTAGGTCTAATACTCCAGTCGCTCGTTCACCCTTTCCCTTAAAAGGTAACTTAGTCATCTTGCCTAATAAACAAGATTCACATGTGTCATATGATTCATAATCAAATGACCCTAAACTTCCATTCTCATGGAGCTTAGCTATGCGTCTCTCATTTATATGGCCAAGGCGACAATGCCATAAGTAAGTTGATTTTAAATTATCTCGTTTATGTCTTTTCGTGTCATTGACATTCATAATTGGATGTGACATATCTAATATGTAAATTCCATTGCATAATGTACCAGTACCATAAAACATTCCATTCAAACTAATAGAACAACCATTGTTTCTAAAAGTCACATGGAAACCAGCTCTATTTAAACAAGAAACAAACAATATGTTCTTTGTTCATACAGGTACAAAATAACATTCATCCAATTTAATTACAAGCCCACTGGGGAGTGACAAAAAGTAGGTGCCTACGGCTAATGCAGTAACTCTTGCTCCATTTCCCACACGCAGGTCTATCTCTCCCTTCATGAGCTGTCTACTGTCCCTGAGGCCCTGTATATCATTGCATATGTGTGAGCCACAACCGGTATTTAATACCCATATGTTATGATCATAAACAGTATTAACCTCAATAACAAATGTACCTGAAGGAGCTGAGGCATCTGATGCCTTCTTCTGCTTCAATTCATCCAGATAGACTTTACAATTTAAGCTTAGGTGGCGGTCTTGCCACAATGGAAGCAAGTTCCTTTTGGTGCAGTCTCTTTGGTTTTCTTCTTGGCTGCACTTTCTTTTGGTTTCTTAGACCTTTTCTTCTTTAGATTCTTTTTCTTTGAACCAGAAGAAGAGTCCACCATAAGCACTTGCTTATGATGCTTTCAGAAGCATCAGCAGCAGGTGGATCAGGAAGTGGAACATCTAGGATATATCCCAGTTCCTCTGACCTGAGAACAATTCTCAGATTTCTCAGCCAATCTAGAAAGTTAGGTCCAGTAAATTTGTTGGAGTCCATAAGCGAGCGCAAGTTCACACTGGAAGTCATCTTCAATAACCTAAAGGGAGAGAGAGAAAGAATGTTAGAATAGAATTAAATGCATGATCATAAGGACTTGCATGACATGCATATGGATCCCACTAGTTTCAAAAAATCCATAACCCTCAATATGAATCCAAGAAACATTATGACAAAATGTCATAGTGGGTCAATATCCGATATTACTAACAATGACCTTGGGTTTACCCAACAAGTCACCTTAGGTCAATCGGTAGGTATCAGTCATACCAATTGCATCTTAGATATCCGACATTACTAAAATGACCTTGGGTTTACCCAACAAGCCACCTTAGATCAATCGGCAGGTATCGGTCATACCAATTACTTTATAGATGCAACTATCGACTAGTGCTATCAACTCGTGATGTACACTACCCAATTTCGCCTCTGTCCACGTTGACCTTGAGTTTACTCAACAAATCAACGCTTCTAGTGAAAACCGACCCATTAATCCGAAAATCTTATTTTCATGGTTCGAACATATTCGTATAGAGTGAGCTTGGGTTTACCCAACAACCCAACTCTATAAGAACTCTGGTTCTCCCCATATTAATGGAAGACGTGAGTTTTCATATTAAATGTGAGGGTTTTCAGGTCTCATCTACTTCTTCTCCAAGCCGTAGGATTATAGTCACCATGACTATATGGAATGATTTAGGGCATTTCATCAATCACATTGAATCTATACCTAAAATCATCCATCATCCCACCTTTGCATGTTGTAAGTCGACTTGTGTATGTATAAGTCGACTTATGTTAGTGTGTAAGTCGACTTATGCAACTGTGCACGAACAAGTCGACTTGTAACATTGTGCAAGTCGACTTATACGTCTACAGTGCACAGACAAGTCGACTTGTGCATGTGTAAGTCGACTTATCCGTGTGGAATTGCTATCTAATCGGCTAATTTCTCAATCCGTGCAGTTCAAATTCACAACACCAAGTCTAATACACTTTCCCTTGATGTACCAATGAAACACTTTCATTGTTGCTTACCATATATAGTCAAACTATACATGAAAAACTTGAAATTGATGAATACACTCTTATTCATTTAGATTTCCAAATAATTTTGCGAATATCAAACTATCACCCTAAGTATCTCTAGGTAGTCTACACTTTATCAAGACTACTTCAGCACTGGTCACAAAATTTGTGACAGCCAAAACAATCAAGATAAGGGAATATACTAACGAGACGCTAATGAGACACATTTGGCATCCGAAAATTGTTTGGAAACCCAATTTCAAGAAAATCATCTAGGAAAGCATACAACATCAATGTAACACATTTTTAATCACATTAAAAATGATCCAAGGAATTGGAATTGAGAAATACACAATTTTTCATTTCAAACAAAACAGCTCCAGCAACTTTCTCAAAACTGTCAAGTTCTGTATTTTGCTTGAAAAACTCATTGAAACAATTTCAATAAATTCTGAGAAAATTACAGAGGTTACAAAATGTTCCCAACATGCTTCATGAAGTTTTTCAGGATTTATTTCCAACAAAAACTCATCCAACCTCAGCAACAAAGCCAATGTAGAATATGTGTTCCTCAACACAGTTATTCCCAGCAGCACACAATAAATTCTCAAATAAATAGTAAATCACCTAGAAAACATTTTTCCATTCTCATAGACATTCATAAACATCTTAGAGACATGTTGGTGAAAACAAATCCAAAAAAAAAAATTTCTACAATTTATTCTCGAATTTATAAGCATTACTGTTCAAAGAATGTACACAAAGACAGCAACCAGAACATTAGGGAATAAATTAGCAAAACCATATCAAATCACATTGATAAATCCCGAGCTTCCACAGACATATGCAACAACATCTTGTGAACATATCTGGGTAAGAAAATTTCGAAAACAACATTTCTATACTGAATTCAAAATTCACACAATCAACATGCATCATCGTCACAAGCAATAGGCAACTCCGACCTAGTCATGGTTTCATTGTTATATACGACACAAGTGGCTCTGATACCACTGTAGGAAAATCCCGGTGTGAGCATCACATGCCCACGGTGTGGAAAACAAAATTTTTTATTCCGGGACCTTCCCGAAAGCCAGGATCCATGTGTCTATACAACAAACTCAAACCATAACGGCCAAAGGAGACCGTCTCTAACGGTATCCACGCAGAGATCGGAAAACCTAACCGGGACAAACCCTTTGACCCGGGAATAGCTAGAACAAATTAAAGACTGCTAGATCTTACCTTTGTTCTAGAGAGCTAAGGAGAAACGATGATGAAGAAGGAGAAGAAGAGCTTGAGAGTTGATGATCTTCGATGAAGATGAAGATATGAGAGAAGAAAACTATTTCCTTTTAAAACCTATCTTCTCTCTTCCAACGACCATCCATCCTTCTCAAACTTTCTTCCTAATCCTTTTATATCTTTAACAATTAAAGATGTAATAAATGCTAAGGTGAGTCATTGACCCACGTTAGCTACTTTATATATATATATATATATATATATATATATATATATATATATATATAAAGTTAAAGCTTAAAGCTTAAAGCTTCCTCCTCCATCCACGTGACACACACACACATATATATATATATATATTAATTCTTTAATTAATTAATAATATATATATATATTAATGCTGAAGTGGTCGGTCCAACACAATGGGTCGGTCCTACCGGCCTATCGGGTCTCGGTATGGGAAAAACCCCCGGAAACGTTTTTCAGCAATATCGATGTCGCGATCTCATTGGGACATATCTCGATCTCATCGGGATCCATTTAGTCCAATTGCTCTCCATATATTGGAACTCCGTCCAAAACTATTTTACGAATTCTCCGAGACACTCTTATGTTTGTGACCCATTAGGTTCCCGGTTATGTTGGCCACTTAGATTAACACTTAATCTAAGCAAGTCATAAGCGGTATCTAGCAACACATCATGACCCCCAATTGACCGGAAAGTAATTGGTTTGACGAATGAACATGTATTCATCATGAACCATATCACGAACCTTTCCATAGACAATTACTGTGCAATTCGTCCTTTCACCATGCTATACCCCACTTGGTTATGAGTATGGGCAATGTGTCAACTCTTACTAGACTGACTACGTCAAATCTAGTCCAAGTGATTTCAGTTCTTGTCCTGGGACTCATTACTTTATATGTCAATGAAGACATTCTTCATGACATATATGCTCCGGCCAGAGACTTCCAAGTAATGACCCTGACAAGAGGCCATGGGTATCATCTTACGCTATCACGTAAGTGGTGAATCTCAGACTACTCAATTACCTTCGAATACCTCAAGTTGTACCCAATCATCACCCTATGAACGACCTCTGTAAGGCAACAAAGAATGGAGTCAAAGCACATAATCAGTATCCAAGATATCCTTGAGCACCTTAAGTCTAAGGATACTTACACCATTGCTATGATGAGATTATCACTGACATTAGAATAGGACATCCATGTGATGATCTCATAGCAGGTCATCCAATGTACTTACTACCTCTAGTAAGCATCCACATCTCAACCCTAAATATCTCATATTTACAGCTTCTGAGAACCACTGCTTGACCAAATCAAGGAGCGTGAGATGTGCTAGTCTTTCCGGATTATCGATGTCCAGTCTCAGTAATCCTATGACTAGGGATAATTTAGATATTGACATAATTGCACATGATAGGAATCTCAGTAGTATGATCACATCATAATTTCCTTCATGCTATGTCATATATCATGGACTTCATTAATTTGCTTATTGATTAATATCAGTTCATAAATAATGAACAGCAACGTAATGAAATATGCCTTTCTTTATTTATTCATAAAGACTGTACACAAATTTGTACAAAATGCGCTACGGTGAGGGGGCGCTACATTAAGTGGTATCAGAGCATGGTTTGACATCTTTTGGGCATAGTGTGTTTTAGGCTGGAATCACTTTAAGAATAACAGAACTGATCGAAATTTCTTGTCTGTTTTAGGTCATCCGTACTGGGAGATCGAGTTGAGTTACTAGCTGACCTGGAATCGGTAGGAGCTAGTAGGGAGTCTCCTGCGCCTCGTTCAGAGGAGTTGCCTCCTCGAGTTCCTGTGAGACGGGAACGGAGATACGATCAACTGCGTAAGCAGGGGGCGGTTGACTTCTATGGCAGCACCGACCCTGCGGAGACTGAGGGATGGTTAGAGTGGACTGAGAGAGTCCTCAATCAGATGGACTACGACCCGGATGAGCGTTTTGACTACGCGATTTTTCTGCTACAGGGTCCTGCATATCAGTGGTGGAAGACTGTCCCGGGTAGTACCACCAGGCCTTGTACACTGACATGGGATGACTTTCTGAGGGCTTTCAAGGACAATTTCATGCCCAAGATCTATCTGGAAATGAAGTTGCAAGAGTTCTTAGAGCTGAGACAGGGGCAGTTGACCGTGGCCGACTATGAGGTGCGATTCAACGAGTTAGTGGTCTATGCTTCTTCATTGGTGGCTACTGAGGCTGACAGGTGTCGGCGTTTTGAGGGCGGACTCAATCTGGAGATCCGTACCCTATTGGCTAGATCCGATATGGGCAATTTTATTGAGTTGAGGGCTGCAGCAGTGAGGATTGAGCAGCTACTAAGACAACGTATGACTGAGACTGATCAGGGGACCCGACATAAGAGATCCAGTGACAGCCAGGGCAGTGCTGGCAGAGGGTACAGTAAGCGTCAGAGTAGGCCCTTCAGGTTCGCAGGAGGGGCTAGACAGACTGGTCATGGGCAGTGTTGGACCCCGTCTCCGAGGCCCAACATTCGGACCCATATAAGCATGGAAGACCCAAAGTGAACACATTCCGACCACAAATAGGGAAACTTTTAATAGAAAATTTGGGATTGGATTTTTAATAAAAAATTTTCCTCATGATCTCACGATTCTAACGCCACTGAAATCGTTCAATTCGGATTAGAAATGAAAAAGTTATGGCAAAAAGACTATCTTAAAGAAAACAGTGAAAACTGTCCCTCTACCGACTTCATGTCAAAATTTGAAAAATTTAGAGGCTGAATTACTGATCGGCTCCTTCATAAAAAGTGTAGATTTATGTCTCTAGTTTCATTTAAAACAATAATCGCCTCGATCCGAGCCCTATAGCTCCAGATATTGAAAAATTAGTGAAGTATATTCAGACTTGATCAGCCGACCTCCACACTTTGTTTCAAACCACCTTTTTCAATTTAAAAGCAATACTGTTAAATTAGGTTTAGAAAGATAGAAAATTTTCTTAGAAATCCATCGCTTCGAAAATGGGGTCAATCGGAGGTCTATGTAAAAAGTTATGGCCAAAAGAAGGGAGAGGGCTCGGTAAAAACCGACCCCCAACGCGAAGCTTGCTCGGCATGGCCGAAAGCGCATCGCACCGGCATGGGCGAGCGACCAGCACTCGCCCGCATGGGCGAAGCGATGGGCTCGCTGGCCTGCCGAGCGCCTTTGGCGCTTCAGCGTCGCAGCCGAGCGACCCGCCGACGATCCGACCTATCGACTTCTAACCTCAATAACTTTTGACTCGAGCTCCAAATCAGACACGGTCAGAAGCGTTGGAAAGCTAGAAGAAAAATCTACATTTTTTAAGAAGTATGTAAAGACAAGTTCGGCCACTAAGGGAATCCAAATTTTACTCAAAGGCCGATTGACTAGCTCTCCCTAACAGCACTAGAACTTGCAACCTCCATAACTTTTGACCCAGAACTCCAAATTTAACAAACTTAGTGTCTATGGAAAGGTAAAATAATTATCTATAACTTTCATGAAGACCACCAACCTATATCCCAACTCTATGAGGGTCAAAAGTGAACTCAAAGCTCTTCCTGACAATCTGTCACTTGGACAGCACCTACATTTAAATCCAACGACTCATACCTACCAATTTAACTCATCATAAATGGCTCATAAATCATCCTGGGAGAGTCCTACAGCTCGCCTACCACTCTCCATGAATCTAAAAGATCCCATACGACCTATATCAACCCAGAAATTTCAGACCTTCAACAAAGACATAACTCATAGCAATTTTTCCAAATGAGCCTCCCAAAGTTAAAAACCCAAAGAACAACTCAAAATAAAAATACTCATACACATACTATTTCAAGGAATACATGATCGAAAATCAACATTTTCACAACATGGAGAGTACTAGAGCTCTCATTCACAATCCAAATCATAACAAAGATTCATGCATAGCTTTGATTACAAATTGGCATATTCATCAAGATCAAGTACAAAATACAAAAGATGAGATGTTCAATGATCAATATGCTTACAAAGCTATTCCAAAAGCTAGTTACTAACTTAATACAAAAGTTTCTAGAGTTCTTGGAGTTTTGTCCGATGCCTTGCAAGGTTCCGAGTTCAACTTGAATTTGCACCTGAGGAGGGAGAATGGGGTGAGTTAACACGGCTCAGTGGCTAACATGTTTATAGCCATCGTGCAATGAGCCACACAACACATCATTAACAATCCGAAACAACAACAATTTATCATATAAAGCTCAAATAACCCACAATCATCACCTAAGGCATAACATGAGAATTTATATCAATCAAACACATATTATGCATCATAAACATAATCAAAGACTAGAATGCACACAATAGGCTCGAGAGTTCCATAAACACAATGAATAAACCGAAGTTTATCGTAAACACAACGAATCCATTTTCGGATCTTGTGGGCCAAGCGGCTGCCGGAGAAGGCAAGGGGTCAACGTGCACGTGACTTATCGAAGTAGGTTCTCTCTCGCCCAATCACAACCAATTTATTATCACATATTCAAGCACAAGACTAGCATTCTATGCTTCTTTCATTCTTTCTAATCATCATATGTTCACACTTTACTTTCAAATCCAAGGAAAATACATGTTCAATATGCACATAATTATCAAAGATAGCACACATAGGGCATTTGCCCATTACACAACAACTATAAAAATGTTACCTACCTATCGTCGCAATCCGAAGTCAAGATTGCCCTTCTTCTTTGTCTTGATTTCTTGAGTTCCTTCAAACAAAACACATCTCCAATAAATTTCTAAATTCATAGGAAAGGTCATAATATTCAGAAATTAAAGGAAAACTAACATTAACCTAAACCTAACCTACCCATGGCTCATTTAAGCTAGAATAATCAAACCCTAGCTTAGAAATCACAAAATCCACTTAATCCCACTTTTCTTTCCTATCTTTCGTCAACCTCTACTCAACCCTAACCTCCATCTTACACCATTCTTGAACCTAACTTAAGAAAGATGAAAGCTTACCTTTCTCACTTGATTTCTCTTCTTTTTCTCCTTCTTTCTTCTTCTCCACAAGCCTCCCACGATTTTTCTCTCTTCCTTTCTTCCTTGGCCGACCACTTCTCTTCTAGAATTTTCGATACTCTCCTCTCCTTTCCATCTTCTTTAATTCATTTAACTCATCCTACACCAAAACTATGTAGTTTTGGCTTCTCACTTAAGTTCCTTTGGGCTCTCCTCTCTAACTTCAAATCCCAAGCCCAACATAAAAATATTTATATAAACATATAATTAAATCAATTAAAGCAAAATAAAATAATTAACGAATAAATCTATAAATAAATAATTAATTAATTAATTCAGATAAATAAAAAATTTTCGGGGCCCAACAGGCAGAGGGGCAGATTTGTACAGACTGGTAGTGGTGGCGGCAGCGCCAGAGTTTCAGGGCAGTCTGCTCCTTTATGTGAGCATTGTGGCAAGAGACACAGTGGAGAGTGTCGATGGCTGTCTGGAGCCTGTTTGAGTTGTGGTTCGATGGACCACTTAGTGAGGAATTGCACAGAGACTTTGGGAGCCCAGTCTACTGACTGGAAGATCAGGCAGCAATACCACGGTCCAGCAAAGTCGTGGTGATGGATTGGGATGGAGAGGCTGAGGCCGAGCAAAGGGGTCCGCAGTGAGGTCAGAGGGACCGAGCAGCAGATAGCAGTCGTAGGCTAGGGTCTATGCCATGACTCGGCAGGAGGCCCAGGATTCCCCGGATGTTGTTGTAGGTATGCTTCTAATTTCTGGTTTTGAAGCATATGCATTGTTGGATCCTGGATCCACCCATTCTTTCATTGCACCGCATTTAGCATATAGACTGCATGGGGATAGGCAGAGGTTACAGTATGGGTTAGAGGTGAGTACACCTCAAGGTAGTACGACTGTATTGGGAGAGGTCTGTTTGGGGTGTCAGGTTCAGATCGATCGAGCAGTTTTGAGCGCCGATCTAATCGTTTTGGCTCTGAGGGAGATTAATGTGATATTGGGGATGGACTGGTTGACTGCACATAGGGCTATCATGGACTGTTATACTTAGGAGGTCGTATTGGAGTCTTCTGGACAGCCCAGAGCTGTTTTTCGAGGAATTAGTCAGGTAGTGCCAGCGAGGATGATATCCCTCTTGAGTGCCCTGAGATTGATGCAGGGAGGCTGTGAGGCCTATTTGGCTCACGTAGTGGATTCCAGAGTCGAGCAGAGATTGCAGGATGTTCCCGTAGTCAGGGATTTCCCAGATGTGTTTTTCGAGGAGTTACCGGGATTGCCACCAGAGCGGGAGACAGAGTTTGAGATTGATCTCATTCCCGGTACAGCCCCTATATCGATCCCTCCGTATAGGATGGCACCGGTGGAACTGAGAGATATTAAGGCTCAATTGTAAGAGCTATTGGATAAGGGATTTATTAGACCGAGTGTTTTGCCATGGAGAGCTCCGGTACTGTTTGTGAAGAAGAAGGACGAGACACTGAGACTGTGTATCGATTATAGGCAGTTGAATCGGGTGACAGTGAAGAATAAATATCCACTGCCTAGGATTGACGATTTATTTGATCAGTTGCAGGGAGTTCAGGTGTTCACTAAATTGGATTTGAGATCAGGTTATTACCAGTTGAGGATTGCAGACGCCGATGTGCCTAAGAGTGCTTTCAGAAGCAGGTACGGGCATTTCGAGTTCCTAGTGATGCCGTTTGGGTTGACTAATGCCCTGGCAGCCTTCATGGCCTTAATGAATAGAGTATTTCAGCCCTACCTGGATCGGTTCGTGATAGTGTTTATCGATGATATACTGGTTTACTCGAGGAGTAGACAGGAGCACGCTGAGCATCTGAGAATTGTCCTTCAGGTCATGAGAGAGAGGCAGTTGTTTGCCAAATTCACTAAGTGTGAATTTTGGCTTGATGAGATTGTATTTCTGGGGCACGTGGTGTCCGGTGAGGGTATCCAGGTGGATCCTCACAAAATAGAGGCGGTTATAAGTTGGGAGATTCCGAGGAGTGTGCCAGAGTTGTGGAGTTTCTTAGGATTGGCCGGATATTACCGGAGGTTCGTCGAGGGATTTTCGTTGATCTCCGCCCCTTTGACGAAACTGTTGAGGAAGAATGTGCCGTTTAGATGGACTGAGGAGTGCCAGAAGAGCTTTGAGGAGCTGAAACATCGGTTGACGACTGCACCGGTGTTAGGCATTCCTTCCGCACGGAGGCTTTGAAGGTCTGATGATGCCTCGCATCAGGGATTGGGATGTGTATTGATGCAGCATGGCCGAGTGATAGCGTATGCCTCGAGACAGTTGAGGTCTCACGAGGTGAATTATCCGGTGCATGACTTGGAGTTAGCAGCAGTTGTATTTGCTCTGAAGATCTGGAGACATTATCTGTATGGTGAGACGTTCCAGATCTTCACCGATCATAAGAGTCTCAGATATCTGTTGAGTCAGAGAGAGCTCAATCTGAGACAGAGGAGATGGATAGAGTTACTGAAGGACTATGACTGCATGATTGAGTATCACCCAGGGAAGGCCAATGTGGTGGCCGATGCACTGAGTAGGAGATCGCATGGGAGTGCAGCTCAGGTTCAGGTTTCGAGGTTACCTGGTCTGATTCAGTTGAGAACTCTTAATGTACAGATGGATTTGAGTCAGGATGGAGTTCTGATTGCTACTCTGAGGCTGAGGCCGATGTTGCACGATAGGATCCGGAGAGTTCAGGATCAAGACCCAGTGTTAGTGAGACTGATTGAGAGAGTCCAGTTCTTGATCGATTCGTAGTTTGAGAGATGGGACTTTATGGATGGGACAGAGACTGTGTGTGCCTGATATAGATGATTTGAGACGTGAGATTCTAGAGGAGGCACATGTAGCTGCCTATGCTATGCATCCTGGTACGACCAAGATGTATCGTACTCTGAGACAACATTTTTGGTGGCCTGGTATGAAGAGGCAAGTGGCAGAGTATATTTACAGGTGTCTGATTTGTCAGCGGGTTAAGGCAGAGCATCAGGCTCCAGTGGGTAAGTTGCATTCATTGCCCATTCCGGAGTGGAAATGGGAGCGAATTACCATGGATTTTGTGATGGGATTGCCTAGGACATCAAGGCAGCATGATGCTATCTGGGTCATAGTGGACCGATTGACTAAATCGACTCACTTCTTGCCAGTGAGGGAGAGCAATACTCTCGATCAGTTGGCCCAGAAGTATGTAGCAGAGATTGTACGGTTGCATGGGGTTCCATTGTCGGTAGTCTCAGACAGGGATCCCAGGTTCACTTCGAGATTTTGGAAGAGCCTACAGACTGCTATGGGTACTCGATTGAACTTCAGTACTACATTTCATCCTCAGACAAATGGACAAAGCGAGAGGACGATTAAGACTGTTGAGGACATACTTCGAGCGTGTGCATTGGAGTTCAGAGGATCATGGGATCAATATCTGGCTCTGATCGAGTTTGCTTACAACAACCAGTATCAGAGTAGTATTGGGATGGCACCGTATGAGGCCTTGTATGGGAGGCCGTGTCGATCACCACTGTATTGGGATGAAGAGGGTATGAGATCGATGAGGGTCCCGAGCTGATTCAGGATACAGTGGATAAGATACAGTTGATCCAGAGTCGCATCAAGGCGGCTCAAGACAGACAAAAAAGCTATATGGATCAGCATCGACGAGAGATGAAGTACAGTGTAGGAGACAGAGTGTTTCTCCGAGTGTCTCCTTGGAAAGGAGTACTGAGGTTTGGCCGTAAGGGCAAGTTGAGCCCTCAGTAGATCGGTCCATATGAGATCCTTGAGAGGATAGGAACGTTGGCTTACAGATTGGCATTACCGAGTGAGATGTCCCAGATGCATGACGTGTTTCATGTTAGTATGCTCTGACGGTACCGTTCTGACCCGAAGCATGTGATTCCGGCTCAGGAGATTGAGGTAGCAAGTGATCTGAGTTATGTTGAGGAGCCGGTACAGATTATAGGATCACGGTCAAGAATCGAGGAACAGGGTGATTCCATTGGTGAAAGTCCTTTGGAAGAACCACTCTTCTGAGGAAGCTACATGGGATACTGAGGAGCATATGAGGAGTCAGTATCTTCATTTATTCGATCGGACAGGTATTAAATTTCGAGGAAAAAATTTTTATTAGGAGGGGTGAATTGTAACATCTCGTTACTGTTAGCAAGGGTATTATGGTAACATTGGGTCAAACTGATAGGTTTCATTACATTCACTGATTGAGCATGTTACTGGCCTCTAATTATAGAGGAACAGGCTTATTGCATATGCATTTATTCATAGGTACATGCATTCATGATTTTCCGGCATTTTAATTGTGAGTAAGAATTGATTGGATTTTGAACTGGAAACTGACTGAATCATGATCAATCGAGAAATTTGGAGTAAGTGGACTCGAATGACTGATTTAGAATAGTCTAAAAGTGATTGGCTATTGATAGTGGCTCATAGGATATTTTCGGGAAATTCGAGAGAAAATGCCCGGACCGGAAATTTTGGAGTGGCGGAATCGATTGACCAGATAGTCTCGAAAGAATTGTCCAATGGCAATGGAAAAATTAGAGTTATACTGTTAGGAAATAAAAATGTGGAGCCATTGAAATTTAGAGACTGAAATTTGGACTGATTTAGAGACCTATGTCTATATATAGCTAGGTTTGAATTTGAGAAATTTACCTAAGGCAAAATCGTTCTTCTCTTCCTTCTCCTACGACGTTCATCAATTCCTTCCCTATTGGTGACATTCGTCGATTCTTTCTCTATGGTTTTCTTCTCATTGTGCATAGCTAACTGGTTTATTGTGATTGTTGAAGGTTGAGAAGCTTGGAGAGTGGATTAATCGTTGATTTGAAAAAGTTTTAGGGTTACGGTGATTTTTGAGAAATTTGTGGATTGATCTTCGATTGGTAAGTTTTAATGGCATTAATGTTGTTATTATGGTTATTGCATGTATTTATGGCATTTATTGTGAAAGATTGAGTAGTTAGGATGTTTAATGGAGGTTTTAGAGAGCTTTAATGGCGAAAATCGATCGGAGAAGACAGTGGGCGACCAAGACGTTATGACGTCTGGCGCGCCTCTGCTGTGGCGAGAAATTCAATGTCGCGCGGTACGAAAGCGCAATGAGCGCCGGTTCCACGCTGCGATTTAACATTTTCGCTTACGTCATGGGCGAGTCATGAAGAGGACGACGCCGCATGAAGCGATCTTCTCTCGTCATGGCGAGGGGCATGAGGTTCATGCGAAGGATTTTTCTTATTGGATTAATTTTTGTTTATTGGGTATAATTTATGGGATAGACCTCCGATTGAGGTGATTCTTGATTCATTATGAGCTAGAGAAAGAGGTCTACAATTGAGGATAATTATGAGAGTTAGAATTTAATTTAAGTGGTATTGATTCATCGAGATTAAGGTCAATTATGGTTCATAGTGTGACCTAAATATTGAATTGAGACAATTGGAGATTTAATTGGGATTTTCAATAAAGGCTTTGACCCCAATGGATAGGGAATTGCTATAGGGAGTATAAATTGAGGAAATTGAACTGAATTATAGGATTGGATTAATTATTGTCGATCAATTAAACGAAGTGATAAAATTGGGCCTAAGAGTTCTAAATTGGGTTTTAGTGCCGGGAAAATCATAAACATGCATTGTATATAGTTCCACTGAGACATATGCATTACTGAATCGTTTTATTGAGCATCTAGTAATGGGACTGTATTTTACTGTTATAGAGGCACCGTTGGATCGTCATTTCACAGACATTGCTGGAACTTCCAGGCAGTAGCTCGGAAGTTACAGGTGAGTAACCTAGTTGGTTTCTCAAATTCCTGACTGTCTAAATACTCAATGTGAATTTACTTGCCAATGTGAAATCGTATGATTACTGAAATGTCTGAAATGTACATGATCGAATGACATGTTCTCTCAGATCGATTGGATTTGACTCTCAGATGTTCTCGAGAAATACAATACTGAGCTTTTATAGCCATACACTGAATTATTGAGCATTGCATTGCATGCATAAATGCATGATCAGATAATGGATATGTGACCCAAGTGCTATTATCACTGAAAAGAGCCTCGAGCTCGACATCAGATCGACCGGCCTCGAGCCCGAGGGGAGAAATCCCTGACGCGTCCCTCATTGAACACTGACTGAGCACTTGGATACAACACTGAATAACTGGAAAAGAGTCTCATATGCATTGTATACACATGACTGATTGAATTGCAAATTTTTTTAATTGTGCGATGACATGAGAGATTGCAAATTGTTACATGCTACTATGAACTGTTGCATAATACTGTGAAGTGTGATATGATACTGTAAATTGTTATATGTTATTGTAAATTGTTATTTGATACTGCAAACTGTTATAGACTACTGTAAGTTGTTATATAATACTGTTAATTGAATATTACTGTGTCGTGCTGTACGCAATCTGCGTAATGCATAATTTGAGTGAACCATCGATGATGGTTTCTCACTGAGTTCGCAAACTCATCCAAAATTGCAACCTATTTTTTCAGGATTGTTAAAGTAGATTCCTAGCTCCGGAGATAGTCTTTTCCTGCCGTGCGAGCGTGCTGGCAAGAGAAGCGATGGCGCACAGGTCGGTCAGCTGGGTTGGACTTTTGAGGATGACTTAGGATAGATGCTTGTATCAATTTCCTTTTTGGTTTTGTTTAGGAGACTAATAGACTTGTCTATTCTCTTTCGATGACTCAGATAAGATTCTTTTGGATTTTAAAAGTTTACTGATTTCTGATATTTGGTTTTAATTATTGCGATGCCATGTGGATTATTAGTGGGAATGTTCTGGTGGTGCACCTTTATCGTGGGATACATGTCGGAGCGACCTTCGGGCGTCCCAATGTGTACCCTACGGTGAGGGGGCGCTACATTACATGTTTCATTCGAATAAATGATGATTCACTCATATTTTGCTCAATTTTTTCCTTTTTATTTTAATGTAAATCACTCTTGTCTCTTACCAATCTTGATTCTTTCCTGAAATTCTTTGCCAACTAACATTCCAAACAAATCAAAGACAATCAATTTGAAAGTGACACTCTTACAAAAGAAAAATTGAATAAATCAAAAGGAAGTAATAAAAGAGCAATGAAAAGTAACACGTACTGGTCAAGAACAAAAATAATTCAAAGGATGGAAAGAGAAATTTTGTAACAGGAATTAGCTTTTCAAATTTTCGTTGTTCAAGTTTCAAAAATTTCAATTTCAATTCAAGCAATAATGCAATATAACTTCTAGCAATCCACACAATTTTTCTATTAATCACCAAACTTCACAAATTCCAACAAACTTCTTTCATTAACAACTTACAATTGCAGCAACACTTCAAGATGAACTATCCACAATCTCAGCAAATTAAAATCAACGAATCAATAAAGCAACTTTTTTTAAAGCTTTGTTTTTGATAGATTTTTTAAAACTTTTTTTCTATAAGAACAATCTCATCAAAAACTAACTGCAAACACAACACGAAGTATGAATTGAAATAAAATTATGAAACAAGAATAACAAAGATGATGTTAACAAACGGAAGCTATAAAAACTCAAAGCTAAATAAAAGTATAAGGGAAGGACAAAAGTAAATAGAGATTTTAAACAGCAAAGAAATAAGAAAAACAAACGAAGACGATAAGAACAATGGATAGGAAACTAAAACAAAGCTCTGATACCCAATGACGCCGAACCCCTAGGATTAACTCGATTAGAAACCCTTTGATCGATCGGATCAAAACTCCAACCCAAGAATTCAAATTTGTTAGAGGATCCTTTGACATCTTGACCCAAGATTAATAATGCAATCAGAAACCAAAACAGACAAAGACATTAAAAGAATGCCACAAGCAATCTGACTAATCACTTGATAAGTTCGTAAAATCGGTTTGTAGAGAATTTCAGGATTGAATCCCTTAAAAAGTGATCTAAAATTATTCTAAATGTATTCTAAATAGAAAGTTTACAAAATAACCTTTTTAAGTCTAAAAAAGTGGGCCTAAAAATGAAAAGCCTAAATAGAAAAATGAAAAGTCACTTAGGAAGTCATAACAATTTTCTAACAGAACATCTTTTAGTAAATCGAGCATATCTTGGGCTACAAACCTCTGATTAAGGCAAATCTTATACCGTTAGAAAGATAAGACAAAAATCTACAACTTTCCTGTTGATCATTTGGGTTGATTAGGCCTGACTCAATGCCAAAATTTTGGCCCAAGTAAGAACACGTGAATAGTATTATTGCCTTGATGTTATTGATTGTAACTTGATCTTCAAAGGCCTTTTCTTCAACAACCATGATACATATAAGCCCACCAAAAGCTTCTCTAAGCCTCTTGGCATTAGCACGAGCACTTGGTCTTTTCTGCATGGTCAATGGGTCATTAGATAGTTGACTTGTCTTTCAACTCTCTTTTAAGCTCATACCACCTTATTATCAGGTCATTCTTTATAAACAAAAATAAATATTATTATCTTCTTAGGCAGAAAATTCTTTTTGAAAAAAATATAATATATTATATCAAAATAAATTCAATAATTTGAAAGGGTCAAGATTTCATATTGTTAAACTAATTTTTAATAACATTAGTGATCATATCATATTTAATAAAAGGCCCTGTAACTGCGATCAATTCTGCCCAGTTGATCTAGCAAATACTCTCACCTTAACGTAGTAATGAAATCAACACCACTTCAGGACATAAATATAGTCTCTTATGATGACTTAAGTGTTCACCATTCAGAAATGAAGAACAACGCTCAAAGGAGTTGTTTTATGGCCAATTGTTTGGTTAATGGACAATTGTTAAAAAGAACTTCAAGAGATGGGACCAAAAAACGTAACATTAATCTATCAAAAGCTTCTATGCATATAAATTTGTCTTTAATGAGTTTTCCATAAAAAAAAACACATCTGCCAAAGCTTTTAACCAAAACCTTTTAAAACTACCTTTGCATTACCCCTGCGTACAACATCTATTAAATGTATTTAATGAATTTACTCATTTGTCCAATGCTTAGATAATGAGTTCGTCATTTTTCTGTTAAACCAATTTCACAGTGGATGTCAAAATGTTCTCGTCATATTAAATGAACAATTAAAAAAAAAAGAACACAACAAAATGCACAATTCATTGGTCATTTTCAAGTATGATGTGAACGGAATACTAACTCTGATCCAATTAAAGGATCGCATACATAGTAGAAACAAAAAATTTCAATTTTATATTTATCTATTTTGTTTAACAAGCATATTAATAGTAAGAACATACAAAAATAAATACTTGAAATTTGTGAGGATTAATTAATATTGAACTTCGAAAATACGAAATCTTTATGCACTCCACTTTGAGAAATACATCCCACTTTTAACATATGACTATGGAAGATTTTGAGGAACTCTTTCTTCGAGAATAAAACAAAATATTTTTTCTCTTTTCTCTTATTTATTATGACGTACAAAAAACGAGAGTATGTATTATTCACTCTCTTTCTTTGTATAAACATTCACAGCAAACTAGAAATAATTTCTTCACTTCTAAGTTATATTAACGTACAAAACATGAAAGAGACTCTCTATTTCACTCTTCTCTTCGTAAGTCTTGAAAACATATCTTTTATGAAAGTATCTATTTTTACTCTTATATCTTCTTTGTGAATGCTTTAACGTTATTAAAACTTAAAACCAACGACACGTCAATTCAATTTGTTTTGGCATAAATGTCAAACCAAAAGAAAACTACCAAGGCCATCAGATCTTTTTAAAATAATTATTATTCTTTATAAAATGAAATAAAATAAAACTATTTTATTTTATTCATTTATTTTGTACAAGAGAATTTTCAATATTAATTATATTTTCTGTGCTAGTAAAAATATAATAATATGCCCTCATGAGACTATTTAATAAATTATTTCATAATAAATTAAATAATCATAAACATGAAATATTACTTTCATAAGTGCTTGACCACATAGGTTTATTACTAAGTCGGTAGTAATTAATCTAATTAATTACTACCGGCTTAGTGATGAACTTATGTGATTAAATTAATTACTAATTAAGGTTGGCATCTAACAACACTACTCAACAATCAAATAGTATGAAGTAACAACCTTACAAAGATATAACCTAGTTAAAGATAATGTATTATTACCTTCCATTATTAGAACTCCGAATTATCCTAAGGTATGGTTTAATTGTCAAACTCTATTAAATAATCAACTACGTTACATGTCTATGATTAATGATTGGTGAATGACTTAGAAAACTCCTTTTTCTCACTAGTTCAAACGCCTTGGCTAAGGTCTTGAAACAACCATTAAGATCAATGAAAACATAGAGCTTAAACTCATTGCCTAGAGTCAATAGATCCCCATCTTGACTCACCACTAATCAAATAGATACTTAATTATATCTAATGATCATTCAGCTAGCATTTTTACATATTAAGTGTCTGACATCAAAATATAATAAGTGGCCCATTGATTACTATAATTGTTGGAGTTATGTAAATATAGTACCCTGAAAAGCAAGTGTATTTACATGTAACTTTATCTTCTTCAGTTACAGTTTTGTAATGAAAATATTTATTATTAATAAAAACAAAGATTTTGGTTTTATTTGTGTGAGCGTCATATATCTGGTCAAAAGGTACCAAGATTCTTTTATAAGTAATATGCATATACATAGAGATGTATGAGAAACATGTATATTATAAGAATCTAAATTAATTGATTTACAGTTGAATAATCAAGTTGGTCGCTTGATTATAATTTAGACTGTGGTGTTGCGGTTTATCTCCATATAAGTAAAGGGTTTTACTTAAAGAAAATGATGAGTTTCATATCATGATAGTAGTGGACTATCGATAGTGACACTATTAAATGAATCTAGAATCAAGTATGTTTTTAAGAATAAAGTGGGCTGTTATTTTAATCTTAAAATATACAACTTAAGCATTCGCTTATTATGAACCATAATCTTGATGAGTAGTGAACTCATATATGTTTCATTATAATTCTTGATATGATCAGAATGAATTTTTACTAATCCAGTGTCTGCATGTTGAAATTATTAATTGAAACATGTATCAGGAAACATTCACTCAAATAAAGAGTTTATAGTGCTATCATTACTTCTAGATGTTTTAAGGAGATTTGGTGATTAAACTGGCGCCAGTAGTTTGATGGATTAACTACCCATCAAGTCTTGACACCAAGATGAGATCTTGTGTGTTAATCACTATATAATGTAAAACGGGAGATCTAGAAGGAAAAACCAACATAAGGCCAAAACGGTAATTTTACCCTTTGTTGTGCGGATGGCTATAATAAGGTTCTAAATAAGGTTTGCAATTGGACATGAAATATGTGTTCTCTTAATATTTAATAATTCAAGAGTTCAAATAATTGTCTTTAGTGGAATGACATTTAGTTAATAAGCTAGAATTAATTCTATTGAGATTAAATTAATTCTAGGCTTATTGGAGCTTGAATTATCAAAGTCCAATAAGATTCCCCACTTGGCTTTAAGGAAGGTTATCAAGCTAAGTAAGAAATATAAATGGAGGTTTTAGAAGCCCATAATTGAATATTTATGGGCTTGCTCTAATTAATGGTTAATTAGAAGCCCAAAATGTACACTTAGAAATGGGCTAGATTTTGGTTTAATGTAATTAATTAGATTAAAACAAATTTTTTAAAGAGAGAAGTAGCAAATTCGGTTTTTTTAGGTTAAATGTGTAGCTTCACATTTGACATTAAAATGCTAAAATAAAGATTGTCTTTATTATGGTTTATCAACATTAAATGGAGTTATGAACTTACCATTAAATGGTTTAATGGTTATCTTTTAATGTTAGCATGTAACCTATTTGCATTCATTAGATTAAAGAAGAAAGATGTAAATTGGATGGACCATCTTCCTTCTTTCTTCTTACAAAAACCGAAATTGATAATTCAATTTTAGGTTATGGTTTTTTCATATAGCCATTTTAAAGATAAATGAAGAGTCTCATTTATTGGTTGCTTTATGATTGATTAATGAAAGAAGTGATGCATTGGATGCCTCTCCCTCCTTCCATTCCATGCATAATCGAATTTGATAGCCTAAGAAATTGTTCTTGCACGTTTTTAGTCGCTCTCACCTTTCATGCAAGAGTGAACCGAAATTACTAAGTGAGAGAGTCTCATTTTTAGTTCATCTTCTTCTAAGAAAATCTCCTCCAAATATTTCTTCTCCTTTCCCACCAAAGGATTTTGTTAACCTAGTTGTCCTTGAAGAACAAGTGGTAAATCAATTCGGTTGAGAATATAACAACAAGGAGAAGATAGATTGCTAAAGGAAAAGATTCAAAGGCAAAGGATTTGGATATAAGAAGAAGGAAAGGATAGCGCAACGAGGATTTAAAGTTGTAGCAAAGGAGTCGGTAATACTCCTCATCTTGTTTATATTTTTATTATCCTTATACCATGTCATATATGGATTAGCATGATGATTTGGATTTGTTGCTTTTGCTGGAAAAATGGTTTCATAAAAGTTTTTATATTACCGTTTCTCCAAATATAGCATGCTTTCATTTTCAGATCCAACACTTGATATCAGAGCTAGTTTCTAATGCATGATTTCGGTTCCTATATATTTGATGCATGGGTTTGCAATTTTTTATGTGTATGCCACATATTTTTATATGATAGAAAATATATATGTTGTATGTGTTGCTCTTTTGGTTGTCCATAGAAGTTACAATTACCTTGTAAGATTTCTTCATTTGGTTGTAACAAGGAGGGTGGTCTATCATCACCATGTTTCCTCCTTGGCTTCATTTTTCTGTTTTCTTTGATTTTGTAATGTACAAATTGATGTAATGATGAAGATGGAGCAGCCATGGATTGAAGAAATGGAGAGGTAAAACATTTTGGTGTATCCTTTTGTGTATTGGCATAAGTTTTGTGAAAACCAAGATGCTGGAATTTTGTTTTCAATGGATCACATTTCAGTTTTTATTGTAAAAACAAGTGCTGAATTTTTGTTTCAAAGAATCAAATTTCAGTTTTGGTAAAATATTAAGTGCTGGTTTTTATTTTCATGAAATGAGTTTCGGTTTTAATGAAAACAAGTGCTGGATTTTTTTTATCATAACAAAGATTCGATTTTCTAAAAATCTAGTGCTGGAATTTTATTTTTCAAAGTGACAAAATTCGATTTTTATATATTCCATTATATTTTGTTTACTAAATGGGCCGGATCATGTGAGAGAAGAGTTCGAAGTGGAAGATCCAAGTCCAAGAAGAATACTTTGGGCCTAAAAAGCTTGTAATTATTTTATATTTCTAGTATGGAAAATCAAAAGTGGTTTTATTAGTTCATGTGATGAATGGAGAAATGAATGCTTATAATATGTGATATTATGTGATTGCATGTCATTTAGAAAATTGCCAACTCTAGGCCTTGCCATGCATTCATTATGTATGAGATATATAATGAAACAATATAGGATGGATAATGTTGGACCCTGCTGCCGGAGCCCAACATCGGACATGAGAGCGTGATGTTGTATGCGTGGAATGAAACCTCATTATAAACAATCTCAAAAACTAATTCTGAGACTTAATGGGCCTACATGAAACCTGCTAATTATACATTTAAGAAAAAGACTCGTGGAAGATTAATGGGTCTGCTGGAAAAATAAACTTGAAACTTTCTTTCATGTAATTTAAACCTACAAATTCATAATTAATGCTCCAAAAGATGAGTTTCATAAAGCTTTAAGAATATCTCAAACTAAATTACAACTTTGAGTTCAAGAGCCACAAATACCAAATACTCTTGAACCAATAATACTTGAAATAAATAAACATGAAAAATGAAACTGAGTGTTGTTGTAACTCGTGACTCACTCGATCTCTTGCTCACACCGAATGGGGAGATTAGAGGGGTGAGCTATAAAGCTCAGGGAACATATTTATAATATAGCAATAAACAAAAGTATTCAAAATATCTCATTGTCGTGATACTTGTTGAAATCATAGTCATTGAGCATGTATGATTCATAGATTGAAAATGCTTGATTCTTAACCAATTCATGATGCATGACACATAACAAATCATAACACATAACATAACATAATGGTTTGGGTTGTCCCTGGTTCATGACGTACTACACATGCCATCGAAATGTTGATGTGTAGACGTAGTTTCGTGAGGGAATCCTTGTGAGAAACCCCGTGCCCACGCCATGGCAGCAGGAGAAGCCTTTTCGTGAGTCAATGTGCACTTGACTATTCGTGAGGGACACCGCAAACCCACATAAACATGCATGATTCATGTTCTTGTAAACTTGTTTGCCAAATTGGCACTTGCTTGTAAACTTGCTTGTAATCTTGCTTGTCATATATTCGTAAAACATGATTTCATGTACTTGTATTCGTGAAAGGAGAACACCCCTTTGTAAAAAAACCTTGTTAATAATCATGAATGCAAATCAAATAGCAGAATATACTCATTCATAATAATATGTAATGCAATCGTGGATGATGTAATTCAAATGCATTAATTCTTTCTTGATTTGAACTAAACAATGAGTGACTTATTTACTTTATTATAAACATGAACCCACCTTGGAATTCTTGCTTAAAACTTGCTTAGGAATGCCTTTCTTCTTGTTCCTCTTGCCTCACTTGATTTCCTTAATCAAATAGCCAAAATCCAAATCAATTTGGTGTAGAAATCGGAAAATCAAACTTTAACCATTTAAACTACAACCAAAACTGAAACAAGAATTTCATGCTCAACTTCCATACAAATTTTAAGATTCTTAGAGACTTATTCCGAACTTCATTTCTTCATGAAACTTTTATACCTATGTCTCTAGTTTACAACGAAAAAAGAATCACCCCATTTGGACATCTACATCAAAAGTTATGCCCAAAATACCGAAACATGTCGCAGTAGGAAAATGGCCGTCACGCGACGAGAAATCGAGCGCTATGACGAAATGCTGCTGTCATGACGTGCTCATCTGTAGGTCGCGACGTGCGACGGCGTAAACCTCCCGAAGTTTAATTTTTCCACTCTTCTCAACCATAATCCTCCCATATATCAATTATAAACACATCTAAACATTAAAACACCTCTAATACTTCATTTCTAACCTCAAAATCATTCATAACAACAACATGATCATCAACCCTAAAGGATTTAACCATAGTTTCCGAAAACCCTAAACTTTCGATTCTAGCTCATGCAACTCTAATCTTAGGGTTTAATCTACTCAAACAAGATAGAAAGAGCTTGAACTTACCAAAGATTTCTTCAATCCGCTAAAAAATCCTTAAACCTAGCTTTTCCCTTTTCTTCTTCTCCTTCCTCACTTTCACGATGCTCTCTTCTCTTCTTTCTCCCTTTCCTTCTTTCTTTTCTTTTCTTCTTCTAAACTTTTATCACTTAAGTTAAATGGCATGAACAAAGACCATCTTGCCCTTCATGTTAGGTCTTAAACTTCCCAACCTAAGTGTTCTTCCAAAATTGCCCTCACACAATTTATCCTTTCATAAACATTTATTCCATAAGTAACTCAAATAATTCTTAATTTTTCTCTAATACCTTCAATAAAATCAAACTATACAACAATTAACACAATCAAATTAATTCATACTTAATAACATCAAGAAAAACAAAAATCGGGGCCCAACATTTCTCCCCCTCTTAAAAAAAATTTTGTCCTCGAAATTTACCTGAATCATCGAAAAGACTTGGATACTTCTCTTTCATGGCGTCTCTAGGCTCCCACGTGGCTTCTTCCATTGAATGATTCCTCCACAGAACTTTAACTAGCTGAAATGTCTTGTTCCTGAGGACCTTTTCTTTTGTGTCCAAGATTGCTACTGGAATTTCCTCATAACTCAAGTCATCTCTTAACTGAACCTCTGAAACCTGAATGACATGAGAAGGATCTGATCTGTACTTCCTCAAAGATTGAAACATGAAAACATCATGGATCTCGAGATAACTCGTGGCAATGCCAACCTGTAAGCTAGAGGTCCGATCCTCTCAAGAATCTCTTACGGACCCACATATCTTGGACTTAACTTGCCTTTCTTGCCAAACCTCAATACTCCTTTCCAAGGAGACATCTTAAGAAACACTTTCTCACCGACTTCACACTCCATCTCCTTCCGATGAGCATCAGTGTAACTCTTCCTCCTATCCCGAAATGCTTTAAGCCACCGCTAACCAGATTGACTTTATCTATCGTCATCTGAATCAACTCGTCCTACCAGCTTCTCGCCTCTTCGTCCCAACATATCGGAGTCCTACACCTCCTTCCATACAATGCCTCATATGGAGCCATCTGAATGCTCGAATGGTACGAATTATTATAAGCGAATTCGACCAATGGCAAATGCTCATCCCAAGCTCCCTTGAAATCCAACACACATGCCCTGAGCATTCCATCAAGTGTCCGAATGGTCCTCTCAGATTGACTATCCGTCTGAGGGTGAAATGCCGTACTAAAATGCAGCTTAGTACCTAAAGCTTCCTGCAAGCTTCCCCAAAATTTCGAAGTGAATCGAGGATCCCGCCGTAAACTATAGAATCCTAATCCCATGCAATCTCACTATCTCATCGATGTACTTCTTGGCTAGCACATGCAAAGAATCAGTCTGCTTGATTGCTAGAAAATGAGTTGACTTTGTCAACCGATCCATTATAACCCATATGGCATCATGCTTCCTACTAGTCTTAGGCAAACCCATCGTAAAATCCATGGTTACTCTTTGCCACTTCCACTCAGAATGGATAATGGCCTCAACTTGCTCAAGGCGCTGGTGCTCAAATTTGACTTGTCGACACACAAGACACTTACTAACATACTCGCTACATCCTCTTCATGCCTTTCCACCGAAATGCTCTCAAATCTCTATACATCCCGGTGCTACTGGTGCATGGCATAAGGCGATTGTGTGCCTCATCCAAAATCTCATCCTTAACTTCCTCGCTGTCGGAATACAAAGTCTATCCCCAACGTCATGAGTCCATCCTCTCTCACTACTACCTCGTAAACCTTACCATTCTCAATTTCCTCTCGCTTGCTTAACTCGCATCCCGTGTCTGCAACTCCCTAACCTTCTCCTCGAGTATCGCCTCACCGAAATTAGCTAGAAGGCAATTGATTCTCTTGCTTCAAGCTTATCTTAAGCTTGGCCATCTCTTCCAATAAAGGAAGATAAACCGTCTAACATGGGCAATAGAAGACTTCCGCCAAAGCGCCACCACTACATTCGCTTTGCTCGATGGTACTCAATCAACAAATCATAGTCTTTGAGTAACTCAATCCACCTTCTCTCGCTCAAATTCAACTCCTTCCGCTCAAGAAGTACTTGAGGCTTTTATGAATCAGAAAGATCCTTGTCCGAACTCCATAAAGATAATGCCTCCAAATCTTTAAGGCAAAGATCATCGCCGCTAACCCAAGTCATGAGTCTGATAATTCAACTCATACCGCTTCGCCGCTCGAAGCATATGCTATCACCCCGCCTCTCAGCATCAACACACACCCTAGACCCTTCCTCGAGGCATCATCAGACATCGATAGCCCTCATCACTAGAAGGCAAAATCAGACTGGAGCACTTGTCAACTCAGTGCTTGAGCTCCTCAAAGCTCTTCCGCATTCATCACCCGATGAACTTCGATTCTTCCTCAACACTTGGTCATCGGAGTAGCTATCATGGAGAATCCTTCTACAAACCTCCCAGTAGTAACTCGCCAAACCCGTAAAACTCCTTACCTCATCACTATCTTGGGTGCATGCCAATTGACCACCGCTTCAACTTTCCTTGATCAACATGCATACCATCCTGCTAAATCACATGTCCAAGGAAGTCACCTCACGAAGCCAAAACTCACACTTCACGAACTTGGCATAAAGCTCTCTCCCTAAGAGCCTGCAATACAACTCGAGATGCTCCTCATGCTCTTCTTCACTATTGAATACACCGTAATGTCATCTCAGAACACATGACAAACCGATCCGAAACTCCTCAAGACCCTATTCATGAGATCCATGAAAGCAATGGAGCATTGGTCGTCGAATGGCATAACCAAAACTCATAGTGCCCATATCGTGTCCTCGAATGTCGCTTGCTTACATCGACTCCTTGATTTTGAGTGATGATAACCTCGACCGAGATCAATCTTGAGAAAACCCTAGCTCCTTGCAATCGATCAAACAGATCATCTATCCGAGGCGAGGATACTTGTTCTTAATTGTCGACTTGTTAAGTCTCCGATAGTCAATGCACATCCGCCATGATCCATCCTTCTTCTTAATAAATGTAATCGATGCTCCCAAGGAGACGAACTAGGCCCGACATACCCTTCTCTAACAGCTTCCTCCAACTGCTCCTTAAGCTCCTCAACTCACCGGAGCCATCCCAGATGGCGGTATAGAAATTAGCGCAGCCCGTGAATCAAGTCAATGGCAAACTCGATTTCCCACACCAAGGCAAACCTGTAACTCATCCGGGAAAACATCCGAAAACTCCTCACGATTTGAAATCCTCTAACTTCCCTTCATGCACATCGGCATCTACAACATGTGCCAAGAAAGCTTCACACCCTCGCTCATCATCCTTTCACCAACATAGTGAAATCGCCTCAAGAGGGTGTCTTCCTATCCCTCCAAGATCACCTTCTCACCATTGCCCGTGTCAAACTCTACCTCTTCCGACCACAATCTAGCTTGGCCAGATACTTCTCCATGGTATCCATCCCCGTAATAACATCTAATCCTCTAAGGTCTAGCGTAGTAAATCCACTACCAACCTAGCACCATCAATAAAAAGCTCACACCGCCATACACCGATCGATCACCACATTCCTCCCTAGAGAGTACTAACAATCAAAGGCCTATCCAACGGCATGTAACTCACACCATGCAATGCTATGCTCAGTAAACAAAAGAGTGCGAGAACCGTAATCAATTAAAATAAATCATCAAATCAAATAATCGAGCCATACCCATGACAACCTCAGTACCAGTAATCTCCTCCTCGGTCATGGCAAACACTTTTGCGGCGCTGACCCCTGGCCTTCCCGAGGAATAGTCTTCCTTGCAGTCCCAGAGCTTCCTACCAAGAATCGCCCGGTTCCCACTGCCTCGCACGCCTAGGAACTCAAATCGTGACCCCTCTTGTCTCGGTGCTCGTGGACAATGCTTGGCTATATGTCCTTCTCTCGTGATCTCAAACAAACCCTGTGATCTTAGCACTCTCCTCGATGATGTTTCCCACACCGGGTCACATAAGGGATAGTTGAACCAGCTTCTTCCTCGCTTCTATCTGTGCCTCCCACATTAGAGGCTTGCCTCGACATCGCCTCACTTGCTTATTCCTGTAGCCCCACTACTACCTACTTCACTCGACCGGAGCTCCTCGTGCTCCTCTCGTGCAATGGAGCACTAGTACCACTCGAAAGTCCGCTCCTCCTGCTTTTCCTCTTCTTGTTCGCTTCATTTATGATATTCTCCAGCTTTCACTGAGAGCAACATCCACCAACCGCCGGTAGTCACAGTAAATTATGGATCGACTTTCTCCACGATCCCCAAGTGAAGACCTCCTTCAAACTTACTGCACTTGTCTTCCTCTCTCTGCCACAATGTTTCTTCGATATCGTGAAAGTCATGTGAACTTCACTCATACTCACTCACACTCATGTCCTCTCGATAAGATTCAGAATTCTATGGCCTTCTCCCGCACATAGACCACGGAGAGATACTTCTTTCCTAACACTCGACAAAGTCCCTCCATGCTAGCACCAAGGAACAACTGACCGCAAGCACCGATTCCCACCAATGCAAGGCATCTCCTCGCAACAAACCGACCAGATAATCCAAATTGTCCTCATCTCGAGCATCTCATCCGAACTAGACCCTCTCGGTCCTCTTCAACCAAGCTTCGCTTCTTCGGATTCAGAGTCCCATCAAATCCACGTTTCCCCAAACTTCCGGAGTTTATCATACCGCCCACTCGCTTCATCTGGAGCTTGCATCGGGACCTGAGAACTCTGACCCATAGCATACGTGAAAGCCTGAGCAAAGGCTTGAAAGAAACTCGGATCCATGGGAGTTCCTTGAGGCATAGGAGGAGGCACTTCTTGTTGCAAACTAAGTGCCTCAAATCGAATGTAATGTGTCCCGATCCCGAGGAATATGAGATTCATTCAGATCTCTACGACGAGAATGAGACCGAGTCATAGCTCCCCGAGTTCTCCTTCGAGGTGGCATGTTCACTCCTTGAATAGAAAACCATTGAAAATTTCAATTCAAGTACGACAATTTTCAAAATATGCAAAACAGCTCAAAGCGTAAAGCCATGCAAGTTATTTCTTGAAAGCAATGTCACGTAGCCTAGATCAAAAACCTAGCGCCTGATACCACAACATGTTGGACCTCACTGCGAGCCCAACATCGGACATGAGAGCGTGATGTCAGATGCGTGAATGAAACTCATATAAACAATCTCGAAAAACTAATTCTGAGACTTAATGGGCCCACATGAAACCCGCTAATTATACATTTAAGAAAAGACCCGTGGAAGATTAATGGGCCTCTTGAAAAAAAATTGAAACTTTCTTTCATGTAATTTAAACCTACAAATTCATAATTCATGCTCCAAAAGATGAGTTTCATAAAGCTTTAAGAATATCTCAAACTAAATTATAACTTTGAGTTCAAGAGCCACAAATACCAAATACTCTTGAACCAATAATACTGAAATAAATAAACATGACAAAATGAAACCGAGTGTTGCCATAACTCGTGACTCACTCGATCTCTTGCTCGTCACCCGAATGGGGAGATTAGAGGGGTGAGCTATAAAGCTCGTGGGAACATATTTATAATATAGCAATAAGCAAAAGTATTCAAAATATCTCATTGTCAGGATACTTGTTGAAATCATAGTCATTAAGCATGTATGATTCATAGATTGAAAATGCTTGATTCTTAACCAATTCATGATGCATGACACATAACAAATCATAACACATAACATAACATAATGGTTTGGGTTGTCCTCGTTCATGACGCATTACACATGCCATCGAAATGTTGATGTGTAGGCGTAGTTTCGTGAGGGAATCCTCAGAGAGAAACCCCGTGCCACAACAAGCAAAGGGAGAAGCCTTTTCGTGAGTCAATGTGCACTTGACTATTCGTGAGGGACACCGCAAACCCACATAAACATGCATGATTCATGATTTTGTAAACTTGTTTGCCAAACTGGCACTTGCTTGTAAACTTGCTTGTAATCTTGCTTGTCATATATTCGTAAAACATGATTTCATGTACTTGTATTCGTAAAAGGAGAACACCCCTTTGTAAAAAAACCTTGTTAATAATCATGAATGCAAATAAAATAGCAGAATATAATCATTCATAATAATATGTAATGCAATCGTGGATGATGCAATTCAAATGCATTAATTCTTTCTTGATTTGAACTAAACAATGAGTGACTTATTTACTTTATTATAAACATGAACCCACCTTGAATTCTTGCTTAAAACTTGCTTAGGAATGCCTTTCTTCTTGTTCCTCTTGCCTCACTTGATTTTCTTAATCAAATAGCCAAAATCCAAATCAATTTGGTGTAGAAATCGGAAAATCAAACTTTAACCATTTAAACTACAACCAAAACTGAAACAAGAATTTCATGCTCAACTTCCATACAAATTTTAAGATTCTTAGAGACTGATTCAGAACTTCATTTATTCATGAAACTTGTATCCCTATGTCTCTAGTTTACAACTAAAAAAGAATCACCCCATTTGGACATCTACATCAAAAGTTATGCCTAAAATACCGAAACATATCGCAGCAGGAAAATGGCCGTTCGCCGCGACGAGAAACTGGAGCGCGTTGCGACGTGCTCATCCGTAGGTCGCGACGTGCGACGGCGTAAACCTCCCGAAACTTAATTTTTCCACTCTTCTCAACCATAATCCTCCCATATATCAATTATAAACACATCTAAACATTAAAACACCTCTAATACTTCATTTCTAACCTCAAAATCATTCATAACAACAACATGATCATCAACCCTAAAGGATTTAACCATAGTTTCCGAAAACCCTAAACTTTCGATTCTAGCTCATACAACTCTAATCTTAGGGTTTAATCTACTCAAACAAGATGGAAAGATCTTGAACTTACCAAGGATTTCTTCAATCCGCTCGAAAATCCTCAAACCTAGCTTTTCCCTTTTCTTTTTCTCCTTCCTCACTTTCACGATGCTTTCTTCTCTTCTTTCTCCCTTTCCTTCTTTCTTTTGTTTTCTTCTTCTAAACTTTTATCACTTAAGTTAAATGGCATGAACAAAGACCATCTTGCCCCTTCATGTTAGGTCTTAAACTTCCCAACCTAAGTGTTCTTCCAAAATTGCCCTCACACAATTTATCCTTTCATAAACATTTATTCCATAAGTAACTCAAATAATTCTTAATTTTTCTCTAATACCTTCAATGAAATCAAACTATACAATAATTAACACAATCAAATTAATTCATACTTAAAAACATAAAAAAAAATAAAAATCGGGGCCCAACAGATAATAAATTGCATCTAAACAAGATGGTGATTAAAACTTAAAGCCCAAAAAGATTGAGTGGGAGAGGATGCTTATGCTAGAGTCCACGGTCTCCAAATGATGGCCCATTTGCATGTGGTGAAATGTTACTCCCCATAGGAGGGCATTGATCCTAGATCTTGCATGGTTTGGGTCTCCTTAGGGATAAGTCCATTTATTGATAGCAAATGTGACCTCCCACTGAGGCATGATTTGCAGGTATCTTTAGTGTATGAATAAAATGGTTAAACACTCAACATTTTTAATTAATAAACTGCCTACCATAGCTCTATTGATAAAAGTATGGACCAAATTAAGATGCTTCTAAAAAAGTTAAGCATAAGAGCTTGGTAGTTTTTTGAGTGGGAGGGTCCCAGTTTTTCATTTAAAGGATAAGATGGCCCACCGTTACTTAGTCCGTTATAGATAAGAAAAACAACCTTCGTATAATGTTTTAATTTTTTAAGTTTTGTTAAAACTATTATCAAGCATACGTGCATCATGATTTTATACAAAGTTCCATTAATTGTTGACTAGTATGTTCATGTTTTAATAATTTATATTTTCAGACATAATCAACCACAAAATGAATCCTCTCACCCTGCTCTTGACTAATAACAAATTGAAAAACAGAGACAATTTTAATGAATGGAGACATAACCTTTGTTAGAGTAGTGCCCTAAAGGCAATCGCCTTTAGCGCATTTTGTACAAATTTGTGTACAGTCTTTATAAATAAATAAAGAAAGGCATATTTCATTAATTTGTTGTTCATTATTTATGAACTGATATAGATCTGTAATCAAATTAATGAAGTCCATGATATATGACATAGCATGAAGGAAATTATGATGTGATCACACTACCGAGATTCCTATCATGTGCAATTATGTCATTATCTAAATTATCCCTAGTCATAGGATTATCGAGACCGACATCGGAATCCAAAAGACTAGACATCTCATGCTCCTTGATTTGATCAAGCAAAGGATCTTAGAAACCGTAAATATGAGATATTTAGGGTTGAGATGTGGATGCTTACTAGAGGTAGTAAGTACATCGATGACTCGCCATGAGATCATCACATGGATGTCCTATTCTAATGTCGTTGATAATCTCATCATAGCAATGGTGCAAGTATCCTTGACTTGAGGTGCTCAAGGATATATTGGATACGATTCGTGCTTTGGCTCCATTCCTTGTTGCTTTCTGAGGTCGCCATAGGGTGGTGCTTGGGTGCAGTTTGAGGTATTCAAGGTAATTGAGTAGCCAATAGAGGATTCACCACTTCGTGATAGCGAAGATGATACCCATGGCCTCTTGTCGTGGTCATTACTTAGAAATCTCTTGCAGGAGTATGTATGTCGTGAAGAGTGTCTTCAAGACATATAAAGTAATGAGTCCCAGACAAGAATCGAAATCACTTGACTAGATTTGACGTAGTCGATCTAGTGAGAGTTGACACATTGTCCATACTCATAACCAAGTGGGGTATAGGATGGTGAAAGGACGAATTGCACGGTAATTGTCTATGGAAGGGTTCGTGATATGGTCCATGATGAATATATATTCATTCGTCAAACCAATTACTTTCCGGTCAATTGGGGGTCATGATGTGTTGCTAGATACCGCTCATGACTTGCTTAGATTAAGTGTTAATCTAAGTGGCCAACATAACCGGGAACCTAATGGGTCACACGCATAAGAGTGTCTCGGAGAACTCGTAAAATAGTTTTGGACAGAGTTCTAATATATGGAGAGCAATCGGATTAAATGGATGTCGATGAGATCGAGATATGTCCCGATGAGATCGCGGCATTGATATTGCTGAAAAAGATTTCCGGGGGTTTTTCCCATACCGGGACCCGGTAGGACCGACCCCAGTGTGACTGTACCACTTCAGTAATATATATACATATATATATATGATTAATTAATTAAATAAATAATTAATATATATATATATATATGTTGAATACGTGGATTGATGAGAAGGAGAAAGGAAGCTTCCATTTATAAGCTTAGTCATTAAGTTCATTTAATGGCTAAATGACAAAAATGAATAAAAGGTGAATGGAAGATGATGATTCTCGTAGATGACATATAAAAGGTTTAAAAACAAGTTTTAAACCTAAGTGAAAAGGTCATCATCTTGGATTGAAAAGAGGAAGTAAGGTTTTTGAGAAAAACCTAAGTCTTCATCTTCTCCATCGATTCTTCACTTTCTCCTCCAAGCTTTTCATCCTCCATCTTTATTGATTCAAGCTCTCCATAGAACAAAGGTAAGATATAGCAGTCTTTAATTTGTTCTAGCTATTCCCGGGTCAAAGGGTTTGTCCCGGTTAGGTTTTTCGATCTCTGCGTGGATACCGTTAGAGACGGTCTCCTTTGGTCGTTCGGTTTGAGTTTGTTATATATATACACATGGATCTTGGCTTTCGGGAAGGTCCTGGAAAAAAAAAATTTAGTTTTCTGCACCGTGGGCATGTGATGCTCACACCGGGATTTTCCTACAGTGGTATCAGAGCCACTTGTGTCGTATATAACAACGAACCCATGACTAGGTCGGAGTTGCTATAGCTTGTGATGATGATGCATGTTGTATGTGTTGAATTTCGAATTCAGTATGAGATATAGTTTTCGAAATTTTCTTGTCCAGATATGTTTACAAGATGTTGTTGCATATGTCTGTGGAAGCCCGGAATTTATCAACGTGATTTGATATGGTTTTGCTAATTTATTCCCTAATGTGCTGGGTGCTGTCTTTGTGCACATTCACTGAACAGGCATGCCTATAAATTCGAGAATAAATTGTAGAAAAATGGTTTTTCGGATTTTCTTTCACCTACATGTCCCTAAGATGTTTATGAATGTCTATGTGGATGGAAAAATGTTTTCGAGGTGATTTACTATTTATTTGAGAATTTATTGTGTGCTAATGGGAATAGCTGTGTTAAGGAACACAGATTTTGCATTGGCTTTGTTGCTGAGGTTGAATGAGTTTTTGATGGAAATAAATCCTGAAAAAATTCAAGGAGCATTTTGGGAACATTTAGTGACCTGTGTAATTTTCTCAGAATTTATTGAAATTTTTTCAATGGGTTTTTCAAGCAAAACATAGAACTTGGCAGTTTTGAGAAAATTGCTGGAGTTGTTTTGTTTGAACTAAGAAATTGTGTAGATTTCAGTTCCAATGCCTTGGATCATTTTTAATGTGATTAAAAATGTGTTACATTGATGTTGTATGCTTTCCTAAATGAATTTTTTGAAATTAGGTTTTCAAATAATTTTCGGATGTCAAATGTGTCTCATTAGCGTCTCGTTAGTATATTCCCTTATCTTGATTGTTTTGGCCGTCACAAATTTTGTGACCAGTGCCGAAGTAGTCTTGATAAAGTGTAGACTACCTAGAGATACTTAGGGTGATAATTTGATATTCTCGAATTATTTGGAGATCCAAGTGAATAACAGTATATTCACCGATTTCAAATTCTTCATATATAGTTTGACTATATATGGTAAGCAACAATGAAAGTGTTTCATTGGTACATCATAATAATGTGTATTAGACTTGGTGTTGTGAATTTGAACTACACGGATTGAGAAATTAGCCGATTAGATAGCAATTTCTCTTGGATAAGTCGACTTACACAATGTACAAGTCGACTTGTCTGCAGCATCGTAGACGATAAGTCGACTTGTACAATGGTACAAGTCGACTTGTTCGCAGCATTACTGACAAGTCGACTTACACATGCATAAGTCCACTTATTAGAGGCATAAGTCCACTTATACATACACAAGTCGACTTATAACATGCAAAGGAGGGATGATGGATGATTTTAGGTATAAACTCAATGTGATTGATCATATGCCCTAAATCATTCCATATAGTCATAAGGACTATAATCCTACCGCTTGGAGAAGAAGAAGATGAGACCTGAAAACCCTCAAATCATATGAAAACTAACGCCTTCCATTAATACGGGAGAACCAGAGTTCTTATAGAGTTGGATTTTGGGCAAACCCAAGCTCACTCTATACGGATATGTTCAACCATGGAAAATGAGATTTTCGGATTAATGGGTCGGTTTTCATTGAAGCGTTGATTTGTTGAGCAAACTCAAGGTCAACGTGACAGAGGCGAATTGGGTAGTGTACATCGATGTACACGCATCAAGAGTTGATAACCCAATGTGTGCATACATCAAAAGTTGATAGCACTAATGATAACAGACCTAAGATGGAAATGGTATGATTGATACCGCCGATTGAACTAAGGTGGCTTGTTGGGCAAACCCAAGGTCATTTTAGGAATGTCGGATATCTATCTATGATGCAATTGGTATGACCGATACCTACCAATTGAACTAAGGTGGCTTGTTGGCAAACCCAAGGTCATTTTAGGAATGCCTGATATCGACCCACTCAGACATTATGTCATAATTTTTCTTGGATTTGTTATGAGGGTAATGGATTCTTTGAAACTAGTGGGAGCCATATGCATATCATGCAAGTCCTTATGATTATGCATCTATTCTATTCTAACATTCTTTCTCTCTTTCCTATAGGTTATCAAGATGACTTCAAGTGAACTTGCGCCACTTATGGAATCCAACAAGTTAATCGGACCAAATTTTCTAGATTGGCTGAGAAATTCTGAGAATTGTTCTCAGGTCTGAGGAACTGGGATATATCCTAGATGTTCCACTTCCTGATCCACCTATTGCTGATGCTTCTGATGAGGATCAGAAAGCATATTGAAAGCATCTTAAAGACAGTGACATGGCTACCTGCATTATGCTTGCCTCGATGTCACCTGAGCTGCAGAAGCAGCATGAGTCTATGGATGCTCATACCATAGTGTTTCATCTTAGGGAGCTGTTTGATGAGCAAGCTCGGTCCGAAAGGTTCGAGACCTCGAGGCTACTCTTCACTACTAAGATGACTCGAGTTCATCTCAGCGGTATGCATCAAGATGAATGGGTATATTGAGAGATTGGCCGCCTTAGGTTTTGTCATGGATTATGAATTAAGTATTGACTTAATTCGCTGGATTGTCTCGATAGTTATTCACGCTTTGTGTTAAAATATCGGATGAACCAAGTATCCACAACAATCCTCGAGTTGATCAATCTCGCTTTCAAGACAAAGAGCAAGCTATCAAGAAGGATAGCAAGCAAGTGTCGATGGTGGACTCTTCTTCCGTTCAAAGAAAAGAAATGTAAGAAGAAAAGGTCTAAGAAACCAAAAGGAAGTATAGCCAAGAAGAAAACCAAAGAGATCGCTCCAAGGGACTTGCTTCCATCAGGCAAGACCGGTCACCTAAGCGGAACTGTAAAGTCTATCTGGAGGAACTGAAGCAGAAGAAGGCATCAAATGCCTCGACTTCTTCAGGTATGTTTGTCATTGAGGTTAATACTGTTTCTGATCATAACATATGGGTATTAGATACCGGTTGTGACTCACATATGCAATGATATGCAGGCCTCGTGGAAAGTAGATGCATTCGTGAAGGAGAGGTAGACTGCATGTGGGAAATGGAGCAAGAGTTGCTGCATTAGCCGTAGGCACTTACTTTTTGTCACTCCCCACTGGGCTTGTAATTAAATTGGATGATTGTTATTTTGTACCTATATTAACAAAGAACATATTGTCTGTTTCTTGTTTAAATAGAGCTGGTTTCTATTTGACTTTTAGTAACAATGGTTGTTCTATTAGTTTGAATGGAATGCTTTATGGTACTGGTACTTTATGCAATGGAATTTACATATTAGATATGTCACATCCAATTATGAATGTCAATGACACGAAAAGACATAAACGAGATAATTTAAAATCAATTTACTTATGGCATTGTCGCCTTGGCCATATAAATGAGAGACGCATAGCTAAGCTCCATAAGAGTGGTAGTTTAGGGTCATTTGATTATGAATCATATGACACATGCGAATCTTGTTTATTAGGCAAGATGACTAAGTTACCCTTTAAGGGAAAGGGTGAACGAGCGACTGGAGTATTAGACCTAATACATTCAGATGTATGTGGTCCGATGTCCATCCATGCTAGAAGTGGTTCTCTTTACTTCATTACCTTTATCGATGATTATTCTCGATATGGGTACATGTATCTGATGAGATACAAATATTAAGCATTTGAAAAGTTCAAACAATTCAGAAATGAAGTAGAAAACCAACTTGGGAAAAGTATCAAGACATTACGATCTGATCGTGGGGGGAATACTTAGACCAAGAGTTTTTGGATTATCTCAAAGATAATGGGATTTTATCTCAATGGACTCCTTCTTACACACCGCAACATAATGGTGTGACAGAAAGGAGAAATCGAACCTTGTTAGACATGGTACGATCAATGATGGGCTTTGCAAAGTTACCAAAATCCTTTTGGGGGTATGCAATCGAGACAAATTGCTTACTTGCTAAACAGAGTTCCATCAAAGATACTGATGTTACTCCATATGAGATGTGGACTAACAAAAGACCCTATCTTACTCATTTGAAAGTTTGGGGTTGTCCGCTTATGTGAAGCGGACACGGTCGAGATAAACTTGATGCAAAATCGATAAGTGTTTGTTAGTAGGATATCCTAAAGAAACAATGGGATATCGCCTCTACTCTTCGAGGAACAAAAGGTGTTTGTTTCAAAGCACGCTGTCTTTTTAGAGAAAGAGTTTCTTTTACAAGAAGACAAGGGAGCAAAATTGAACTCAAGAAGTTCAAGATGCACGAATGACGCAGATCAATCGCTCAACTCAAATCAGAACTCATACAGATGAAGTAACATTCAACCTTCTACAACACACGAAGTTCGAGGTCACGTAGGATACGCCTGCTCCCGAGAGATATGGATTTCTCGTGAATGAACAGGATGACGATTGCTCATAAAAGATGATGAGCCTACCACCTATGAAGAGGTTACAAGAGTTCAGAGTCTCGTAAATGGCTTCATGCCATGCAGTTTAAATGGATTCCATGTATGAAAACCAAGTATGGACTTTGGTTGATGCACCAAGGAATCAAACCCATAGGTGCAAATGGGTTTTCAAAAGAAAATCGATATGGATGGTAATGTAATTACCTATAAAGAAGGCTTGTGGCTAAAGGTTTTCGTCAAAGACAAGGAGTTGACTACGACGAGACCTTCAAATTTCAAAGAGCAATGCTTAAATCCATTAGATACTTCTAGCCATTGCCACTCATTATGATTATGAGATATGACAAATGGATGTGAAGACAGCTTTCCTAAATGGAAATCTAGGCGAGGATGTGTATATGACACAACCCGAGGGCTTCACCTCCTATGATGGCGAAAAGGTATGCAAGCTTCGTAAATCCATCTATGGATCAAGCAAGCATCCAGAGTTGGAATATCCATTTTGACGAGGTAATCAAAGAGTTTGGTTTCTCACAAAATCCGGATGAATACCGTGTCTATAAGAAGGTCAATGGACCGCAATCGTATTCCTTGTGCTATATGTGGATGACATATTATTATTAGGAAACGATGTCTCTATGCCGCAATCACCAAGATTTGGTTGTCCAAACAATTTGCCATGAAAGACCTTGGTGAAGCAACTTATATCCTCGGGATAAGGATCTATAGAGATAGATCAAAAGGTTGCTTGGTCTTTCACAATCAACGACATAGACAAGATGCTAAAGAGGTTTAGCATGGAGCAATCCAAGAGAGGATACCTTCCCGTGACTCATGGGATAACACTCTCGAAATCTATGTGTCCTAAGACACAAGATGAGAGGATGCGCATGAATATGATCCCGTATGCATCAGCGGTAGGATCTATCATGTATGCTATGCTATATCGAGACCGATGTATCATATGCTCTAAGTGTTACGAGCGATACCAATCGGATCTCAAGAGGGTCATCGGGTGGTGTCAAGAATATCCTTAAGTACTTACGAAGAACTAAAGATGTTTTCTTGATATATGGGGATGGAGATCTCCAAGTGAGCGGGTATACAGATGCCAATTTTCAATCTGATAAGGATGATTCCAAATCCCAATCAGGTTATGTATTCACACCGCAATGAGGCGGGCGGTTGGAAGAGTTCCAAACAAGAGACGATCGTCGATTCAACAACCGAGGCAGAGTACATTGCCGCTTCGTAAGCAAAGAAGCGGTTTGGATCAAGAAGTTCATTATCAACTTGGTGTGGTTCCTAGCGATGATGGGCCCATACAACAGTATTGTGACAACAATGGGGCTATTCATGCAGCGAAGAACCAAGGTCTCATCAACGATCCAAACACGCACTCGCAGATATCATTTGATAAGGAGATCATAGGACGTGGTGATGTCCAGATCGAGAGAGTTCCCACCGAGCAGAATATTGTTGATCCGTTGACGAAGCCATTGTCACAAAAGAGTTTTTTGATTCTCATGTACTCGCCTATGGTATTAGATATCAAAGCGATTGGCTTTAGGTCAAGTGGGAGATTGTTAGAGTAGTGCCCTAAAGGCAATCACCTTTAGCTCATTTTGTACAAATTTGTGTACAGTCTTTATAAATAAATAAAGAAAGGCATATTTCATTAATTTGTTGTTCATTATTTATGAACTGATATTGATCTGTAATCAAATTAATGAAGTCCATGATATATGACATAGCATGAAGGAAATTATGATGTGATCACACTACTGAGATTCCTATCATGTGCAATTATGTCATTATCTAAATTATCCCTAGTCATAGAATTACTGAGACTAGACATCGGTAATCCGGAAAGACTAGCACATCTCATGCTCCTTGATTTGATCAAGCAAAGGATCTCGAAACCGTAAATATGAGATATTTAGGGTCGAGATGTGGATGCTTACTAGAGATAGTAAGTACATTGATGACCTGCCATGAGATCATCACATGGATGTCCTATTCTAATGTCGCTGATAATCTCATCATAGCAATGGTGCAAGTATCCTTAGACTTGAGGTGCTCAAGGATATCTTGATACCGATTCGTCTTTGAATCCATTCCTTGTTGCTTACGAGGTCGGTCATAGGGTGGTGCTTGGGTACAATTTGAGGTATTCAAGGTAATTGAGTAGCCAATAGAGGATTCACCACTTCGTGATAGCGTAAGATGATACCCATGGCCTCTTGTCGTGGTCATTACTTAGAAATCTCTGGTCGAGTATGTATGTCGTGAAGAGTGTCTTCATGACATATAAAGTAATGAGTCCCGTGACAAGAACTGAAATCACTGGACTAGATTTGACGTAGTCGATCTAGTGAGAGTTGACACATTGCCCATACTCATAACCAAGTGGGGTATAGGATGGTGAAAGGACGAATTGCACTGTAATTGTCATGGAAGGGTTCGTGATATGGTCCATGATGAATATATATTCATTCGTCAAACCAATTACTTTCCAGTCAATTGGGGGTCATGATGTGTTGCTAGATACCGCTCATGACTTGCTTAGATTAAGTGTTAATCTAAGTGGCCAACATAACCGGGAACCTAATGGGTCACACGCATAAGAGTGTCTCGGAGAACTCGTAAAATAGTTTTGGACAGAGTTCCAATATATGGAGAGCAATCAGATTAAATGGATCCCGATGAGATCGAGATATGTCCCGATGAGATCGCGACATTGATATTGCTGAAAAAGGTTTCCGGGGGTTTTTCCCATACCGGGACTCGGTAGGACCGACCCAGTGTGGATCGACCACTTCAAGAATATATATACATATATATATGATTAATTAAATAAATAAATAATATATATATATATATATGTTGAATACGTGGATTGATGAGAAGGAGAAAGGAAGCTTCCATTTATAAGCTTAGTCATTAAGTTCATTTAATGGCTAAATGACAAAAATGAATAAAAGGTGAATGGAAGATGATGATTCTCGTAGATGACATATAAAAGGTTTAAAAACAAGTTTTAAACCTAAGTGAAAAGTTCATCATCGTGGATTGAAAAGAGGAAGTAAGGTTTTTGAGAAAAACCTAAGTCTTCATCTTCTCCATCGATTCTTCACTTTCTCCTCCAAGCTTTTCATCCTCCATCTTTATTGATTCAAGCTCTCCATAGAACAAAGGTAAGATCTAGCAGTCTTTAATTTGTTCTAGCTATTCCCGGGTCAAAGGGTTTGTCCCGGTTAGGTTTTTCGATCTCTGCGTGGATACCGTTAGAGACGGTCTCCTTTGGTTGTTCGGTTTGAGTTTGTTATATATATACACATGGATCCTGGCTTTCGGGAAGGTCCCGGAACAAAAAAAAATTGTTTTCCGCACCGTGGGCATGTGATGCTCACACCGAGATTTTCCTACAACCTTGACATTGTTCTTCAATATGAACGTATTTCATGGGTGTTAACTGAAAGTGAGCCTACACCTCTGGGTGAAACTCCAATCCTGAGTAAGTCCAACTATCAGAACCCGATCCCGAGACCGGATCCCAACTCCAACTATTTATACCTTAACATTAACGCTCATGCTCTTGCTTACATTCCACACCTATTGGACCCGCTCCTGAGCCCAAAATTTGAGCCCTAAAGCTTGCGCCCCTACTTTGCAGGTTTGATGTCAGGGTTCCATAAGGGTGATGAGCGTACACTACCTAATCACCAAAATCACATTTAGACTTGTTCATATCAATGTAGCTTAAGGCCTCACGTTCACACAGAGGCAAGAATCACCTTCATCGGAGTCATATACTCAAGATACACTCCAAAAACCTAAGAGAGTTCATACCCGAAACATGCCCTCTTAACTTACCTTTCACTTGTTTTAGAACAAACTTTTTCAATTTAACTCCAATTGATACCGGATTTTATGAAGTGAAAGATATGTGTCTTATAAATCCAATGGTTCAAGCCTCACCTCATTTGGAGGTCGTATGAGGGAAATATGCCCAAAACAACGGACCATGCTCACTTCCGAAATCGAATCGAAACTCTTTTGGCGCGATTGCTATAACTTTTAATCTATAGCTCCAAATGTTTTTATTCTTTCACCATATGAAAGTAGACATCTAGATCTACAACTCTTATGAAGACTACAAAGGCTGATTCTATCTCCTACATTCTACAACGTCCTATTTTTCCCATCATCTGATTTCTAGCATCTGGTTTTCTATCGTCTGATTTCTATCTTCTGCTTTTCTATCTTCTGCTTTTCGATCTTCTGATTTCTATCTTCTGCTTTTCTATCTTCTGCTTTCTATCTTCTGCTTTTCTATCTTCTGTTTTTCTATCTTCTGATTTCCTTCCTTCTGATTTCTATCTTCTGATTTCCTTCCTTCTGATTTCTATCTTCTGATTTCCTTCCTTCTGCTTTTCTATCTTCTAATTTCTATCTTCTGCTTTCCTTCCTTCTGATTTCTATCTTCTGATTTCCTTCCTTCTGCTTTTCTATCTTCTGATTTCTATCTTCTGCTTTTCTATCTTTTGATTTCTATCTTCTGATTTCCTTCCTTCTGCTTTTCTATCTTCTGATTTCTATCTTCTGCTTTTCTATCTTCTGATTTCTATCTTCTGCTTTTCTACCTTCTGATTTCTATCTTCTGCTTTTCAATCTTCTGATTTCTATCTTCTGCTTTCCTTCCTTTTACTTTTCTATCTTCTGATTTCTATCTTCTGCTTTCCTTCCTTCTGATTTCTATCTTCTGATTTCCTTCCTTCTGCTTTTCTATCTTCTGATTTCTATCTTCTGCTTTTCTATCTTCTGATTTCTATCTTCTGATTTCCTTCCTTCTGCTTTTCTATCTTCTTATTTCTATCTTCTTCTTTTCTATCTTCTGATTTCTATCTTCTGCTTTTCTACCTTCTGATTTCTATCTTCTGCTTTTCTATCTTCTGATTTCTATCTTCTGATTTCTATCTTCTGCTTTCCTTCCTTCTGATTTCTATCTTCTGATTTCCTTCCTTCTGCTTTTCTATCTTCTGATTTCTATCTTCTGCTTTTCTATCTTCTGATTTCTATCTTCTGATTTCCTTCCTTCTGCTTTTCTATCTTTTGATTTCTATCTTTTGCTTTTCTATCTTCTGATTTCTATCTTCTACTTTTCTACCTTCTGATTTCTATCTTCTGCTTTTCTATATTCTGATTTCTATCTTCTGCTTTCCTTCCTTCTGCTTTTCTATCTTCTGATTTCCTTCCTTCTGATTTCTATCTTCTGATTTCCTTCCTTCTGATTTCTATCTTCTGATTTCCTTGTAAGGCTCATATCTTTTAACTCCGAACTCCAAATTTAGCAAACGATATACCCTTGAAAAGCTCTAACCTTCTACTACAATATTCATGAAGGCTCATTTATCTAATTCAAGTCCTACGAAGGTCAAAATCTGAGGTGAAGTTACATCAAATTTGGGAAAATTTGACACTCTTCCTGAAAGTACATCTATCCAATTTTTCAATCCTAATACTTCCACCTGCGTAAGACTCATCATACAACCTCATATAACATGATTAAACCCTAAGGTATCTTCAAACACCATTCGAAGCAACAGCCACACTCTTAATCATCTATCATATCCAAACTATAATAATGATGCAATTGGCTTAAACATGCATGGATTTCTCAAAATACATTTGAACTTAGCATTCTTACATTTCATTTACGCTCAAAGTGAGTAGCTTACAATGCTTTAGTGGGCATTTCAAGCCCTTTTACAACATAGTTCAAATACACTTCCAAAATACTACACTTTTCTTAAATGCATCTAAAGCATTGTTTACAACAATTTGCTTGAAATACATCAAAACATAATTCTTGGGTATGCCTTGAGCTCATTCTTCATGATCCCGATCTTTACCCGAGATGGGACGGGAAGGTGGGGATGAGCTTTATCTCGTGGGTGACACATTTATATTTAGGCTAATAAGCTACATTGCTTCATTAATCATACTTTTAGCAACTTGCATAGAAATCATGCAATCATGCAATTCATGAAATTTATCAATCTCAAAACATAATGTTCATGCTTCATATCATTCTCATTCTTGCAAAATATACGCTAACATGTAAACACATAGGCGATGGTTCAAAAGTCCACGGTTATCTTGATGAGCTACACAAGTGTAGTCATATCTCGAGGAGTCCTAAAAGGAACATCCTATGCCACAATCGGGCAGCCAAGGCTAAGCTATCTTGGTCGACGTGCGTGACTCTCTGGTGGACTTAACTAACCCACATAACACTTAATTTCATGCATAAAAGCTGGACTTGTCTTGTCCGTGACTAATTTTCTGAAAATGGATATTCAAGCATCCATAAAGTGATCATGCTTAAAGCACATTTCATGCTTAGCTCACATTTCATGATCTCATTCATGCTCATCCAATTTATGGCAATTTCAAGCAATGTCATGCACTAATCAATTTCTCACCTAATGGCAATCATCCATCAATTTATACACAATCAAAAGTCAATCAATGCTCATTCTAAATTAGTTGGAAAACATTAATTTTCCTTAGTTAAGATAATATTTAAGCATTACTAACATAAAGATAAAAGTGAAACCCACCTTATATCCTTGCTTAAGCTTGCCTAAGGAAGTTCCTCTTCTTGTTCTCCTCTTCTTTCTTGTCCTCCTTCATTCATGGCAAGGAAAGAACCTCACATCATTTAGGGTTTCTAAAATTGAAAACCTAATGAACCTTAATCATGAAATCAACCCTAGAATCACTAAACCCATCTTCTTTCTAAGCTTTCTAAACCATAAAATCAAGCCAAACTCAAACTACATTTCATAACTTACCTTGAATCTTTACTCAACCCAAGGGTTTCTTGATCAAAATAAAGCTTAGACTCTCCTCTTCACTTTTTCTTCTTGCTCTTTCTTCAAAACTCACTCACTTTCATGGAAATGCCAAAACCCTAGCAAGCTCCTTTCTTCTTCTCCTTTCTTTCCTCTTCTACGTAAACTTCTCCCTCTTCTCCTTTAAATTTCAGAATCTCACTTCTTCCTACACTAACTCACTTAAACTCCTCCTTTTATACTTCTTCTCTAATCCACTTAAGCCCAAAAGGCCCAAGCCTTCATTTAATTCCTTCTTCTTTCATTTTTCCTACATCCTCCTTACTTCCTCTTTATCCTACAACTTACTTAGGCCCAATTATCTTTAAGCCCATTTTATCTTTCTTTTCTTTCCTACCTCATTAAAACTCAACTAATTCATTTAATTCCATTAACTCATTACCTAACATCTTTAATGCCAACTCATATTACTCAATGTCAAGTTAATTAATGTTAACATAATTTACTTAATTACTTTAATCATGCTTAATTACATAAAATTTTGGGGCTAACATTTCTCCCCCTTAAGAAATTTCGTCCTCGAAATTCTTACCGACTCATTGAAGAGGTGTGATACTTCTCCTTCATTGCATCCAAGGGTTCCCAGTACGCTTCTTCAACTCGCATGATTTCTCCAAAGGACTTTAACTAGTCAATCGTCTTGTTTCGAGAACTTTCTCCTTGCTATCTAGAATCGCCATCGGCATCTCCTCATAGCTCAAATCATCACTCACCGAACCTCTGAGGTCTCAATTATGTGAGAAGGATCGATCTGTACCTTCTCAACATAGAAACATGAAAACGTCGTGGATCCGAGACAACTCTGAGGCAATGCTAATCAGAAGCTAACGGCCCGATCCTCTCTAGAATTTCATACGGACCCACATATCGAGGACTTAACTTCCCTTTCGTCAATCTCATAACTCCTTCCATGGAGACGTCTTGAGGAACACCTTGTCACCCATCGTGATAATCCATTTCTTTTACATTAGCATCGGCATAGCTTTTCATTCTCGTCTCCGGCGGCCTAAGTCGCTGTTTGATTACCTCCACTTTCTCAATCGTCATCTGGACCAACTCGGTCCCACTAGCTTCCTCTCACCTTCCTCATCCCAAAGATATCGAGTCCTGATCTTCGCCATAAAGGGCTTCATAAGGAGCCATCTGATGCTCGAATGGTACAATTGTTGTAAGCAAATTCGACCAACGGCAAATGATCATCCCATGCTCCTCTGAAGTCCATGACACATGCTCTAAGCATCCCTCTAGAGTCTGATTGTCCTCTCGCATCGACCATCCGTCTGAGGATGAAATGTCGTCTGAAATTCAATTTAGTTCCTAATGCTTCCTGTAGACTTCCCCAAAATCTCGAGGTGAATCGAGGATCCCTATCGGATACTATAGAATCCGGAACTCCATGCAACCTTACCACTTCATCAATGTATTTCTTTGCTAAGACTTGCAAGGAATCTGTTTGCCTAATTGCCAGAAAATGGGCTGACTTGGTCAACCGATCAACAATAACCCAAATGGCATCATGCTTCTTGCTAGTCCTCGGCAAACTCATCAGAAAATCCATTGTGATCCTTTGCCACTTCCATTATCCCACCATCTCTCACTACCACTTTAGACTGCTTACCATTATGTGTTTCCTCACGAAGCTTACTCAGTTCTGCATCCTGCTCCTGCAACTCCTTAACTTTCTCTCTAAGTATCGGCCTCACCCTGAATTGAGCAAGAATACAATCTGACTGATCCTGTTTTAGACTTATCTTAAGCTTGGCCATTTGCTCCAATAGAGGCAAGTAAACTGCCTGAACATAAGCTATCGATGACTTCCTACTCAATGCATCCGCCACTACATTAGCCTTGCCTGGATGATACTCTATCATTAGGTCATAGTCCTTAAGCAACTCTAACCATCTTCTCTGCCTCAGATTCAGTTCTTTCTGGCTCATGATGTACTTAAGACTTTTGTGATCCGTGAAAACCCTTGTGCGAACCCCATACGAGATAGTGTCTCCATATCTTTAAGGCAAAATCATCGCGCCAATTCCGGATCATGAGTCGGATAATTCAACTCATATGGCTTCAACTGTCGTGAAGCATAGGCTATCACTTTGTCATTCTCAGCATTAACACACAACCTAAGCCTCTTTTCAAGCATCATCAGATATCAGATATACCCCCGATCTCCATTGGGCGTGATTAAAATGGGAGCACTAGTTAAGCGCTACTTAAGCTCCTCAAAACTCTGCTGGCAATCCTCATTCCAGATAAATGCGATTCTTCCTTAATGACTTAGTCATAGGGCAGCTATTATCGAGAATCCTTCCACAAACCTTCAGAATATCCCGCCAGCCCGTAAAACTCCGCACCTCTTTTTCCGTCTTAGGCTCTTGCCAATTCACTATCGCTTCCACTTTTCTCGGATCAACATGAATTCCTTTCGGAAATCACATGTCCAAGGAAAACTACTTCACGCAGCCAAAATTCACACTTGCTAAATTTGGCATACAGACTCTGCTTCTCTCATTCTCTGCAATACTATCCCGAGATGTTGTTCATGCTCTCCTTCATCCTTAGAATAGACCGAATGTCATCAATGAACACTATGACAAACCGATCTAAGAACTCTGAAAACCCTATTCATAAGGTCCATGAATGCAATTGGAGCATTGGTCATCCGAATGGCATGACCACGAACTCAGAAGTGCCGTGGCGGGTCCTCGAAGTGTCTTGTTAACATCGGACTCCACGATTCGGAGTTGATGATAACTCGATCTTAAGTCAATCTTGAAAAGACCTTGCTCCTCAGAGTGATCAAATAAATCATCTATCCGTGGCAACGGTACTTGCTCAATCGTCATCTTGTTAAGCCTTCTATAGTCTATGCACATCCTCCACGCTCCATCCTTCTTCTTAATAAACATGACCGAGCTCCCCAAGGTGAAGAACTTCGGCCGATGAACCGCTTTCTAACAATTTTGCAATTGCTCCTTGAGTTCTCTCAATTCAACCGAGTCATTCTATAAGGTGGTATGGAGATTGGCGCGGTTACGGAATCAAGTCAATTTCAACTCAATTTCCTCATCAAGCGGTAACCACCGTAATTCTTACGGGAATACATCAAGAAACTCCTCACAACCCGATAATCTTCTAATCGCCACATTCACTTCGAATCCACCACATGCGCTAAAAGGCCTCACACCTCGCTCATCATATTGTCACCAACATAGCCGAAATGATCCTCGGCTGATGCCTTCCTGTCCCCTTGAAAACCACTTTCGATCATTGCTCGGATCAAACTCTACTTCTTTCAAACTACAATCTAGCTTAGCACTTATACTTCTCCATGACATCCATCCCTAAATGAAATCCAACCTTGAAGGTCTAGAGGTAGTAGATCTACTACCGCCTAGCACCGCCGACATCGAGCTCACAATTTTATAGATCATACTAATCACCACCTTACCCCTAAAGGAGTACTAACAACCAAAAATTGTCCATAACCTCAGACACACAACATGCATATTCATACTTGCAGATACAAATGAATGTGTGGAGCCAAGATCAATTAACACATAAACAGAGAGTCAAATAATCGAGCCATACCACCACAACTTCAGAGCAACTGCAGCTTCCTCTCTGTCATGGCAAATACTCTAGTCGCGCCGACCACATGCCTTGGTCTCCCCGCAGATTAGCCCTCTTGATCGCTCCAGGCGCTTACTTCAGAATCGGCCTGGTTCCCACTGTCTCTGCTCGCCTCGAGCTTGAGCTTGGGAACCTCCTGCTCGACCTCTGGGACAATCTCTCATCATATGCCCTTCTCTCCACTTTGGAAACAACCACCAAAGCCCTTGAGACACCTCCCGGATGAAACTTCCCGCATTGATCACACCGAGGATACTTGCCCTTCCATGACTTCCCGAGCCTCCCACACTAGAGACCTGTTCAAATTGCCTGATCTGCGACTCTTGGCAGACCACTACGCCCATGCCACTGAGTATGATGGGTCCCGTGCTCCTCCAGTCTTTGGAGCACTCACTCCCTTCTGGAAGATTGCTCTCTCGTTCTTCCTTTTCCTACTCACTTCAATTTTAATATTCTCCAACTTCTCGGCTGGGCGCCAGATCTACCAATCGCCGATAGTCATGGAAATTATGGATCAGACCTTCTCCTGATCCCAGGTGCAGTCCGCTCTCAACTTCTTGGCACTTATCCTCTTCGTCGCCACAATATTTGCTTGATATCGAGACAGTTGAGTGAATTTCAGCTCATATTCACTCACGCTCTGCTCCCTCCGTGTGAGGCTCGAAACTCCCGGCCTTCTCTTGATGTAAACCTCGAGAAGTACTTCCTCCCGAAAACCTCTAGAAACTCCTTCCATGTCGACTTTGAGGTACTACTCGATCATGGGCACTTGCCTCCCACCAAAGGCAACAAGATCCCCTAATAAACTAGCACGATACTCTACCCTCTCCCCATCCGAGCACTTCATCGACTCAGACCCTCTCGGTCCTCTTCAATCATGCTACGCCTCCTCGAGTTCTTCTTCGAGGCGTATATTACTCCTTTAGTGAAAACATTTCAAATCTTTAGCTCATGCTTGTAAGACAAGTTCAAATCATGTAAAACAATTCAAAATCAATGATGCATGTACTGTATTTAAAACAAGTTTAAAGCTATGTTAGCCCCAAAATTTTTATGTAATTAAGCATGATTAAAGTAATTAAGTAAATTATGTTAACATTAATTAACTTGACATTGAGTAATATGAGTTGGCATTAAAGATGTTAGGTAATGAGTTAATGGAATTAAATGAATTAGTTGGGTTTTAATGAGGTAGGAAAGAAAAGAAAGATAAAATGGGCTTAAAGATAATTGGGCCTAAGTAAGTTGTAGGATAAAGAGGAAGTAAGGAGGATGTAGGAAAATGAAAGAAGAAGGAATTAAATGAAGGCTTGGGCCTTTTGGGCTTAAGTGGATTAGAGAAGAAGTATAAAAGGAGGAGTTTAAGTGAGTTAGTGTAGGAAGAAGTGAGATTTACTGAAATTTAAAGGAGAAGAGGGAGAAGTTTACGTGAAGAGGAAAGAAAGGAGAAGAAGAAAGGAGCTTGCTAGGGTTTTGGCATTTCCATGAAAGTGAGTGAGTTTTGAAGAAAGAGCAAGAAGAAAAGTGAAGAGGAGAGTCTAAGCTTTATTTTGATACAAGAAACCCTTGGGTTGAGAAAAGATTCAAGGTAAGTTATGAAATGTAGTTTGAGTTTGGCTTGATTTTATGGTTTAGAAAGCTTAGAAAGAAGATGGGTTTAGTGATTCTAGGGTTGATTTCATGATTAAGGTTCATTAGGTTTTCAATTTTAGAAACCCTAAATGATGTGAGGTTCTTTCCTTGCCATGAATGAAGGAGGACAAGAAAGAAGAGGAGAACAAGAAGAGGAACTTCCTTAGCAAGCTTAAGCGAGGATATAAGGTGGGTTTCACTTTTATCTTTATGTTAGTAATGCTTAAATATTATCTTAACTAAGGAAAATTAATGTTTTCCAACTAATTTAGAATGAGCATTGATTGACTTTTGATTGTGTATAAATTGATGGATGATTGCCATTAGGTGAGAAATTGATTAGTGCGTGACATTGCTTGAAATTGCCATAAATTGGATGAGCATAGAATGAGATCATGAAATGTGAGCTAAGCGTGAAATGTGCTTTAAGCATGATCGACTTTATGGATGCTTGAATATCCATTTTCGAAAATTAGTCAATGGACAAGACAAGTCCACTTTTTTTATGTTGGGTCGGGATTTGGCACTGAGAAAGCAGACCAAGATATTTCATGTCCACATAATTGGTCTGTCCTCTTTGGTAAGGGAATCCTCTCAGAGATTGAACACAAGACCTCGAGGTTTTATAGCTTCCACATGCTCGCCTCTTACCATTTGGCTAGCGGGGTATCGCGGGGGTATCTTGGGGCCTGCTTGCCTCGGTACCAAATCCGGAGCCAAATGGTAAGAGGCGAGCATGTGGAAGCTATAAAACCTCGAGGTCTTGTGTTCAATCCCGAGAGGATTCCGACCAAAGAGGATAAGACTAATTATGGGCCATGGGGTACGCGGGTATCGCTTGTTTGCCTCGGTACCAAATCTCGTACTAAATCCGGACCTAACATAAAGGCGCCTTTATGTTGGGTCGGGATTTATCTTAGAGATAGCCCCGCATACCCCGCATACCCCGGACTACATAATTGGTAATGTCCTCTTTGGTGACCATTCCTCTCTAGTTTGAACAAAGAGGCGAGTTTATAAGCTTAAAACCTCGAGGTCTCTCTTCAATCCAGAGGATTAAGTTACCAAAGAGGACAAGAAAACCTCACCATGTAATGGGGTACGCGGGGTACGCGGGGTCCGCTTGTCTTGCATATCAAATCCCGGACCCAACACCAACAACATGAGCGTTGGCAAAATGTTGACAAGACTACTAAGTTTATATTCTAGCTTCTGTCAGCGGCATGTTGTATAAACAAATTGCTTGTATGAAAACTGCTAGTGCAATGGTCCATCACCTATATGAGATGTTTGGTGTGAGGACTACATCTGCAAGAGTGAAAGCTATCCAAACCTTTCATAATCTCAGGTAGAAACCTGGTGAACCCGTGCAGGATTATTTGATGAAGGTAATCTCTGCGATCATTGAGGCTGAGATGCTTAGGGCGGATATGGATGTGGACACGCAGATGATTATGATCATCAATAGCTTAAACTCATCTTTTTAACAATTTAAGTTGGATTATGAGCTCAACAACAAGGATTACACCTTGAGTGAGTTGATGAATACCCTCAAGGGCATGGAGGAGATATTGAATATTAAGGCTCATGGGCTAGAAGCTAATGTAGCTTCTTCTTCTAAGCCCATAAGGGCAAGGAAAAGAAGAAGGATCCAAATAAAAAAGAAGGCCCAAATAGGGGTCAAGGCCAAACCCATGAAAAAGAAGGCCAAAGAGAACATTAAAGGAAAGTGTTTCTACTGTGATGAGATGGGCCACTAGAAAAGAAACTGTCCAGTCTACCTAGAGTCCCTCAAAAGTAAACAAGGTATGGGTTTCCTAAGTTTGTTAAGAACTAGAAATGTGGCAGATTTATCTATTTCTTGGATATTAGATTCAGGAGCCACTAACCATGTTTGTAATTCATTGAAGGGGTTCCAGCAAAGGAGAAGACTCCCTAAAGGCCAGTTTCAAGTCAAGATAGCAGATGGCTCCTATGTTTCAGCAGAATCAATGGGAGTAGTTATCTTGGATTTTCCTAGTGGTCATAGGTTATATTTGGAGGATGTTTATTACATGCCAATGATTGTAAGAAACATGGTTTTTGCTTTTTGTCTAATAAAATCTGGTTATTCCTTATATTTTGAAAAAGTTGTTTCAATATATGAGAATTAGGATTTTATTTGTGATGCGATAATTAAACAGGGGTTGTTCTTTATAGAACCTATGACAGGCTTACTAAACACCACATAATTGATAAAACCAAGACAATCTAATGTCTCTAGCATTAATTCAAAGTATTTGTGGCACTTAAGAATGGGTCATATCAATCAGAAAAGACTGGATAGGTTAGTGAAGGATGAGATCCTTATGGGCTTGGATAGTGATCCATTACCCACCTGTGAATCTTGTATTGAAGGAAAAATGACCAAAGCCTCATTTCCTTCTAAAGGAAACAAATCTGAATCCATGTTGGACCTGGTACATACTGATGTGTGTGGGCCCATGAACGTACAAGCTAGAGGAGGTTATGAATATTTCATAACTTTTATAGATAATTAATCAAGACATGGCTATTTCTATTTGATGCATAAAAAGATTGAATCTTTTGAAAAGTTCAAAGAATTCAAAGTTGAAGCTGAGAAGCAACTAGGCAAGCCATTAAAACAACTTCGATCAGATCGAGGTGGTGAGTACTTCTCTAGAGAGTTCCAGCAATTTTTAATTGACAATGGAATTGTTTACAATTTGTCAGCTCCTTAAACACCTCAACAGAATGGTGTAGCAGAGAGGAGAAATAGAACTTTATTGGAAATGGTAAAATCAATGATATTCTACTCTAGCCTTCCAGAATCATTATGGGGATATGCCATACAAACGGTAACATATCTTCTTAACTTTGCTCCATCTAAATCGGTGCCTAAAACACCTAAGGAGTTGTGGACTGGCCGAGTGCCTTCATTGAAGCACTAGAGGACTTGGGGCTGCCTAGTTCATGTTCTAAAGCCTGAATCCACAAAGATGGAACTAAGGTCAGAGGTATGTTTATTTGTAGGATATCTTATTGGAACTCGAGGTTACTATTTTTACAGTCCTCATGATAGGAAGGTATTTGTGTCGACAAATGCGACCTTCTTAGAGGAAGAGTTTGTGAGAAATCACAAAGGAAGAAATGAAGTAGTACTAAAGGAGTTAGCTATATCATCCAAACCAAGAGTTGTTTTGGATATGACAGAACAAGATGTTGAAATGGATTCAAGAGTTGAATCGAAAGTGCAACCTGAACATCAAGTTATGCCTAGAAGTAGTGGGAGGGTCGTGAGATAGCCAGATAGGTATCTGGGTCTAGGAGAAGGCTTAATTGCCATCTCAGATTAAGAAGAAACAGATCCCATTACATATACATAGGCTATTAATGATGTTGATACAGGAAAATGGCTCAAGGCGATGCAATCAAAAATAGATTCCATGTATACTAATGAAGTTTGGGTCCTTGTAGTTCTACCACCAGGTCTAAAAGTCATAGGGTGTAAATGGATCTACAAAAGGAAAAGAGGATCGGATGGAAAGGTAGAGACCTTTAAAGCTAGATTGGTAGCTAAAGGCTATACTAAAAAAAAGGGTATAGACTATGAAGAGACTTTTTCTCCTATTGCCATGCTTAAGTCCATCAGGATTCTTTTAGCCATAGCGGCCTATTTCGATTATGAAATATGGCAAATGGATGTCAAGACCGTATTTCTTAATGGGGATCTTGAGGAGACCATTTATATGGCCCAACCAGAAGGATTTGTTGAGCCAAGTAATGAGCATAAGGTTTGCAAGTTGCAAAGGTCCAATTATGGACTTAAACAAGCATCTAGGTCTTGGAACATTAGGTTTGATAAGTCTATCAAAACCTATGGGTTCATACAAAACCTAGATGAGCCTTGTGTTTATAAAAGAATACAAGAAGGTAAGGTTACTTTCCTAATCCTGTATGTTGATGACATTCTGTTCATTAGGAATGATGTGGGAATGTTATCTGCGATTAAAGGATGACTGAATGAACAATTTTCAATGAAGAATTTGGGAGAGGCTAACTATGTTATAGGGATCAAACTTATAAGGGATCGTAAGAACAAACAGATAGCTTTGTCTCAATTAACCTACATTGAGAATATGCTCAATAAGTTCACCATGCAAGATCCAAGAGGGGTTTCACCCCTACTAGACATGGAATCAAACTTTCAAAGGAACAAGCACCTAAAACCCAAGAGGAGGTGAACACATGCGTAACATTCTTTATGCTTTGGCAGTTGGAAGTTTGATGTATGCAATACTTTGCATTAGACCGGATATTAGTTTCGCAGTGGGACTGGTAAGCAGATTTCAACTCAATCCAGGAATGGAACATTGGACTGCGGTTAAGTGTATACTTAAGTATCTTCGTTGGACGAAAAACTTAATGCTTGTTTACTCTGGAAGTAATCTTATTCTGACAGAATATACAGATTCTGATTTCCAATCAGATGTTGATTCAAGGAAATCAACTTCTTGTTTTATATTTACTTTAGGAGGTGGAGCCATAGTTTGGAAGAGTGTCAAGCAATCTTGTATTGCTTATTCGACTATAGAGGCTGAGTATGTTGCTGCTTGTAAAGCAGCAAAGGAAGCAGTTTGGCTCCGAAAGTTCCTAAATGATTTGGAGGTAGTTCCAGAGGCAGAAAAAGCCATTACACTTTATTGTGATAATAGTGGGGAAGTGGCTAATTCTAAAGAACCTCAGAACTACAAAGCTGCCAAACGTGTTGAGCAAAAGTATCATCTCATAAGGGAGATAATACAACATGGAGAGGTGGATGTGGTAAAGATTCCCATAGAGCAAAACCTTGCTGATCAGTTCACAAAGACATTGACTCAAAAGAGCTTTGAGAGTCACCTAGAAGGGATGGGAATGAGGGATATGTCAAACTTGCTTTAGGGAAAGTAGGAGATTGTTGGAGTTATGTATAGTGCCCTGGAAATCAAGTGTATTTACATGTAACTTTATCTTCTTCAGTTACAGTTTTGTAATGAAAATATTTATTATTAATAAAATAAAATAGTTTGGTTTTATTTGTGTGAGCGTTATATATCTAGTCAAAAGGTACCAAGATTCTTTTATAAGTAATATACATATACATGGAGATGTATGAGAAACATGTATATTATAAGAATCTAAATTAATTGATTAACAGTTGAATAATCAAGTTGGTCGCTTGATTATGGTTTAGACTGTAGTGTTGCGATTTATCTCCATATAAGTAAAGGGTTTTACTTAAAGGGAATGATGAGTTTCATATCATGATAGTAGTAGACTATCGATAATGGCACTATTAAATGAATCTAGAATCAAGTATGTTTTTAAGAATAAAGTGGGTAGTTACTTTAATCTTAAAACATACAACTTAAGCATTCGCTTATTATAAACCATAATCTTGATGAGTGGAGAACTCATATATGTTTCATTATAATTCTTGATATGATCATAATGGATTTTTACAGAGTATTAATCCAGTGTCTGTATGTTGGAATTATTAATTGAAACATTTATCAGGGAACATTCACTCAAATAAAGAGTTTATAGTGCTATCATCACTTCTAGATGTTTTAAGGAGATTTGGTGATTAAACTGGTGACAGTAGTTTGATAGACTAGCTACCCATCAAATCTTGACGCCAAGATGAGATCTTGTGTGTTGTTAATCACCATATAATGTAAAACGGGAGATTTAGAAGAAAAAATCAACAAAAGGCCAAAACGGTAATTTTACCCTTTGTTATACGGATGACTATAATAAGGTTCTAAATAGGGTTTGCAATTGAACATGAAATATGTGTTCTCATAATATTTAATAATTCAAGAGTTAAACTAATTTTCTTTAGTGGAATGACTTTTAGTTAATAAGCTAGAATTAATTCTAATGAGATTAAATTAATTATGGGCTTATTGGAGCTTGAATTATCAAAGTCCAATAATATTTCTCATTTGGCTTTAAGGAAGGTTATCAAGCTAAGTAAGAAATATAAATGGATGTTTTTAGAAGCCCATAATTGAATATTGGGCTTGCTCTAATTAATGGTTAATTAGAAGCCCAAAATGTACATTTAGAAATAGGCTAGATTTTGGTTTAATGTAATTAATTAGATTAATTATATTAAAACAAATTTTTTAAAGAAAGAAGTAGCAATTTCAGTTTTCTTAGGTTAAATGTGCAGCTGTACATTTGACATTAAAATGCTAAAATAAAGATGGTCTTTATTATGATTTATCAACATTAAATGCAGTTATGAACTTACCATTAAATGGTTTAATGGTTATCTTTTAATGTTAGCATGTAACCTATTGCATTCATTAGATTAAAGAAGAGAGATGTAAATTGGATGGACCAGCTTCCTTCTTTCTTCTTACAAAAACAGAAATTGATAATTCAATTTTAGGTTATGGTCTTTTCATATAACCATTTTAAAGATAAATGAAGAGTGTCTCATTTATTGGTTGCTTTATGATTGATTAATGAAAGAAGTGATGCATTAGATGCCTCTCCTTCCTTCCATTCCATGCATAACTGAATTTGATAGTCTAAGAAAGTGTTCTTGCATATTTTTAGTCACTCTCTCCTTTCATGCAAGGGTTGAACCAAAATTACCAAGTGAGAGAGTCTCATTTTTAGTTCATCTTCTTCTAAGAAAATATCCTCCAAACATTTCTTCTCCTTTCCCACCAAAGGATTTTGTTAACCTAGTTGTCCTTGAAGAATAAGTGGTAAATCAAATTGGTTGAGAATACAACAACAAGGAGAAGATAGATTGCTAAAGGAAAATATTCAAAGGCAAAGGATTTGGATACAAGAAGAAGGAGATGAAAGTGCAGCGAGGATTTAAAGCTGTAGCAAAGGAGTCGATAATACTCCTCATCTTGTTTATATTTTTATTATCCTTATACCATATCATGTATGGATTAGCATGATGATTTGGATTTGTTGTTTCTGCTGAAAAAATGATTTCATAAAAGTTTTAAAATCTATCGTTTCTCCAAATATAGCATGTTTTCTTTTTTCGATCCAACAATAATGATCTCAGGTAAAAGGAAAAATATACATTTAAATCCTTATGAGAATATCTCACTTGACAGTTTGTAGGTAATATTAACCATTAGGAATTTTCAATTTGGTTAGTTCAATGATTATATCTCCATATGCTTCATCTATATATGTAACTTAGTAAATGAGATCTACTAATATCGATTCATTAGATACTATTACATACATATTGATCTAACCAGATCATTAAAGTCCTTATTTTTGATCTTATGATCAAGAACACTTTTAGATTAATCCCTAAACACTTGGCTCTCATTATCATAATCTCCATTATAATGATAAATGTATAAATTTAATCAAGGACTTATCATATTATAATAAAAACAATAAACATAATATGATAATATAATCATTTGCCAAGTTATTAAAGAAAGTTAATAGTTACAAAAAAAATGTTCAATCGATTACATAACTTGGGTCATGGGCATAATTCCAACAAACCAATGGTATGCTAACCATTTATCTAAAGTATGCAATCAAATTACCATTATACGCTTTGACATTATCAACACTCGGCCTTAATTCATCACCGTCTCCTTTGTACGACCACCCAGTTTCAACAACCACAATTTCAACATTCTTAAGTCTCGTTGAGTTCATTATGGATTTAATAGCATCAACATGAGCATCAAACATGTTCATGTACGACCTTTTAGTCTTCTCATCAAGACCTCCATCATTTGATTGGAAAAGACAAAAAGCCAGATCTTAGGTCTGGGATCACTCTAGTACGTCAAAATATAGTTATTAGTTGATTTGAAAAGGAGAACTTGTTGCATTGTTAAACTCCAGCAACCTCTTGATCTAGTCATTCAAGCTTAAAATAAAGCATCCAGACAATGGTGGCTCTAATTGCTTCAGCAGCTTAATGGGGTGGATGGTGGACATCTTTTTTTTTACCTTTAAATGACGTTTCCTTGAGGGCCTTGTCGATATTTTACATTCACTAAAACATAGAAGGGTATTCGCAATGAAATATGATGTTGATGAAAGAAACAAAATTGTTGCAAAAAGTACTCAGCAATAATTTTTTTTTCAAATAAATGGTCGTGAAAGCCCAGTAGCAAAAAATTAGTTGCAACGTTTTAAAGCAATCATCGCCTAAAAAATTCTGCTACAATCATTACTTCATCACCAATAAGAATAGGCGACGAGAGGAGAAATAGTTGTAGATCACTTATTGCCAAGTTTAACTCTGGTAGGTAAAGGTAATTAGCTTTGTTAATGTAGAAGTAGATAATAATGTTTGTTAACAATTTATTTTCGTAGCACAATATGTTTAGCTATGAAAATTAAAATGTAGCTAAATGTTGTTAGAGGCGTTTTGGAAAGCGTAGGAAAAAAGATTTGGTCACGATTATATTTTTAGCTAAAAACTTTTAATGATGAATTTTTATTTTAAATTTAACTTCCTTATTACCAATTTGATATTTAATTATAATTATTAACAACATTTTTAGTTCATGCTATTGTTTTTAACATGGTTTGATTTATAATTTAGTCACATTTGGTAATTATTGTTGGTGACATATTATTGAAATAATAATAAACTAAAACAAATAAATATATTTCAAAATTAAAAATTAAATGCATTTTATACAAAACATGTAATTAAATGTTAATTTAAAAACTTAAGAAAAAATTAATCAACAAACTAAGACGGCTCATCATCACTACTGTCATACTATAACCTAAGTATTTGTTTGACCATCTTTTTAAGCTTAGTCAACTCTCTTTTAGTACGGTCTAGTTTTTGGTCATTACGTTGTAATTTTTCTTAAGTATGATCTAACTTTTTTTCATTATTTTGTAACTAAGCCTTAAGCGATCATTTCTCCTCTTGAAGCGTCATTATATATGGTGGTCGTGACGATGATGAACCAATTTGTTAGTAGTGTGCCCTAGGCCAATGGATAGTTGTGATTCATGTATTGACATTATAATTTGTTAATAATATATTATGAGGTATTCCTTTCATATATGCATGTATTTCATTTATGTAATGTGATTTACATTCCATGAATGGTTTTAGACTTATGTCATCAAGTATGTGACTTGATAGTAAAACCATAAGCTTTATAAGACTATTCTAACCTGTCCCTGGTCAATCATTATTGGTGGAACAATAATGAATTAAGGCTAGTATGTGTTCTTGTTGATGATCACGTTTTACTGATCATGGATATGAGATATTAAATCAGAAACATAGATATATGTTAGAGAACATATATTGGACCAACCCACATAAAGAATACTACATGGTTTCATGTCATTAGTGATTCTTAATATGGTTTGACTTTAGTCCTTTGACCTGAAGTCATCATGGTTCCCTACATGAGGAATTCGGTGTTTTGATATTAGACGAAGTTATTCTTAACTGAATAACAAGTAGTCTTGTGTTGGACATCAAATAAATCATGCGGAGGGATGTGAATGACGTAGATGGGATTTGTACCTCTCTTAAATGAGAGAGATATCATTTGGGCCTCTTGACAAGTGTGACTGAAGAAATGCATGGCTTTGCTCAAATGAATTGATGAAGAGTCATCAATGTCATTTGTTATAATCAGTCAACTTGGGGATCAAGAAACTATGATTAATCAAAGGTTGACATGTACCATGCCTTGTGATTAATCTTGATATCGTGTTACAAAAGGATTGAACTTATAACCATGGTCACAAGTTAAATCAAATTATCGATCCTCATTTGATTTGGGTAGTCATAATGTCTTACTAGAGGCCGCTTATGACTTATGGGCCTTGAAGTGTGATCAAGCTCATTGTCAACATCAAATGAGCCTACAGGGTCGCACACAAAGAGTTATGTGATTTGGGCTTATTCTCTTGGGCCTAATTTATTAGGTATTGAATAAATATATTTAGATATATTTATTGGGCTAGATTGAATTAAGTTGTCAAGCTTTTATTATATAAGATATAATGCGCCGAAACTTATTGGGGCCTCAATGGGATTAGGTTTTCTCTATAAATAGAGAAGCTTAGGTCTCATTAGGTAAGAGACACAATTGTCACGAAACCCTAGCCACCATCCGAGAGGAAAATCGTGCAGCATTCGGAAAGAGTTTCAGGACGTGCTAGCACACCACAGCCGCAGCCCGGATCGTGTATACTCGTGTGGATACCGGTAGAGGGCATTCGTGTTTGCAGTGTCTTCGAATCCAAAAAAGAAGCAACCTATCCACGGAAATAAGGTATTTTCGTACATCCTTGGTATTTTCGATTATACATCATGTTGTTGTATGGTCTTTTTCGCAGTGTATTATAAATACTCGGATTATACGCGATCCAACACAATTGGCTTAGGGTCATACCGAAGACCTTTGATATACCCTAATCTTATACCAAGGACATTGTTGCAAATGTCATCCACATCGGGTTCATTCCTGTTAGACGATGATCTTTGCAATAACTCATGCATCTTGTCCTACAATTTAAAACACAAAATCAAGATGTAATTTAAATATTATGAATTAGTATTACATAAATAAAAAACCATAAAATTAAATTTTTTATACTTACATAATTATTTTGTGCCTCTTCAGATGTCCAACCTTCACTTTCCTTATAGTGTGTTAGCTTATAGAATGTGATCCTATCACACTTTTGTCCATGCAGTTAAGTCTAGCTCTATTATATGAATTAAAAAATTGGAGCACAATAGATTATATTGTATTAACTAAAAAAATAGTAACTTCTAAACATTACACTTACAAATTCTTGTCGTATAACAACAAATCATTAAGAGATGGTGTTGTGAGGAGTTGTCATTTTTTTCTCTTTTAATCTTAGCTTTCTCACACTTGTCCTAAATAAAGATAAAAAATATTCATTAAATGCAAAAACAAAATTAATGGAAGAAAATATGAAGAGAAAGAAGACAAACCTTAACCTTTGCAGAGGCCCAATAATCTATATATTTCATTTTAATTTTCTATAATCATCCGTTCTAAACATGTCTCCTTGCCTTCTAATTCGAATGAAAAGACTTGTAGTATTTACAAAGTCGATAATGATGATCATTTGCCATTTGTTTCAACAGTGAATTGACACAACTTGAAACTTCAGGGTTCTCAATATCGACGGATTGAGCTTCATCTGTGAAGTGAACTTATAAGTTAACTTACTCTTTAAATAAGTAAAATTGTAATGCGTATAATAAAATGAATCAAAAAAATTTCGAAACTTTGTCCAAAGCATTCTGTAGCAAGTTGTCTTCTTTCAACTATATGGCATGCTAAAGGCATGGCAATTCATTCCTGACAATTACTCCTAACTCACTGAATAATTTTGTTGATTGGATCTTATCAATAGGACAATGTTATATGGGTTCAATATCAGGCAACTTGTTGTTCATTGCAACATTTTTATCTTAAAACTGAAATCCTTTAGTGATACCTTTATCTTTTTTTTAATGCTAGTATTGGAACCTGACAACAAAAGAATTATGACAAGAAAAAACACATGAAAGATGTAAATATACTTTTTTACATAACTATAAATATAGGTGGTTCATAACAATATACCTAAAGATCCCTTAGCACTAGTTAAGGTAGATATGGGTTGTTGCTGACTGCCTTCATCGATAGGGTTGAATTGATTTGATTGTTGTAGGGGAGGAACATCTTCGATAGTTGCCACCCTCTTTCCCTTGTTTCTACCAAGTCCCATTATATTGAATACCTATAAATGAAATATCAACGTAATGCATAATTTTAATCAAACATCAACATTCCACATGAATGTAAGTCAAACATAAGTCAAAACTAAACATTCGGCATAAACATAAATCAATCACCAACATTCCACAGAAACATAAGTAAAACATCAACAATAAACATTTATTCATCTTGAATAAACATAAGTAAAACATCAACAATGTTACTCAAATATGAACATAACATTTCAAACAATATAAACATTTACATTCAATCATCATGATCAAGATTTTGAAAATTATCATTGTTAATTGCATTATAAATAGATTCTTCATCACTAATATATTCGGCCAAAGCATCATCATTGTCATTTATTTCATCCTAATTATATTTTTTTATTTAATTGAAAAATTGGCTTGGACTTCATCCAATTGTACTATGTTCGATTCAACATCTCTCCTATGAAATGATGATTTATCTACATCTTCTATTCGAATGGCTTCATTATTGAACTCCAATCCAATCTCTTGTAAAATTCATCTACATCCTTATTAAATTGACCATTATCCTTTTCACAAGTATTAAAACTTTTGAAAAACCTTCCAATTGCTACCCAATATAGTATCATTGAGGTAGAAAACTTGCTTCATTTGACTTACGAGGACAAAAGGATCATTATCATACCATGTTGTACTAACATTGATGCTAGTAATATTCTTGTTTAATTTTATATCGGTAAGATTAATCCATTTTGCAATTAAATAGAACAACATTATTGTTGGATCCCGTTTCCGAAACCCAACTCTTACGAAAACCATCCAGATTAACTTAAGCGTGCACATCATCTTGAAGGGTTATTGCATTAAACCCCAATAGCCATCATTTTTTTTTGACATTCATAATAGACATTATCAATTCATCATTATTCGCATAACATCCCAAAAATTTTACTCACAAGTGTTCCATGGTGTGCCCACAAAAAACAATCACTATGCTTGAACTCATTTCTCCTATTTGCGAACAGAAATTGGAAAACTTCCAAATAGAATTTCAAATGGATTTCTTCATATAAATCATAGCTCTATGTCTCTTGTTTATTTTTAAGCAAAAATCGCCTCAATCGGAATTCTACAACTCAAGATATCATTAAAATACCAGAATATGTTCTTACCCTAAACAAGCCCTCCTGACCGACCTCTCACTTATTCTAATGTAAACTCTCCCAATTCAACTCCAAATGATACAAATTTTTGTGAAGAGATAGATACGTGTCTTAGAAATCTATTGCCTCAAGAATCACTTTATTTGGAGGTCGGATGAGGGAGTTATGATCAAAAGAATTCAACATGTTCAAACCCTAAATTGATTTGTACCTCCCTTGGCGCAATTGCCATAACTTTCACCACAATTATCGGATCTACTTCGTTCTTGACCATTAGAAAGTAGACTTCAATAGCTAAAACTTTCATGAAGACCACAAAGTCTGATTCGGCCTCTAACAGTGTCCAAAATCGACATCTTTCCCGAGAATGTCCGTTAACAGACATGTATCGGGTAAACTGCACCATTTCACCCGAGAAGGTCCGTTAAACGGACTTCCAAGTCCGTTTAACAGACATGGGCGATGCAAAGGGTCCTTCTTGACCCGATAAAGTCCGTTAAACGGACTCTAAGTCCGTTAAAAGGACATGGGGCTTCCCAAAACCCCTCTAAACCCTCTTTCATGCTTCCTACCACCTTCCTAACGACATATACACTTATAAACTTCATAATTTCACTTCTTATGCAAAATCACTTCATAACAATTCAAACATCGAATTAATCTCATCAATCTCTCAAATCTTGTCTCAAATAATTCATCAAAACCACAAATTCTCATCATACATCAAAGCTATCATGTTCATAGACTTTATGCAACATCATAACTTGTATCAATCATATCTCTTAACTCCGACATCCAAAAATTACAAACTTTATAGTGTCGGAAATATAAAAAGATGAACTACATCTTTCATGAAGGAAACTTTAGCTAATTCTATCTCAATTTTTTCAGATTTTCCCTTCAGTCAAACCTAAATCTTGTCTTGGTTAAAACCTGCAAATCCTTCCTAAATCTTCTTCCTCAATTACAACCTCATTTTTATCCCTTCAAATACCAATCCTTCTTTTCCATAATATTTCAATTACAAGCAATGGCAACTCATATTCAAAATGCATCAATTCAATTGGATTAAGTCTTCAACTTTATCTATTTCTACTAAACATGATTTATACACAATTTCACATTCCAATTTCATAATCGTCCATTCCTAAGGACTTGGCACATTTGCTACATTTCATCAGTCAAAAATCTCTATGTAGCTTTCCCATAATATTTCTTGGAAAATATATATATATACACCAACCATTCATGCTCAACATTCATCATAATCATCCATATGCGAATTCACATGTCAAGTCCATATACAAACCCATATTTCATTAACATAAAAAAAAAATAACTGTTTTACAAACTTTAATGGCATTTTCAAGCCATACTACAAAACCAATATCCAATTCTACTATACAAAACATGCAAAACCCAAAATTCTCAAAATACATGTAAAGCCTTGTTTTACATCAATTAATCCAAATACATATCAAAACATGAAATTCCGGACAAATGTCTTGACTTTCACTCTGTTTCCTGCTTATCACCTGAGGATGGGGAAAAGAGAGGGGGGTGAGCTTGAAAGCTCTGTGGGTAACATGCTTATAATAAATAACAAGCAAAAACCAATCAAAAGCTTTTTATCATGAAAAATTCTCTTGGTTCATAAAACACATGTTTCTTTCAAATTCCTTCTTGTCATGAAATCAAAATCACAAACAACACAATCCAAGAAATTTTCAACTTATTCATAAATCATGAATGCATCAAAACTTGTCACAATTCATAAACATATAAACACATCATGATGGTTTGGGTAAGTCCAAATTCTTGACGTACTACATATGCCCATGTAATGGTCCTGTGTAGCCGTATACTTGGGGAGTCCGTGAAGGAGCTCCGTGCCACTAGCGGGCAGGCGGGAGAAGCCTATTTCTTGGGTCAACGTGCACGTGACGGTTCTTGGGGACTACCACAAACCCACTTAATAAGAAATTCATGACTTGAAAATGGATTGCCCAAATGGCAAGATTTTGGAAACTTGTTCTTCATGATCATGCCATTTTGAAAAACACTTTCATGTAGCAATTCAAATTTACCAACCACATTCACATAGCAATTTTCAATGCTTCATCAAAATTTCATACATCATACATAAAGCAAATTTCACAAATCAATCGAGAGCAATAAAAGCAACAATTTAAGCAATTTCTCAAATATTCAAAACAATGAATTTGAAAACATTTTATCATCTTGATTTTTTTGAAAACATGCTATTGGCTCATTATTCAACTTATAAGCATAGAACCCACCTTAGAATCCTTGCTTGTAGATCTTGCTCAAATTGCTTCCACTCTTACTCCTCTTACTCCCTCTTGGAAATCCAAAATCAATTGCCTCCTTTCTCTTGCTCTTGAATAGGCCCTTGACTTCCTAACACAAATAAAATTCCATGAATTTCAATTCAATTGGAAAAATCCCCAATTTTTCATAATCACCATAAACCCTAATCAAGCTCCAATCTAACCTACCCATGGTTCAAATAGGTTAGAAAACTTCAAACCTAGCTTAGAAATCCAAAAGCCCTATGGATTTCACCATCTTCTTCTTCCTACAACCATACCCCTTTCTCTCTCTAGAAGTTCTCATCCACAAAAGCACAACCTATTTCTTAACTAAAGCATGGAGAAGATGAAGAACATACCTTGAAGACCTTGATTCCTTCTCCTTTTCCATGAAAATCTCCCTTTTTCCCTAGCTTTCCACGATTTCTTCTTCTTCTTCTCTTCTTTCCACGACAACTCTCTCTTTTCCCTCTCTTATTTGTTCTTTCCTCTCTCAATTTCGTGCCTCCCTTCCTTAAAAAGCCAACTCACATGTCTTTTGACCCTAATGCCCTTACTAATATGCCTTGTAACCTTAGAAGCTTAAGTGGCTTGACCAATTTGCCCCTCATGTCATCTTTCCACCTTAATTTAATTAATTCAAGCCATATGATCTTAGTCAAATTAACATGTTAATTAACTCCCATTAACATGCTAATTAATCACATTAACATGTTAATTAATTCCTCAAAGTCATCAAACATGACAAAGTCTCAAAATATCATAAAATCATGCTTAACTTAGAACATTTTTCTAATCATCAAATTGAAGGAATTAGCCTAAACTTCCTTCTAGAAAATTGTTCCTTATTGTCTTAATTTCATAATGACACCAAAATCATTTAATTGGTGCACTACATCAAAAGTTATGCTCAAAACATTTCAGACTATCATTTTGCTGAAAAATTTTTCAACACTTTATCTCCATACAAAAATTGACATTCTTAAGGATAAAATTGAAACTCGATTTTTTTATAACAATTGTAGCCTTATTTCTCTAGTTTAATCAAAATTAAGAATCATCTCATTTGGATAACTAGGGATCAAGTTATGGTTAAAACACCGAAGCATACTCCATGAACATATATAATTTCTGGCTTTTTAACTTCAACATATCACATAAAATCCATCTTGTATCTAAACCATCTTTTTCATTTGAATTCAATTTCATGAATTCCTCCTTTCTTTACACATGAATAATCATGAACAACTTCTCATTTAATAGTCCTCACTTCTAAGAAAGGTTCGGGGCCCAACAATTATTATCCTTGATGTAGTGCAACTCTATTATTTTAGAGATGATAGTAGAAGTCAATAAATTTGTCATCATGATATCCCTTAACAACAACCCCATAGTTTGGCTTCTAAATCCGACTATCTTGATCTTGTATATGAAATCTCACCCCATTAACAATACAACTTGTATATTTTTCCCATAAATATGAGGCTCATATGTCAAACTATATAATGTTACTATCACTTCTTGCACGTTACAATTATGCAATCGTATCATTTGTATGACAAAATGAAATTAGAAGTTATTCTAACTTATAAATTGTCATATGTTCATAATGTGTAATCAATATGTAAGTTACTCAATTTCTAAACTATGATACGAACTTCAACTTATATCTTTGTTCAATATGAATAATCCCTTTACTGCGAATGGACTCTTTATGCCTCCTATTTAAAAAAGTAAATGATAGTAAGGAAATGAGATATAATGAACAAAATTCTAATATGATTGTTTAAATTAAAAGGAATATACATACTCTATATAGATAATCACTTTCTCGTAATTGTTCGAAATATTCTAAAGGGCAATTTTGAATTTGTCTTTAGTTAACTCCACATATTTACCAACACTAAGTGGCCTTACTTTTTGGGAGAAAATTGACAACTTACCTGCTTCATCAACATCAAAGTTATGTTCTGGTCTATTATATCTTATCCCACATCATTTAAGTATATTAAACAAAATGTTAAGCATTCATTTGCTATATAAGCCTCTACAATAGACCCTTCTGGTCAAGCTCTATTATGTACATAACACTTAAGAGAGTATAAAAACTTGAACTAATTCACTTATCAACTTAGGAATTGTTACTAACAACTAACATTGAAAAGAGTAAAAGTTAATATGATTTACTTTTCAATCGGGAACATCTATTGAAATTGAACTAGTCTATAAATTTTTACTTCATATGGTAAGTGAATTGCCAAATAAACCATAACATCAAAAAATGAAGGGGAATACTAGTTCCAGCTTACATTGAATCAAAGCTATGTCTTTTTCCATTGTGTCAAGCTCTTCAACTTTAAGTGTCTTGCAACATAATTACTTAAAAAAACATTCCCAATTGACCCAAAATTATGGACACATCCTTTGGTAACTCCTACGTATTCCAACAGGAAGTAATCATTGCAAAAGCACATAACAATCATGGCTTTTCAACCTTGATATCTTTCGCTCATTAACATCGATGCAATGGCCTATATTTGATGCATACCTATAAGGAAACTTCATTGATTGGAGAAACTGATAGAAAGATCATTTCTCCCTTTTTGACATGTTGTAACAGGGGAAATAATGTATGACCCATTATCTCTTCTTTTCAAATGCAAGTATTTTCTAATATTCATGTCTTTCAAGTCAATTCTAGTCTTAATTATGTCTTTCGAATTCCCGTCAATTCCTATCATAGGTCCTAAAATTGACTCACAAATATTTTTCTCAATATGCATCACATCAAGATATGTTAAATTGAAAAATATGTTTTTTTAATGCAATTGAGTTCAACATCATTTCTCTTTCACTTTCTATTACTTAGGTGTTTACCAAGTGTAATGCCACTCAAATGTGATAGTTGGTAAACAATATCATCAGCAGATAACTGCAACAAAACTTCACCCAATTTTACTTTGCTATTAAATAAGTTGTTTCTTCTTCATCGATGCTCATGTTCCAAATAACGATGATGGCTAGTATAACATATTTTACTTTCCAACCTTATTGAATAAGTTTGATGGTTACATATAGGATAAGCCATATACTTTTTAGTGCTCCACTGGAACAAATTCCTATAAGTTGGGAAATCATTTATAGTCCACAAAACAATGACATGTATTTTAAATGTTTCACCTCGAATAACATTGAAAGTTTGTATTCCAAATTCCCATAGATCATTTAAGTCATCAATCAACCATTATATGTAGACATCATTAACATCAAAAGCTTACATCGGTGGTTGCATAATCCCTTGATGATAGGCATTGAGTTATGGCCTCATGACGTCCATAAGGGTTCATCACTCGCTATGATTTATTTCCTCCACCATCCTTCTTTCCATCTCTTTTTAACATTCAACTCTTAAGATTCCCCACTGTTGTCTAATGATATCCAAGTTGATGTGTCATCTATTTTATGTTCAGCATCTCTTTTTTTGAAAAAGATGGTGAAAAATCCTTAGACTATAAGAATTAAACTAATTTACGCCTCCCTAGCAACAGCCCCCAAAACTTGTTAAGTAAGATTTACAATTTATAAAAACCCTCAATAATCTGTAAGCACACATGTCATACTTTGTAGTATTGAAGGGTCGATCTCATAAGGAGGGTACTAGCCTAATCCTAAGTCATGTAAGGCTCAAAGAAAAGAATAAAAAGAAATAAAAACTGCACAAATGAACATGGAAAGTAAATACAAGGAATTAATTCAAGAATTATAAAGCAAAATTTTCAATAAAATAGAATTTAACTGAGCAGTCACATAGGTCACAATGGAAATTCGTCAAGAGAGTTAATCAAGTTATGAAAGAGGGGATTTTACCTACCATTAATGTTAATCCAGTCATTTACATGTTTACGGTGTGTCTGTTCTAGATGGTCGTAGGGTTGATTACTCTCTCTTGAGTTATAACCTTTAAATCCTAAATTATAAACCTTAATCGAATTATGGAACTTGTAATCTCTCAATTCACAAATTACCCATAATTCTAATTAGTTCTAAAGCTCTCTAATAAACAACCTAGTCTTACACGAGATCTCTCTTCATGAAATTGCTGACTAGATTGATTAAGGAGTCAATTAAATTGCCTAACTCTCATTAATCTGATATAATCATTTTTATCTGGCTCACCCTTTTAGTTTGTTACCGAAACATGTAAATATATTAATCAATCACAACACCCAAACCAATAAGGACAAAAATAACTAAATTGACATTAACTCAAAGTAAAATCCTGAAGGAGAGTTTAGAACAATATCAACAACCTGAAATCTATTTCCATACAATTCATCTCAACTTTATATAATTAAATGAAAAAGGAAATAAAGAGAAAATGGAACTTAGGTTAGACAAATTGGGAAGACAGTAGTGTCGAGATACCACCTGATCTAGGGAGCAGCGGCATTGGGATCCACTTCTTCTTCCTCTTCTTCTTCTCTCTCTCTCTTCTTTTTCTCTCTCTTTAAGGTTTCCAAGAGTGGCTGAATGTAAAGCTCTTTTGTGCTCCTCTTAATGTTCTTTAAATAGTTTTTTTATGTTTTGGGTAACCCTAGGGTCTTTTCAGGGTCTGAAAGGCCTAAAACTTCCTTCAAAACATGAAGTTTGTAAGCAATTGCATGTCTGCCCGACACAGGCCATAATCGTGGCCCACTTCTGAGCCTTCTATCATGAGCCATTGTTTCAGTCTGAATGTCTTCCAAAACTCCTCCGTTCTTCGCTATTGATCCTGAAATACTAGCAAACACATCAAGGTACCTTGAAAACATAGTATTTAAGCTCAAAAGCTTGTACTAACTCATAAAACACTTAAAACATAAGTAATTAACAAACTAACCCAATTTTAACCTAAACACATACTAAATAATCGAATTAACGGCTAAAAAAATATCAAATTATGCCCTAAAAATGATGCAATTTACAATTATCAACATACTTAAAAATTTGTTTGACCTCAAGCAAACAAAACAACAAACAACACAAAAAACACAAAGCACACAATGCAATAATGAGGTAAGGGCTTCAACTTCATCAAACAAATTTAACTCTAAACACAATCATTCAAGTTGTTCCAAATTATTAACTTGCAAAATTTATGTCTAGGAACTCTAGACTAAATACATATTAATAAAAACTTAAATGTCAAGTTTATTTAACCCTTTCAATTGTTGATAATTATTTAGTCAATCAAATTTTGTAACTAAACCTAAGTATGCTTTCATGAAAAGTTAAGCTACTTATAAGTTCATTAGAAAACATTCTTTTTTGTTACTTTTTGTGGATATAGACCTAGTCTTTTTTCATGGAGGCAAACATTGGTGATGAATATTGATCTAGTTACTTGAATAAGTTATGTTTTTAGTAAGTTACTAACATCATTATACCCTTTGACGTGAAAGCACACATTTGTGGTGCGTGTTGTTTTGGTTATTCGGCTACATCATGTTCTCAACTAGTTACTAGCTCTATTCATAACCCAAAAATCAACACAATAGTTATTTATTTAAAATTTATAAACAACTTTTTTAATGCCTACCTTGTTGCTTTAGTTACTCATTTTCATGAAAAATACTAGCAAAGCTACCTAGTCGAAAGACCTGAAATTGTGAATGAATGTGACAACTTATAGGTTGATAAACTAACACTGAATCCTAATTAACTTGTTTATTTTAGCTGAAGAACCCAGATTACTAATTTCGTGAGTTAATGACTCTTCCTAACCTAATAGATTATGTTCAAAATTAAATCGATTTCATTCCATCTAAGTCATTGATACATTCACACAATTCACAATATGCAAGCTAAACACACTAACATAACAATATGCAAAATTTACACTCAAAGCAAAATTCACAAAACATGTTTATATTTGTGACTATGTCATATAATGATTTTAAAAACTCTAAATTACCAGTTACATAAGGTATTGTAAAGCTCAATAGATCTATCAATTGTAAGGGCATGTGGTTGGTAGTTAAAGAGCTATAACTTTTTGTTATGGCTACCATTTGATTATCATCCCAAGTCTGCTTGCTTGACAATATGTCTTTGATAAACTTTTTATATGTGTGTATGCTCTTCAAAGCTTCCACAAAAGGCAAGGTAAATTGTATTTTTTCAGCTTTTCCACAAACTTTGCAAATTGTGTATCCAATTTGTTCTTCTAATGTCTCTGTGGGAATGGTATTTTCAGTGAGTAAAGAGGAGGAGGAACGTATGAAGGGTCCTCATTTTGTTCTTTATCCATTTTCTGCTTCTTTTGGTCTTTTACAAAGTAGGGTTTAGCTTCTTTTTTAATTTGTTCTTCTAGCTCTTTCTCACTCTTAAGTGTGATAGCCTTAATTTTCTCCCTTGGATTTAATTCATTATTGCTCAAGAGGCTCCCACACTTCTTATAGATAATAAATTGGCCACTTGGCCCACTTGAACTTCCATATTATGAATAAGAAGAGATGTAGTTCTTAGCTACTTCTTTTAACTTCCCTTCCAGGTTCTTCTGGGCCTCATCCATGCTTATGATCTTATCCATGATCTTATCTAATTTTGAATCCCGTGAACTGGACTCATCTTATTGAAATCATGGTAAGCCTTGAATTCCCATTTGAGTCCTTACATTGTTAAACCAAAAGAAATTTTGGTGGTTTTGCCACCCCAGATTGTATGTGTTCAAATAAGGACGATTACTTCCCCGACCAAATTGTGCTCCATTGAAGTTGAATTGCTACATATTGTTCTTTTTCACTAGGAAGCAATCAACTAAAATATGATTCTCTTTTTTGCATAAGTCGCATCTGTGCTGAATTCCTTTGAGTAAAAGAAAGAGTTAGCTGTAAGGCTATTTAATTCCTTAGTGAAGTTTTCAATTTTAACCTCCAATGTTGTCACTGAATCTATTACAATCATTCCTTCTTGATCCAAAAAAATTGACTATTTTCTACTTCATTTTGATGTCAAAAGATAACTTGCAATTGTAGTCGTATACTTTCTTGATGCTAGGCATTGAACCCTGATCTTATTAAGTCCATAAAGGTTCTTTGCTCTCCATGATGTGTTTCCTCCATCAACATTATTTCTATCTCTTATTGGCATTTAAGTTTTTAGATTCCTCATTCTTGCCTTATGATGTCCAAATTGATGTGTCTTCTACTTTACGTCCAAACTTCCTTTTCTTTTTTTTTTATTTTTAATTTCTTTTGATTAGGTACCACAATCACAAGAAAGGGAAATAATTACTTAAAACAAAGGAAATCAAAATGTCCTTAACTAATTCCCTAACAACAACGCCAAAAACTTGTTGAGCAAGTGATACAAATGGCGTTCAAGATGCTACAAGAAGCAATCTAGGTGATTTAGACCGGATTCCAAATATGGAAAGTTTTTGGGTTCTAAATAAGGAAACTTCACCAAATTTGGAACATGGAGCTAAAGTGTATGGAGATGCCATGGGAAATCATATTGAGGCTGTTCAAAAAAAAAAGGTCATTCAAGTGCCAACGTGGAAGGTTTCTCCAGTATGGAAAGTTTTGTCGGTCTGGTCACAAGGTCTCGAACAAAGCGGCTAAATGAACAACTCCAAATTTATGTGCAAAACCATGTTGAAAGTGGGCTGTCCAAATATGGAAAATCCATATATGGAAATGTTTTGAAGCCTAAGTATGTCTACATAATTGGGCTAACAAACTAGTTTGGAGTGTTTATGTTTTTGAGCTTGTTTTGGGTCAAATTTGGGTTTGTTTGTTATGGGTTGTTTTTATTTGTCTCCTTTGGGTTTAGAATAAGTGAAATGGGCTACTTTTCAAGGGGGCCACATTGGTTTTTAGTCACTTCTTTTTTAGACTTGGTTTATAGGTTCAATTTAGCTTTTTAAGTTAGAATACATGGGCCCCTTGTTATTTTACTTAAGCCCATTTCGAAATCCATTAGTGTTAGGTTTAATTAAGCATGTTTTAGGGTTTTGTGGCTGTCATATTCACTCTCCATCTTATTCTCTCTAGCAGTCACCTCTCTCTCAACATTGAAGATTGTCTTTTCATCTCACCCACCTTCTCCACCACGTTTTTTCCACATCAGCCATCTTCTTTACTACCTTTAAGACATTTATTTTAGCTTTTTATTGTTTTGTCTTACATTGTAATGCCCTATAACAAGGCTATTTTCAGTTGTAATGCAAGAACAAGTTGTATTTCAAAAATTTCAGATCTGAATGAAAGAGAGATTGCTTTCTTTTATGTTTATGCACAAGGTGTTCTTATTGATTGCAGTTGAGTTTATCTTTTGTTATCAATTTTAATTCCTATTTCTTGTGTTCTTGAGTGCTTAACTGATTGGGGTTCAAGGGGATTTTTAAAAATTAACTTGGGTTCTTGTCATAAGTATTCTTAGGTGTAAGAACAAATCCTAATATGATCGCTTGTTGAGAAACTAATTCTGATTTGATTGGTAACGAGTTCTACAGGTCGATTGAGGGTCTTGGGGTTTCGCATCATTTAGTATCAGAGCATTGATTCCAATCAAGTAAGTATTTATTCCGTTTTTCCTGAAAAATAAAAAAAAACGTTCTTGTAGGCTTGCTTGTTTTAAACACAAAATTTCAAGATCTTACATATCAAAAAAATGTGCAATTGAGCTTAACAAATATTATTTTCGATTTTTTTTGGCTTCCAATATACTGAAAAGCGTTAAACTTCAAGGGAAAAATGTGATTATAGCTACTGGTTAGGTTTTTTAAATTTTAGAACCATTTAGGTATAATTAGCACAATTTTGGGGCTGTTTATTTCTAATTCTTTTCAATTGAGTTTGGTTGCTGGTCAAATCCATACTTTACACTTTTGTTTTTTTTTTGAGTGTTTTGAGTGATAATTTGAGGTTCCATTTGGGAATTTCAAGTTTCTGATGTTAAATTCCAGATTTCGTCATTTGCTTGCATCCTTTAGTTTTCTGTTATTGAATCTGCCCATTTGCATCTAATACATTACAAAGACTGTAATATTGATTCATTGCTGCCTTAAAACAAAAAAAATCGTCATACACTTCCTGGTAATTCAAGTGTGTGCTTTCAATTTGTTGTTTGTGTCATTTTTTCTTCTAGTATTTTGCATGTTTTCCTTCTTTGTTTAGGTTTTTCCTTGCAAATTCTCAATTAAAATTGGTTGCATTAAGATATCTGATTGCTGTTTGATTTGGCCCTTAAGTATAAACATTGAAAGATTGCTTGAGTGGTAAAAGGCAAGAGTGTGTGTGCTCAAAAGAGGGAAAAAGCCAAGTTTGAGTGAAAACACGAGAGGTGTGTCGTTAATTTGAGAGTAAACACGTGAGGGAGTGTTTGTGAGGAATATTTTGTTGTTATCTTTGTTGAAATTTTCAAAATGACCATGGATTCTCAAGAAAGTGGGGTTGAGAAACAGGACCAAGATTTCATTTTAAAAGCCATGCAACAGGAGTTCCAAAGAATGCAAATCATGATGAGGGACATGAGTGAAAGAATTGACAAGGGTTCTAGCCAAAATGTTCCAAGTCCGAGAAGACAACCAACACCTCCAATTGATGATGAATATAATGAAGAGTTTGATGATCAAGCCACCATGATAAATGAAGATAGAAACTATAGAGGAGCAAGGAGGGGTCGAAATGATCTTGACATAAACCTAGGAAGTATCAAAATGAAAATTCCATCGTTTCTGGGCAAAAATGATCCTGAGGCATACATGGAATGGGAAAGAAAGGTGGAGCTCATTTTTGAATGTCATAATTACTCAGAAGAGAAGAAGGTAAAGCTTGTTGCCGTAGAGTTTAGTGAGTATGCCATTGTGTGGTGGGACCAATTGATTATGAGTAGACGAAGAAATAGAGAACGTCCTATCCAAACATGGGAGGAGATGAAAGCCATTATGAGATGACGTTTTTTTCCTAGCCACTATTATAGGGAATTGAATCAAAAATTGCAAAGCCTTGTTCAAGGATCAAAGAGTGTGGAGGACTACTATAAAGAGATGGAGATAGCAATGATAAGGGCAAATGTGGAGGAAGATAGAGAAGCCACCATGGCAAGGTTTCTCAATGGACTCAACAGAGATATTGCTAATATGGTAGAGCTTCAACATTATGTGGAGATAGAAGACAGGTACACATGGCCATGAAAATAGAAAAGCAATTGAAGAGAAAGGGAATTGCGAGGCAAGCCAACATATATTTGACTCAAAATTCCACATGGAAGCCGAATTGGAGGAATGATAACAAGGCTGCCCAATTCAAAAAAGATGACAAAACCAAGGCAAAAGAATCATTCGACAACAAAAACAAAGGTATTTCTACTTCCCACACTAATAGACATAGAGATATCAAATGTTTTAAATGTTTGGGATTTGGTCATATAGCTTCATAATGCCCAAACAAAAGAGTAATGGTGATGCATGGTGGTGAGGTTGAAATCGATGATGAGAGTGATGTCGATGATGAGATGCCTTCCTTGGAGGATGGTAGTGATGGGGAGTTACCTATGGAGGGTAGATTGATGGTGACTAGGTGTGCTTTGAGTGCACAATATAAAGAAGACCAAGAGGGGACGAGACTTCAACGAGAAAATATCTTTCATACTAGATGCTTAGTTAGTGGGAAAGTGTGTAGTGTGATTGTTGATGGTGGTAGTTGTGTGAATGTGGCTAGTACATTGTTTATTGATAAATTAGGCCTAGAAACCACTAAACACCCCAGACCTTACAAATTATAGTGGCTTAATAATAGTGGGGAAGTGAGAGTCCAAAAACAAGTGAGGGTGCCATTTAGAATTGGGAAGTATAGTGATGAAGTTACACGTGATGTGGTTCCAATGCAAGCTAGTCGTATGTTGTTGGGTAGACCATGGCAATGGGATAGAAGAGTAATGCATGATGGGTATTTGAATAGGTGTATAGTGGAGAAAGAGGGCAAAAGGTATACACTTTTACCTTTGACATCAAAACAAATTTTTAAAGAACAAATGCAACTTGAAAAATCCTACGATGAGTTTGCACAAAAAGAGGATGAACGAAAAAAGGAAAGAAAGTGAGAAAGAAAGAGAAAAGAAAGAGAAAAAGGAGAGTGAGAGAAAAATAGAAGGCAAATGTAAAGCAAAAAAGAGTGAAGATAATTCAGCCAATGAGAGAAAAGAAGAGAGAAAAGTGAATTTCTGTGCAAAAGTGAGGGATGTGAAGAGAGCTTTGATGACAAACATGTCATTGTTTGTACTTTTGTACAAAGAGGCTTATTTTTCAACTAATGATCTTCACCCTACTTTGCTTAGTGTTGTGACTGATGTTTTGCAGGAATATAGTGATGTCTTTCCCGATGATCTACCTCAAGGTTTACCACCTTTGCGAGGAATTGAACATCAAATTGATCTCATTCCTGGGGCTGCCATATCAAATAGACCAGCCTATCGAAGCAATCCTGCGGAGACTAAAAAATTACAAAAGCAAGTGGAAGAACTTTTGGAGAAAGGACATATAAGAAAGAGCTTAAGCCCATATGCAGTACCCGTTTTGTTGGTACCAAAAAAGGATGGAAGTTGGTGTATGTGTGTGGAATGCAGATCTGTCAACAAAATAAAGGTAAAATATCGGCATCCCATACCTCGACTTGATGATATGTTGGATGAGTTACATGGCGCATGCATTTTTTCTAAGATTTATTTGAAGAGTGGTTATCACCAAATTAGAATGAAACCTGATGATGAATGGAAAACTGCCTTTAAAACTAAACATGGATTGTATGAGTGGTTGGTAATGCCATTTGGCTTAACTAATGCACCAAGTACCTTTATGCGTTTAATGAACCATGTTTACGAGAATTTATTGGCAAGTTTGTAGTTGTCTATTTTGATGACATTCTAGTGTATAGCAAATCTATTGAACAACATGTCATTCATTTAAAATGTGTGTTTGATGTGTTGCACAAATTTCAATTGTATGCTAACATGAAGAAATGTACATTTTGCATTGATCACATTATTTTCTTGGGATATGTGGTGAGTGCAAAAGGAATTGAAGTAGATAGCGAAAAGGTAAAGGCTATACGTGAATGGCCGAAACCTAAGAATGTTAGTGAGGTGAGGAGTTTTCATGGTTTGACAAGTTTCTATAGGAGATTTGTCAAAGATTTTGGTGCAATTGTTGCACCATTGACTGAAATCATGAAAAAAGACAAGGGGTTTATTTGGGAAAAAGAGCAAGAGCATGCATTTGTATTATTAAAGGATAAGTTGAGTAATGCACCATTGTTGAGGCTGCCTAATTTTAAATTAACTTTTGAAATCGAATATGATGCTTTCGGGATTGGTATAGGTGCTGTTTTGATGCAGGAAAAAAGACCAGTTGCTTACTTTAGTGAGAAGCTAAATGGAGTACAACTCAACTACTCAACTTATGACAAGGAGCTATATGCGTTGGTGAGGACATTAGAGACATGGCAACATTATCTGCTGCCTAAAGAATTTGTAATTCACACCGACCATGAATCATTGCGCCATTTGAAGGGGCAAAGCAAGTTGAATAAGCGACATGCGAAATGGGTGGAATTCATTGAATCCTTTCCATATGTGATACGATACAAGCAAGGAAAAGAGAATGTTGTGGCTGATGCGCTCTCTAGAAGGTATTCTTTGATTTTAACTCTTTCTTCTAAGTTGTTGGGATTTGAGCACATGAAAGAACTGTATGCGCATGATGTTGATCTCTCAAATGTGTATGTTGCTTGTGAACATGCTGCATTCCATGATTTTTATAGGCATGAAGGATTTCTATTTAAGAAAGGGAAATTATGCGTGCCTAATAGTTCAATTCAAGAATTGTTTGTTCGTGAAGCACATAATGGGGGGCTCATGGGACATTTTGGTATAGACAAGACATTGAGTATATTGCATGAGCATTTATTTTGGCCAAATATGCTCAAAGACATTGAGAAAATCTGTTCACGTTGCATATCATGTAGACAAACTAAGTCTAGAGTTCAACCACATAGGTTATACATGCCATTGCCTGTTCCTACTCATCTTTGGATTGATATTTCTATGGACTTTGTTTTAGGGTTACCGAGGACTAAGAAAGGACGAGACTCAATTTTTTTTATAGTGGATCATTTTTCTAAAATGGCTCATTTTGTTCCATGTCATAAAACTGATGATGCATCTCACATTGCCGATTTGTTTTTCCGCGAGGTAGTACGTTTGCATGGCATACCTAGAACTATTGTATCTGACCGAGATGTTAAGTTTCTTAGTCATTTTTGGCATGTACTTTAGTCTAAACTTGGGACTAAGTTGTTATTTTCTACTTTATCAAACCCTCAAACTGATGGTCAAACTGAAGTAGTAAACAGGACTCTTGGTACCTTGTTACGTGCTTTAATTAGAGGGAATATAAAGTCTTGGGAAGAAATTTTTCCATTTGTTGAGTTTGTTTATAATAGAAGTGTGCATTCTTCTATTGGATTTTCTCTTTTTGCGATTGTGTATGGTTTTCAACCACTAACCCCTTTGGATCTTGTGCCTTTTCCTTTAAGTGAGATCTCTAACTTAGATGGGCTTAAAAATGCTGAAATGGTTAAAGCCATTCACAATAAAGCACGAGAAACGATTGAGAAGAGAAATCAACAAGTTGCTAACAAAGTGAACAAAGGAAGGCGTAAGGTAACCTTTGAACCAGGAGATTGGGTATGGGTGCACATACGCAAGGAACGGTTTCCTTCCAAAAGAAAATCTAAATTGGATGCTTGTGGTGATGGACCATTTCAAATTATTGCTAAGATCAATGACAATGCATATAAAGTTGATCTTCCTGGTGAGTATGTTGTTTCTAGTACCTTTAATGTATCTGACCTGTCTCATTTTGATTTTGATGAAGGCGAAGATTCGAGGACGAATCATTTTGAGGGGAGGGGAAACGATACAAATGGCGTTCAAGATGCTACAAGAAGCAATCTAGGTGATTTAGATCAGATTCCAAATATGAAAAGTTTTCAGGTTCTAAATTAGGAAACTTCACCAAATTTGGAACATGGAGCTAAAGTGCATGGAGATGCCATGGGAAATCATATTGAGGCTGTTCAAGAAAAACAAGATCATTCAAGTGCCAACGTGGAAGGTTTCCCCAATATGGAAAGTTTTGTCGGTCCGGTCACAAGGTCCCGAGCAAAGCATCTAAATGAGCAACTTCAAATTTATGTGCAAAACCATGTTGAAAGTGGGTTGTCCAAATATGGAAAGTCCATATATGGAAATGTTTTGAAGCCTAAGTATGTCTACATAATTGGGCTAACAAACTAGTTTGGAGTGTTTATGTTTTTTAGCTTGTTTTGGGTCAAATTTGGGTTTGTTTGTTATGGGTTGTTTTTATTTGTCTCCTTTGGGTTTAGAATAAGTGAAATGGGCTACTTTTCAAGGGGGCCACATTGGTTTTTAGTCACTTCTTTTTCAAACTTGGTTTATAAGTTCAATTTATCTTTTTAAGTTAGAATACATGGGCCCCTTGTTATTTTACTTAAGCCCATTTCGAAATCCATTAGTGTTAGGTTTAATTAAGCATGTTTTAGGGTTTTGTGGCTGTCATATTCACTCTCCATCTTATTCTCTCCAGCAGCTACCTCTCTCTCAACATTGAAGATTGTCTTTTCATCTCACCCACCTTCTCCACCACGTTTTTTCCACATCAGCCATCTTCTTTACTACCTTCAAGACATTTATTTTAGTTTTTTATTGTTTTGTCTTACATTGTAATGCCTATAACAAGGCTATTTTCAGTTGTAATGCAAGAACAAGTTGTATTTCGAAAATTTCAGATCTGAATGAAAGAGAGATTGTTTTCTTTTATGTTTATGCACAAGGTGTTCTTATTGATTGCAATTGAGTTTATCTTTTGTTATCAATTTTAATTCCTATTTCTTGTGTTCTTGAGTGCTTAACTGATTGGGGTTCAAGGGGATTTCTAAAAATTAACTTAGGTTCTTGTCATAAGTGTTCTTAGGTGTAAGAACAAATCCTAATCTGATCGCTTATTGAGAAACTAATTCTGATTTGATTGGTAACGAGTTCTAAAGGTCAATTAAGGGTCTTGGGGTTCTGCATCAGCAAGTTTTATGTATAATAAAACCCTTAATATCCTCAAGTATACGAATTGTAAGTTTGTAGTATTAAAGGTATAGATCCCACAAGAAAATAGAAAAAACTAGACAAACCTAACTTTATCTAAGGTTTAAAAATATGATTTGAATGAAAGCAAACGATAAGAAATTAAAACTATCAAATAAAATTGAGCACTTATCCACTTAACAATTGAGCTGCCACAATAAGAAAAGGATGATCAAGTATAAAACTTTAGGAATTCATTCTATTATTATTTTGCTCCTCTAACCACTTTTTACTCAATTAGGTGTCAATCCTATATTTCTGAAAGGTTACTTATTCTCTCTCAAAACCTAATCATTAAACCCTAATTGATTACAAAATTCCAAAATTTGCAATGTCTCAATTCACAAAAATAACCTATCATTTTCAACTAGTTAAGCAATTTATCAAATAATTGAGTTCTCACATAAGATCTTTCTTCATATGATTATCAGTTTGATATTTACATGAATTATTCACTCTTGTTACCCAACCTAATTAGATTACTTTTGAATCACTCTCTTTATTTATTGTTGAAGTATTAGCAAACACAAATATCACAACACCATAACATTGAAATCAATAACAGTCAAGTCATAAAATAACTCAAGAACAAATCTTAGTTTGAAATTTTAAACATAATAAAATGTAGAGAATCTTCAATCTCAGTTCATACATTAGGTTTAAAGAAAATGAACAAAGGAAAGAAGAAAGAACTTGATGTGGATTGATCTGGAAATGTTGGATTGTTTAAACTCTCTAACGCACCCTTTCTGATCTTCCTTACTTTTTTCGCAATCTGATAAGATGGAGACTGTCTTTTTTTGGAGTATTTATGTTCTTTTATATTTATTGGGGCTTCTAAGGTTTACCCACTTAATTTGGTAACAAAAATAGCCCCAAGATGTCAAAATTAGAAAAAGACTCGCATGCTGAAAAAGTTGAAATTTGTTGGAATTGTTATTTGCACTTTCTGTCACGATCTGGAGCTGTTTCCATACTTCCAATTCTTCTCTTTTCTTTAATTTTTTGTTTTCATACACTTAAAAACACATCAAACACCTCTTGAAACATAAAATTAAGCCCAATTCTTGCTCTAATCCACACAAACACTAATAATAACAAAATTCTAAGTTTATACACATGATAATCAACTAAGAAATACTTTACTTTAAAAATGCACACACACACACACACACACACACACTCAAAACAAAACATTGTATAATTTACATCTATCAAGCATCACTTAGAAGATTTATAGCAGTAGCAAAAATATGGTTATTAGAGTCAAGTGAAGTGATAGAATTCTTAGTGTTAGTAAGGTCAGTATAAGAGATAAGATTAGTGACATACTTTACTTAGGGAAAATAGTAACTAGAGTTATCAAATGAAACTTCAAGACCTAAAAGTAACTCAAATGACCTAAATCTTTCATTTCAAATTGTTGATGAATAAAGCATTTCATAGTTAATATACCATGAGTATCATCACTTGTTATTATCATGCAATCAATATAAAGAAGAAGAATGCATCCCTAATCTTTTTAAAGGAGGAATAAAAACATAACCATAAGAGTTAGACTTAAAACCAAGACATTTAATAATAGAGCTTAATTTAGCAAACTAGACTCGAGGAGTTTATGTAGGTCTATACAAGGCTTTACGAAACATTATTAAGTAGATAATTGTACCCATGTGGAGGTTATATGTACATTTCTTCAGTGAGGGTCACCATTGAGGAAATCAATTGTTTACATCTATTCGAAATAGTTCTCAATGCTTGCTAGCAACAACTACAATAAAATTGTAGTTTAAAGCAAAATGAGCTATAGTAGTAAATATCTCCTTATAATCAATATCATATTCTTGAGTAAATGTTGAACCCCAATCTTTTAGTGGAATTTAGAAATAGTAAATGAAATTACATGGGTGTTTTTGAGTATGTATGTGTTATGGGTGTTTTAGAGTTAAATGAAATTGATGTGAAAAGAAGTGGATTTTGGTTTTTGATGACTTGGAAATTTTGAATAAATTTGTGTGTGTAAGGGTACCATGATAATTATAGTGAATAATTTGATTTGAATGGAAGTTGAAAAGTAAGAAATGATTAGTGAAAGTGTTAAATTTTAGGGAATTGCAAGTCTGACTTTTTGGGATGAATAGTAATAGAGAGCTGACTTTTTGATGTGAAATCTTTGTGAATTTTTCTGGGTTGATTTAGGCAGAATTTGATAAAATAATCTTCATGAAAGTTGTAGCTTCTGTTGATAGCTTTCTATCTCTATGAAGTATGACATTTTTCGATATCGGAATTGAAAGTTATGATCTTTCGAAGTTAAGGTTATTTTGCTTTGTTTTTAAAAATGCTATTAAGGGTAAGTTTGTGTACTGTTCTTTGAGGAAATTTTTGTATTGATAGGACTTGAATTGGATCAAGTAGCCTTATTGAAAGTTGTAGAGGAAGTTTATAGCTTTACAATTATGTATAATATGTTATTTTTTATTGTGAAAATTGGAAGATGTGAAATTTGAAAGTTTGGATGTTGTTCTAGGATGACAAATTTCTGGCAGAAACTTTGACTAAAAAATTAACCTAGTTAGAGGTTGAAATTGCCTTTAAGTACTTGATTAAATTTTTATATTATGTTTTTATCTTTCCATTTATGTAAAGTATGGAATTTTTGGACCATGGAATAGGAAGTTATGATTTTTAGAAGTTTTTATTACTGTTTGGCATGATCATTAGTGGACAGAAATTTCGAAGTAGTTTTTGACTCTCTTAGAGGTCAAATTGATTTTTCAGTCCTTCATAAAAGTTGTAGGTTGTATTTTTATCTTTTCATTGATATAAATTATGATATTTTTGGACTTTGGGGCTGAAAGATAGAAATTTTAGAAGTTGAGTTACTGTTTTGGGATGACAAATATGGGACAGAAACTTTGAGTAGGATTTTGACCCCTTTAGAGATGAAATATGTTTTTAAGTTCTCCATGAAAGTTGTAGATCTTCCTTTCATCTTTCTATTGATACCAAATTTGCAAATTTTAGAATTTTGAGCCAAAAGTTGTGTATTTTGGAAGTTAAAGGTTTTTGAGTTAAAACAAACAGAAATTGGTTTCCAGCCAGCTCGCGAGTACGACCTCGTCACCCAGGCACACTTGGCTCGCCTGACACATCTCGCGATCTCGAGTTGTCGTGATTGCGAGCGTCACGTTTGGAGGTACTCGTCGCAACAGCAACGGCGACTTGGTCGCCTCGCGACCTCCTCGCGAGGGTGATCCGACCCATTGCCATTATTTTCTTATATCTTTTTTGTCCGACATTTGATTGACCTTATTTTTAAAGCTTTGGATTTCTAAGACATTCCCCTACCTCTCCATAAAAATTGTGGATTTTTTAGATTAATTTGAAAAAGATTGATTGAATCAAGTGAGTCGAAAAAATTTTCTGAACATGCTTCGATATTTTGGCCATATCTTGATCTGTAAAGATCCAATTGAGTTGATTGTTGTTTCTAAATAAACTAGAGACATGGAATTACAAGTTATTTGAAGGGACTGAATTTTAATTCGGACTCTAGGACCTTCAATTTCTGAATTGAAGTTGAGTTTAATGTTCATTCTTGGATTAGTAAGAGCTAAAAGTATTTTGGCCATAACTTTTGCTCTAGTCATCCAAATGAGGTGATTCTTGATTTGGATTGAACTAGAGAGATAGGGATACAAATTATCTGATGGAATTGAGTTTCAATTTTGTCTCTAAGACTATCAAGTTTTGGATGGAAGTAAATCGCAGGAAAATGTTTTATCATAAGAATAGTCCGAAAATGTTTGGAGTATAAATTTTGGAGTATTGAACCAAATTGAATGATTTTGATGTCATTATGAAATTGAGACTATAAGGAACATTTCTCTAGAAGGAAGTTTTAGCAAATTCCTTCAATTTGATGATTAAAAAAATATCCTAAGTTAATCATGATTTAATGATATTATGAGACTTTGTTTTATTTTATGATTTTGAGGATTTAATTAACATGTTAATGTGAGTAATTAGCATGTTAATTTGTGCAAGGCCATATGATATGGAGTGAATTATTGAATTAAAGTGTTAAAAATGCATGAGGGGCAAAAATGGAAGAACACTTAAGCTTTTAAATGACAAGGCTTATAAGGAAGGGTATTAAGGCCATTACTCATTCATTAATGGCCTTTTTGTAAATAAGAAGAGTGGAATTTCGTATAAGGAAAGGAGAAGCACGAAATTAAAGAAAAGAAAGAAGAGAGAAGAGAGAAGAAGGAGTTTACGGTGGAGAAGAAGAGAAAAGAAGAAGAAAAAGGTTAGGGTTTGATTTTTCTAAGTTTTTAAGAGGTTTTCGAAGTTGATTCAAGAGGGAAAAATGAAGAGGAGCACAAGAGCTTTAATTCAAGCCAAGAAACCTCTCTTTTGGTGAAGATTAAGGTAAGATTGAAATTTTGAGTTGTTAGATTTTTAAAGAATTTTGGTTTAGGTAGCTTGAGAATTGTATGGGATTAAGTTTACTAAGCTCAATTTTGGTGATTACATGGTATAAATTGCTCAATTTTGGATGTTTATTACTTAGGTAATTTTTGCCTTAGAGGAAGGAAATTAAGTGAGGCTATGGAACCAAGGCAATGGAAGAGGCTTTAGACAAGTAATTAAGCATGGATATGAGGTGGGTACCATGTTTATAATTTGAATTATAAGCCATCTATATGTTTTCGAAATATCAAGAAGAAAAATGTTTTCAAATTATTGTTTTCGAATGTTTTGATAATATTGCTACAATGGTTAAATTCATTGTTTTGAATGATTTGATAAAATTGATACAATTGTTACATTCATTGTATTTTGGATGATTAAGAAAAGTTACTATGATTGTTGCATTCCTTGTGTTTGAATGATTGAAAAATTGTTATGTGAATTTTGGTTGAAATTGCGAATGTGTTTGATATGACGTGCGTATGAAAACTAAGTTTTTGAAATACGCCTTTTTGGCAATCCGATGTCAAGTGTGAAATGTCTGTTATGTGGGTTTGGTTAGGTCCCATAAGTTGTCAAGTGCACTTGTCAAAAAGGCTTCGTCCGCCTGCCCGTTAGTGGCATTGGAGCTTCGTTAAGGACTCCCATAAGTTCACGGCTACACAAGACCGCTATGCGGGAATGTGTAGTATGTTCTATTTTCTGGACCGACCCAAACCATTCTGATGTGAATTACGTGCTTTGTTTTGTTTATAAGTGTGCTGCATACATGATTTTAAAAATGATCATGAATGATTTGAAAAGTTGAGAGGTTTGAGAAATAAACATTTGACAAATTTCTACTGTGAAATTTCTATAAAATGGCCAAAATTTTGAAAAATGATTTTTGCTTATTTTTTGGTTATAAACATATTATCCACAGGCTGTAAAGCTCACCCCCCCCTTTCATTCCCATCTCCAGGTATCGAGAAGGAGATTGGATAAAAGAAAGTCAAGATATCCATGTGTTTATGTATATGATGTATTTGAAGTTAGATTTTTGTAAAAATAAGAGCTTAGGCTTATGTTGAGTATTGAGGGGATTTTTGTATCTTTGTATTTGGATTTTGCGATTAATGTTGTATTGTGGCTTGAAAATGCCATTAAAGTTTGTAATGCATTTATTTTGGAATGTAAATGAATTATGGATTTGCGTATGGAATTGGGATATAAATTTGTGTATAGATATGGTATGTGAATGGTATATGGATGAGATGAGATGAATGTGAATGTGACTTGGCTATTGAAGTTCTATATGTATATGATTATGTTCGATTTCGTTGGGATTCCGGACAGGAGGTTCGATGATTTTGATGATTAATTCAAATTATTGAAGTGTTATGGGTATGTATGTGTTTGATTGTGTTTGGATTTCAGACGGGAGGTCCGATGATTGTTTTGAAATATAGAAGTGCTAATTGTTTAAGAATTGACGGTATTTAGTTTTGTATATTTGAGATTTTATGGAAAAGAAAAATAAGAATTTGTTAAAAGATGAATTATGGGATATGTATGAATGTGAAGAATCAAATGAATTGAGGTTATGTAATTGATGAATTCTAAATGGAAATTGATTTGTTTTGAATGAAGAAAAAAATTTATACCGATTCAAATTGGTTTATACCAAATGTCTTTATAGTTTTCCAACGCTGAATGTTTGTTTGTTTTCTTCTAAAGTATGCGTTTTCGGATGTCGAAATTTGACCTTAAGTTTGATTGCAGTCTTTCGATTGTTTTGGTTCCGCACGCGCTTTCGATTCCTTCGCTTTATGATCCGTTCTTTCGTTTTCGCCACTTTGTTTTTCGATTTATGGTTCTGAGGTTGGGTTCCGAAAATGGGATCCAATAGTAAATCCTTTAGTAACCAATTTGACTTTGTATCTATCAACTGATCCATTAATACAAAGCTTGATTTTATAGACTTATTTATAGCCAACAACAGACTTATCTAGGGTAAGTCCACCAAGTCCTGAGTATTAATGTTCGAAAGTGCTTGTAGTTCTTCCAGAATTACTTTATACCTTTAAAGGGTTAGAACTTGTCTAGCAATAAGTTTAAAGTTCACATAGAAAGAGATAATAACGGAATAAGCATGATAATATATCATACTTACTTAAATGGTATGGTGTGAGAGTTATTGATCAGTGGGCTCTGATGAAGAAGTAGACGGATGGGAAATGTTTTATGGAATTAAAGGATCTACAACAGAAGGAGGCATTATAGGATTGGATGTTAGTCATGTTGAGTTGATAGAGTTATGAGATGTACTTAAAAGAGAAATGTTAGGAAACGAGGATATAGTACGATTAGAGAAGAATTGTTGAGAAGGTTCAATGCCTCGAAATTTGGAAAGTGTAAAATCATTTTATGCTTCAAAAAGGTTACATTTTGAGAGATACAAATTCAATGAGACAAAGGATCCCAATACCTATAGCTTTTGTGTTCTATGTCATATCTAAAAAACAACATAAATGTGTTTGTGGTCCTAGTTTAGTGTACTCATACATTATGTTTGGTTGCAGTCCTCATGGGTAGGGACAGTGGACGGAGACACAAAATTTCCGTCTCTGAGGTGTTTGGTTTGATGTCTCGACCATTTTGTCCCCGTCTTAGGAAAATGGAGACGGTGATTTTGTGTACCTCCACAGACTATGGTACAAATTTAATTATCCCGGGACGGAAATAGACAATTACGTAGTTACCCCCATTTTATAACGTTGAAACCTATCACCGTCCTCAACAACGTTTCTCCCAAAATGCTTCACCACCGTCTTCTCCAACGCTCCTCGCAATGATCTGTGCTTCGTGGCCTCTGAGGTTAGTTTCCTCTCTTTTCATTTGTTCTTCTGTTATTCTCCCAGCTTTAGTTCTTCTCCCAACGCTCCTCCCTCTCGTCTCTTCTCATTCTGGATCTATGGGGGTTCGATGGGGACATTCTCATCAGATCCGAAGTGCGCCGTCTTGTTTTTTGTTTTGTCTTTGTTCGGTGGGTCTTCTTTTAGATCTATGACATGGGGAGATTCTCAGATCCGAAGTTCCTTATTTCTTCTGTCTTCTTTTTCCTGAGACGGCTTTGATTGGGAGATTCTCATATCTGAAATTTCTTTCCTTTCTGTTTGATGTGTCATAGTTCTCGTATTAATCTTTCTTCACTACTGTATTTTACGTGGTTTTGAAGATTACATGAACACGATGCTCTTTCTTAAACTTAATCACTTGTGGGTTTTAATTTCGACAATGCTATATTTATTATTGTTTTACAAATTTGGATTTTTCTCTTCCCATTATACTATGATAATAATGGTGCTTCTGGAGTGGATTGTATCTAAATTTTCTAACGTCTGTCCTCATCGATAGGAAATGACTGATGCTTGTTTAATTTTTGTTCAGTTGGATCAAGTGATAACTACAAAAGCATTTGAAAAGGATAGCATATCAGGTAAGTCATGCAATGGAATGGTCAGATGATTGCTGCAGTGTTAAATTTTTTTATGTTATTGTTAGTTTGCGCAGAAAATGTGAAGCATGTTGATTGCTGTGAGTTGTTAAACCATGTCTTGGAAATAAATGACATTAATAAAGCAGGATTATGAGCAGAGATTTTTGTTAGCCTTCTTGTTAAGTGTTCTACATAGTAACTGATATTTTGAATTGGTCAATTAACACTCTCTTCATTCCATTTCAAAACTTATCAGTAAGTACAAATTGTAAAAGGCAGTAAATGGAGGACGTAATGATAAGTTATTAATTTTCTTAACAATTTGACAACAAATTTTAGAATGTTGGAAAATAGATAATACGTTTGTCATTTGTTAAAGAGGTCTTTTTGTCTGGTATAGTAGATGAATTCAATATTTTCTTCTTTAAGTTTTGGTGAGAAAGCTAAGTTGATAGTGATTTTGATCTTTGTGAAAAGATTAAGGTTGTACTTTTTTACTAATTAATAATAATAATGCATTAAAGAAATTGAATTCCCTTACTAATTCGTTTTAGATTATTGAATTCCCTTCAATAATCATTGCAAACTTTAGTAATAACCTATGTTCTAATCACTGCCCTATTGATATTCATAACCTATTAGATTCAATAAATACTTAATCAACTTAGAGGGATATGAGGAAACATTGTCAAAGTGAATATCTCTTAAGTCATAAACTCTACTTAAGTCCTAAAAGTGAAGGATATGAGGGAGACAATGCTAGTTATTACTGAATGGTTGATAACTTATTCTTTGTTTGCACGATTGAATCAGTAGTTGATAACTTATTCTACAAGCTGTAAGGAAATTAGGATCATAAGCTAGATAAATGTTAAACCGAAAAGTATAGACACTAGCTAGTTTCTGAAACATTTTCACTATCTTAATAGGGGTATGGTTATTGGAACACTGCCAAGTTGCTAGGAAACTGAGCCAACCATTTGGCATTCACCAAAGCTCGATCTAATTTCCTCTGGATACCCCACCTTGTTGATTGTTTGTTGGACCATGTAAATTTATGCCTTATGTATTGAAGTCTTTCACTCTCAATTAAAGATCGGAATACTTTAATTCAATAGCCAAACAACTCTTATTCAAATACTATAATAAGTATATCCTTGTAAGTAAATAAACTTTGTTTCAACTCTAGGATGCACTATCCTAGTTGCAATGAACCTTTTCCTGCCTTTGTGGCTAAACATACCTTTTCTTATTTATGAAATTAGTAATTTCTAAAAGATAATACCGTAATTTCATTAAGTGATAAAACATTAGGTACCCAAGAATTTACTGCAACTAGTGGTCTTCCTCTTACCACTGTTTATCATTATCATTCACATGTTGGAGGGAAATCGATGTTCTTCAACAGATGGAAACACTTGGTTGTTGGCTCTTTCCTCTGATCATGGATTCTCATCCCCCAATTTCCTTCTCCCTCAAAAGTGCTTAAGATAACAAATAAAAACCTTGACTTACTAATGTGATGTATTAAAACCAAAAACTATGCTAAATAATACTGGATAAGTATATACATTATTTTCTCTATAAGAATTAAGGTTAATAGTTTGTTATAACATATTGTAGGACATCATATGGAAGATGATTTCCTCATATTGAGATTGGTTTTTAAAATTTAAGGTTTCGAATTTTAATTAACCGACAAGAATTAGGCTTATACGTTACGAGGCATCTTGTTTTGTGTTACGAAACTTGCTTATGTATGATTTGAAAACCTTCTATGTTTTTGCCTCTATTTTGTTTCGGTAATTGTTCATGCAGAAATTTGAATATATAAACATTCATCATTGTATGTTATGCCTTGGAGCAAGTGTGACAAGCTCGTAAAACTATCTCTGGTTTTTATATATAGTTATACGTATATAATGTATTGTTGGGTATTAGTTTATATTAATATGATTTTTGTACATTTGGAACTTGTAGTTATAGTTGTGTATATATATATGAACTTATGTATATAAGTATATGTAGATATAAATATATATGTGTATATATATATGAACTTTTGTATATACACAGATATATATACATATATAGATGTATATCTCTCCGTGTATATATGTACATATACGTATATATATCCACATGGTTTCCATTTGCATGTGGATGTGTTATCATATGAAGCATCAATTTTTACAATTTATATTATTATTGATTGTGGCTTGTTTATGATCCATTGTGTTTTTCTTTGCAGACAATTTTCATTTTAAAAATGAATAATCTGCGTCGTGATGCTATTTTTAAGTGTCTAACTCTGTATGAGCTATGGACTGGGGAATTGGATTTTATGAGAATGTTTCTGTTGTTGTGTTTGTATGTGCACACTAGAAAAAGGAGAAGGAGTGCAAATGCTAGAGGTAGTCGGGCATTGAGAATACCTAGCAGGCAAGCCAATATAGATAGAATTTTGCATGAGGGTGATAGGAATTGCCACTGGGATTTAAGGATGGACTTAAATGCATTTAGATTGTTATGTCAAATGCTTCAGGTTCATGGTGGGTTGAATGCTAATGGACATGTGGCTATACAAGAAAAAGTATTAATCTTCCTAAGAATATTGGCACAAAATGAATCCAATAGAGTATTACAAGTTCGGTTTATGAGGTCAGGAGAAACCATAAGTAGGATCTTCCATAGTGTGTTGAAGGCAATACTGAAGCTTCAACATATGTTGTATGTGAAGCCCATACCAATTCCTGAGGATTGCACAGACAATAAGTGGAAGTGGTTTAAGGTTAGTAAGTTGCATTAGCTACAATAACTTGTGTAATTTCATACGCACGATCTAAGCTAGAAATGTTTCTTGTATTGTTTGAATTTGTTCAAAGGCGCCTTGGTGCACTAGATGGAACCTATTTAGACATAACAGATTACAAAGCAGATAAACCCAGATCTGAGGGTAGGAAGGGAGAATATGCACTAATGTGTTAGGCGTGTGTGATAAGAACTTAAATTTTGTATATGTTCTTGCTGGATGGTAGGGTTCAGCTGCAGATTCAAGGGTTCTGCATGATGCTTTGTTACTAGGCGTAATAGACTTGAAGTTCAAGGGTATGTAAGATCATAATATTTGTCGAATTTGGAAATTTGTTTTTAAGGTGTGATTACAAATATAATGGTTGGAGTATGTTTCGCTATAGAAATTACTACTTAGTGGATCTTTGGCTATACCAATGGTCCTAGTTTCCTTGCACCTTTTAGGGCACAAGATACCATATTCAAGATTGGGCAAGAGATGGAAGAGCACCTAGGACTCCGGAAGAGTTGTTTAATAAGAGACACTCATCCGCGAAATGTCATTGAGCGTGCATTGGTTTCTTGAAAAAGATGGAAAATCCTCAAATCCATCTTTTATCCAACGACCACTCATGTGCACATAATTCTTGCATGTTGCTTGTTGCACAACTTTATTAGATTGCATATGACGATGATCCAAAGTGAGCGGATCGCTTTTGAAGAAGAGGATTTGCCGATTGGGGAAGATGCACCATTTCCTGAATTTGTTGATCGTGTTGAGCCAACTAATGAATGGAGTCAATGGAGAGATGAGTTAGCTAGGAACATGCATGATGATTGGAGAAGAAACCATTAAGTTGTGAACTTTAATTCAGTTTTTGTTTGTATTTATTGCATTGTACTGAACTTTGTTTCACTTTCATTGTAATTGACTTGAGGCTTTTGGTTTAATTTCACTTTATATATTAACCGAATGTGATAACTGGCAATATATTCTTCTTTATTTCCATATAAGTTTCAAATAATGGTGATTAATATATTATGGAAATGGTTTGGTTGTTTTGTTTGCGGAATGACATTCCATGGTTTAGGTCAGATGTCAAGAATCTGGAATTCAGATGAAACAAAAGCATTAGTGACATTTATGGAAGAGGCAGTTGTTGCTGGTTATAGAACTGATAATGGGCAATTTAAGCCTGGTACCTTCCAACTTCTTGCTGAAAGGATGGTGGACAAGTTTCCTGATTGTGCCATTGACAAGAGGCATATTAAAAATAAACACAAAAGGTTGAAGGAAAAATATCAAACAGCTTTTGACATGTTGAACTGTAGTGGCTTTGGTTGGAATGAAACCATGCAATGTGTAGAGGTTGATAGCAAGCAAGTGCTGTAAGAATGGAGGAGGGTAACTGTTTTATTTTCACCTCTGGTTATTTCTTGCATCATCTCCAAAGTAATTTGTTTGTCATGCTAAAGTTGTGTTATTGTTTTCCAGAAAAACCCCACCAAGTACTACACTCCTGGGAAGCCGTTCCCGATTTATCCTAGACTTGAGAATATCTTTGGAAGGGACAGAGCTGTTGGCTCAGGAGCTCAAGTTGCTGTAGATGTTGTAACAGAACTGGATATCGATGACACTGAGGGTGATGAGCCAACAGCTCCTTTTGGCTCATTTGATCCAATGTGCCCATCGGAGACTCCCCCTGGATCAGCACCTGCCAATGTCACGGAAGCTATCTCGTCTTCCAGCAATATAGCAGGGACCCGACAAAATAAAGGCAAAAGGAAGATGACGGATATTAAACTTTTCGATGGCCTTTCTGCAACATTTGCTAAGGCCATTGATGCTAGTTGTGAGAATGCAAAGATAATTGCTGATGCAATTAAAGGAGCTGAAGGACCCAACCTAGGTGAAGAGCTTGAGAAGTTGGGGTTCTCTACAACAGAAATTGTTAGGACTATGAGGATGTTCTCTGTGATTGCTCAGGCTGAGGGACTGTTCTGGCGTGTAACTGCAGATCACAGACAGGCTTATGTTAGGAGCCTCTTATATGATGAAGACTGACTATAGTTAGAATTATTTTATGGCTTCATTATTTGTCTTTAAACAGCTTGTGTGATGTTGAATGATGGTACTTCGAATTGTTGACTTTGTTTGTGCACTTGTGAATCCATGATGAATGGTTGCTTTGTTAACTATTTGGATGTTTGTGATGTATGTTGGTGTATGAATGATGATGTTATTATTCATTTTCAGGTACTTTCCTATGGGCCGATTTAGCTTTTATGTCGTGTTTGTTGGGCGTCATGTTGGAATTTTTACAAACTGGGATGATGTAAAACTGGTTACAGAGGGGTTTCCTAATGCAAAATTCAAGGGGTATCGGACTTATGTAGAAGCAGAACATGCCTATCTCATCGATGTTGATAGGCGGACTCGTCAGAATGAAGAAATTGTTCATACCACTAATGAACCGTCATTAATACTGTATCAATCTTCCCTTCCAACAAATGAACTCCAAATTGAAGTTGCTACTTTGAAGAAGAAAAATGCTTGGACTCAAGGACTTTTACTCGTTGCCGTTGGTTTAATTTTGGGTTTTATTATTACCGGCATTCTTGATAAAATATAAGGGTCGTATGTATCTTCAACTTATTATGTAATGAATTCTATGAATGCCTAGATGTTGTGTTAACTTATTATGTATAACAATTTGAACTTGTCGGACTTTTAATACCTATTATGTAATTTGTTTCATGAATGGTTACATGTTTTATTAATTTATTATGTTGTACAATTTCTAACTTCTACCAATTTGTAACATCTTATGTAATTAATTCCATGATTGCTTGCATGATATACTTTAGTATTATGTATTAAAAATTATACCTTCTACGATTTTTAACTCTATTATGTAATTAGTTTCATAAATGCTTAAACATTTAACTAAATTATTATGTACTAAACTATGATGTCATTAATTAAATGAATGCTTAGATGTTTTATTACATTATTATGTATTTCAATTTCTAAATCATACAAATTTTGTTAACCTATAAATTAATATTTTAGTTTGTAGGCATTTTATATTAAATAACTCATTTCTATTAATTTTAAAGGTTTAACATTTCGTAATTATTTTGGTTTCTCATTTTATTTCATTGTAATTGTAAAATTACAAATTTACTTAAATTAAATATTCATACAATTATATAATAACCACTTACTTACTTATATATACTCGTATTACCTTCGCAAGAGGCAATATTGTCATTCATACTATTTTTGGTTACATCCATCAAAACCAAACACATTTCATCCTTGGGACGGAGATAATTTTATCTGTCCGTCCACCACAACCAAACACCTAAGCATCCCCGGTTTACATTCTCTTCCTTCTCTTACATTAAAATCTTTTTCGCCTCTGCTTTGAAGGCAACAACCAAACACAACGATAGGGTTATATAAGAAAAAAGAAAGAACAATCAAAGACTTTAATAGATTGATAATCTGAAGCACGATTGAATAATTGCTCATAAAGGAAGATGTCACATATGACAGGGGAAGGGATACTATTGTAAATAGTAGTAAAAGATGCTTCTCCCCAAAAGTTTTTGGGATAAGAAGAGGATATGAGAAAAGCTCAAACAATATTAAGAATATATCTATGTTTATGTTTTGTTTATCCATTTTTCTTAGATGCACTTAAGCAGGGTCTTTGAATAATAGTTACTTTTTGAGGAAAAAAAGGGTAAATTTTGTATCTTTATACTAGAAAAACATTATCGGTGCAAAAAACTTTAATCTTATAAAAGATCTAAGTTTTAATCAGATTAACAAAGTGAGTATAGATTGAAAATACTTACATATTTATAATACATGAGAAAAATCCATATAGATCAATAAATATCATCAATAGAGATCACATAATATCTCAAACCATCCATATTATCATAAGGAGTAGAGCCTCAAATATCATATAGTGAATCATGTTAAAAGGTGCCTAAGGGATAAAGTCTTTAATAGAAAAAGGTAAAGCATGATCTTTGAAAGTTAAAAAGGAACACAAATCAAAATTAGCAAATTTAATAGAATATATATATAAAGAGCCACTAAAGATTAAAGATCCTAGTCTCACAGTAGAAAGATAGTCAGGACGAGAATGCCAAGTATAATATTGGTAACGCATTTAGATTGTAGACTTATAGAAGTAAGCTTAAACAATCATTTAACTTTATGCCCTATCCCAAAGATATTGCTCGTATGTGAATCTTGCATAGTAAAACCATGAATCGAAAAAGATAAGTTAATATTAAGTTCACTAATTGGCCAATAGAAATGAGATTTAGTAAGAGTTTAGGAACAAGAAAGGTATTGGGTAAGAGTATTTTAGATTTGTGGACAACGTCTATACTCTAATCATGCATAGTAGAATTATTAGTAGCATGAATAATATAAAGAATGATGGTGTTTGTGAAGATTTAAGAATAGAAGAATTAGAAGTCATATAGTTACAACGATCAGAATCATGATACCATAAAGTTGAAGTACTTGATGTGACAGACAGGGCAAGAGAGGATAAGGTACTAGATTCTGGTTGAAGTTGTTAGAGTACATGAAAAACATCTAAGTAGAATTTAGGAGAAGCACTTTCTATTGGACCCTTTTTGGCAACAATAACATCAAAAGTAGGCTAAGAAGACTTGAAAGAGTTGCCTTATCCACTATTCTATTTAAGTTATTTTTTTGCATTATGAGATGTGATGCCTATACTATTTGCAGTACCTATAAAATTCCTTATAGAACTCCTAACCTGAGTTCTTATGTGTTAAGGAATAAGTGGGAAGAATAACATCAACAGGTGGAATATACTTTTCTATACGAAGTATAATGATTAACTCATTAACTCCTTGATTACAATATCGAGGTTTGGAAGACAACTTTAATGGAGAAAAAAGTTGTGAATGGGTTCAAACTCTTCTTATAAAGTCATCCACAAATCCCAAATATGTTGGCAATTATGAAGATTCACATAGATAGTACCAATATCAATATTGGGCTAAACATGATCTCGAAAAGCAACTTGGTCCTAAAGTTCTTGTAATTCAAACAAATGGCTATATATGGTCTATCCAAGCTATTGTAAAATTTGATAAAATCTTCTATACAATTGAAATTGATTGATATCATTAGATATAGGGTAATGATTATTTAAGAAGTTCCATACCTATTAGCCATGTCAAAACATTGAAAATCAAGCTTGATTGCTTTAATACTATCCTACAAAACCATGTCAATATTTGATGATTCATTGCTTCTCAAGATACTAAACATTTTATGAACACATTCGGTTTTATATCTTTCTTTTGTATTAGTTTTGGTATTTCTCTATTATCGATGCACCAAAAGAACCTCCCTTTAAGAAAACTATACATTTCCTCAGTCTACATATCATAATTTGAGCCATCAAACTTGATAGGATTGGTAATATATTGGGAAAGTTTAGAGACATCCATAATGAAGAAAAACAATAAAAATGAGAAAACCTTTCTATAAATTCAGAATTTGATAATTTTGACCTCAAAATGGATTCAAACATTGAAAAACCTTGCAGACTAGTTCAGGTTACAAAAGAATCAAATCAAAGTACGTTGAACTGGATGGTTAATGATTTTTTAAATGAACTGAATCAACCAATAGACTAAACTAAACCAAAGAAGAGGATGGGGCTTTTAATGACGTGGACTAATGGGATGTCAACGCATACCACCAATAATATGTCGCCATGTGGATAAATGTGGCTAGTTGATGATGACACGGATGCTTATTGGCAATGACATAGAGCTAACCTAGTAATGGCATGGTACTGACTGAAAAATGTCGTGGTTGATGTAGACTGATTGGATAGTAATGTGGCATTGGCATGGCATCAATTTTATGCTTATATATTGATACATGATTTAATGGTTTTGTGACATGTGTCTCTTGGAGATGATGTGGCACAATAAGGAGACGTAAAGTCTGCTGTTTAGGCTAAAACAACTTGTTTTACTTGGATTCTAAACAACAAGTCATTTTAGTTGTCTTCTTTCTCCGGCAAGTTTTAGGTAGGGTTTTACAGGTAACAGCTTCCAATGGCATGTGGGAAATGATAAAGTACTTTCAGGGTTTTCTTTGCAACTTTGTGATCTGCTCAAGAGGAACAATTTAGTATATTGATGTTAGAGAAGATTGAGGAACCCACAATGCTAGGAAAGAGGTCTGCAAAAGAATTTGAAAAGAAACCCTAGAATACTTGACTCCTTTTTGCAAAGGATGTTATGATATTACGAAGAAACGACAAACAGAGAGTAAGAGAAGGAAACAATTCTATAAGTTTTGGTTTGCCTATAGAAGATACTGAAGAAGGAGACAATATCAATATGTTTAATTGTTGCATGCATGCTTGGCCCCTCCAAAGTCAAGTATGGAGGCTATTGGTTGCATGTTAAAATAAAATGGTTGTTTGTTATAAGTCAACAAAAGAAACACCGAACATGACTAGCAATCTTCAAGCGTGGATTTGGTGAAGCGTTGATTCTTGAGAGATTGAAGGTTTCATCGGTATAAAGGGATGTTTGCAAACTAGGAAGATCTGACATAAAAATCTTCCTATCCTCTCATCCTCTACTCTATATACTTATGAGTTGTTGAAAGCCTTTTATTCTAGTCGTGTGCTTGTATATATTCTCCACGTATTAGTAAAATTGCTCACCTTCCAATCGTGGGCGTAGGTCACGTTAATGAACCACGTAAATCTTTGTTTTCATCCCATTTATTTTGTCTCTCGTTATTTTAAATAAATTCTCTGGTGTCCGTCCCAAAGGCATTTTATCATAACAAGCCGGTATCGAGCTTCTCTTTTCGATCTAACTTCAGTATGCTCTGTGGTTGCCCTTTAGGTGGTCCTCCACGTTAAAAGTAACTTAGACTTTTTTTGTGAGTCTAGACGGAGCCCACTGCCTCAGTTTTATTTTGTGGGGCCCACTGCCTCAAATTCATCATACAGGGCTCACTGCCTCGATTTTCTCTTGTGGGGCCCACTACCTCGGATTTATCTTGCGGGGCCCACTGCATTGGTTTTGTCAACGGAGTTCAGCTTTGCTTGTGGGGCCCACATCCCTACTTTTCCTGTGGGGCTCGCATTCGTGTATTTGTGGGGTCCGCTGTTACAGTTCTTGTGTGGGGCCCACCTAAAGAAAAATAGTTCGGATATCAATTTTTAGCCATCATGACAATAAAGAAGACCTCTATTGAAAAGATTGACCGGAGCATTAACTTCGGCATGTGGCAGCTCAAGATGCAAGCCATTTTAATACAAGACGGATGTGAGATTGCACTTGATGGAGTGGAGAAAAAGCCAGCAGATATGGCGTCAGACATATTCACGGATCTAGATAAAAAGGCTAGATCAGCCATCATATTGAATCTCTCCGATCGGGTTTTGCGGGAGGTTCTTTGGTGAAAACACAAATGAAAGGTATGTGGGATAGATTGAAAGCTATATGCATGAAGAAGGCGGTGGAGAATCGGCTTTATTAGAAACAAAAGTTGTACATGTTGAGGATGATTGAAGGTACATCTATTCTTTCACATCTAGATAAATTTGATTCTCTTATTTTGGATTTGAAGAAAGTAGATGTGAAAATTGAGGATGAAGATCAAGCCATATTATTGTTATGTTCCCTTCCCCATTCCTTTAAATATTTTCGTGATCTATGATTTATGGGAAAGAGTCGGTCTCATATAATAGTATTAAGTGCGCATTAAAGTCAAAAGAAGCGATTGATAGGGACATCACTTTGGGGAGACTAGTGGAAGTCGGCGGAGGGACTATTTATGCAGGGTAGATCTAAAATAGAGATTTTGAAAGAAGTAGATCCAAAGCGTGTCAAAATCCGGACATAGAAATAAAACTTGTAACTATTGCAAGAAAAAGGGCATATAAAATTTGATCGCTATAAATTGAAACATAAGGAGAAAAATAAAGTTGAAGCGAATATACAATGACAATATAGAGGCTAGTGTAGCGAGAGATGAGAATGAGGAATTATCTTTGTAGCCACAGAAGATAAACTTAGGTCTAATAAGGAGTGGATTTTAGATTCGGGTTGTTCTTACCACATGAGTCCCGACAGGGAGTGCTTTTCCACTTATGAGTTATTGAATGGTGGAATTGTTTTGATGGGTAATAATGTTGCCTGTAAAGTTGTTAGTAAAGGTACAGTTCGGATCAAAATGTATGATGGTATCATTAGAACACTCACTGATGTTAGACATGTTCTTGATTTGAAGAAAAATCTCATCTCTTTGGGCACTCTCGATTCTCAATGGTGCAAGTTCTCAGCTGAAGGTGGAGTTTTGAAAATTTCTAAAGGTGCTCTTGTATTGATGAAAGCTTGCAGGTCTGGTAGTTTGTATGTTTTGCAGGGATCTATAGTAACAGGTGCTGCGGCAGTCTCTACTGAAGGTGACATTACCAAATTGTGGCACATGCGTTTGGGACATATGGGTGAGAAAGGTTTAACATTGTTAAGCAAGAGAGGCCTACTTTGTGGTCAAAGTACTGGTAAGATGGACTTTATGAGCATTGTATCTTTGGGAAGCAAAACGAGTCGATTTCAATTCTCGGTATTCACAAACTAAAGGTACTTTGGATTATATTCATTACGATCTTTGGGGCCCTCTCGTGTTCCATCTAAAGGTGGTGCGGTATATGTTGACTTTTATTGATGATTATTCAAGGAAGGTTTGGGTGTATTTCTTGAAACACAAAATGATGTTTTCTTAACCTTTAAACAATGGAAAGTGTTGATTGAAAAGACGGAAAAAACATGTTAAGCATTCTGACGGATAATGGTTTGGAATTTTGTGGATGTGAATTCAATGAATTTTGCAAGAAAGAAGGAATTGCTCGGCATCACCTTTGTCGAAATGACTCATGACAAAATGGAGTTGCGGCGTATGAATCGGACTCTTTTGGAAAGAGCTCGGTGTATGATCTCTAATGCAGATTGACACTTAATTTTGAGCGAAGCCATTCGTGACGACTTGCTACATCGTCAACCGCTCTCCTTGTGCTCCTCTTAATTTCAAGACTCGGAGGAAGTTTGGTCGGTACTCCTCACTGATTACTCTACTTTAAGAATATTTGGGTGTCGGCGTATATGCATGTAAATGAGGAAAGTTAGAGCTAGGGCTAAGAAATGTATTTTCCTTGGTTATGCTTCATGGGTGAAGGGATATCGTTTGTGGTGTCCTGATCCCAAGTCACCTAAATTTGTAATTAGTAGAGATGTTACATTTGATAAGTCCTCTATATTGTATCCTAGAAAAGAGCCTTGTAATCCTTGTAATTTAGAAAAAGAGGATAGTATACAGAAACATGTGGAGTTAGAGATTGGTAGTTCAGGTCCTTCACAGATGTCTTCTACACATCAGACAGATCAAATTGATGATCCAGATCCTGATCATGTTCAAGGTGAACCAGTAGAAGAAGAACATTCTATACGAAGGAAATTTCAAATGTTGATGCTGATAAGTGGATGGTGGCCATGAATGAAGAAATGGAATCTTTGCACAAGAATTATACTTAGGTTCTGGTGAAGCCGCCAAAGGGTAAGAAAATTGTTGGCTGCAAATGGGTCTTTAAAAGAAAAGAAGGTACTTCAGGTATTGAAAATGCAAGGTATAAGGCACCTTTAGTTGCAAAAGGCTATAGTCAGGTACAAGGTGTTGATTTTAATGATGTTTTCTCACCAGTGGTAAAGCATAGCTCTATTCGTGTATTACTTGCATTAGTTGTCATGTTTGATATGAAATTAGAACAACTTGACGTCAAGACAGCATTCCTACATGGCGAATTAGATAAGCAGATTTATATGAAACAACCTGAAGGTTTTGAAGTTGCAGGAAAGGAAGACCATGTGTGTTTATTGAAGAAATCCTTGTACAGATTGAAGCAGTCTCCAAGACAATGGTACAAGAGGTTTGATTCATTTATGTTGAGTCATGATTTCTCCAGGAGCATGTATGATAGTTGTGTTTATTTTCGAAAGTTAGATGACGACTCATTCATCTATTTATTGTTATATGTTGATGATATGCTCATTGCTGCCAAGAATGTCATAGATATTCATCATTTGAAGGCCTTATTGCATGGTGAATTTGAGATGAAAGATTTAGGAGCGTGAAAAAAATTCTTGGCATGGAGATAAGGCGTGATCGAGGAGCCGTAAATTATTCTTGACCGGAGAATTATCTTAATAAAGTTTTGGAGAGATTTGGCATGTGAGATGCCAAGCGATTAATACTCCTCTTCTTAGTCATTTTAGACTATCTGCTTTGCTCAATCACCACGATCCGCGGGAAGAGGAAGATTATATGACACGAGTTTCGTATTCTAGTGCCGTCGGCAGTATTATGTATGCAATGGTATGTACTCGTCCTGACATTTCACAAGCTGTTAGTGTCGTTAGCAGATATATGGTCAATCCTGGCAAAGAACATTGGCAGGCGGTGAAATGGATTCTCAGATACTTAAAGGGTACTTCAAATTTTAGTTTGAAGTTTGGTAGAACCAGCAACACTTTGGTTGGTTTTGTAGATTCAGACTATGTCGGTGATCTCGACAGACGCAGGTCTCTGACAGGTTATGTATTTTACATTGGAGCTTGTGTCGTTAGCTGGAAAGCTACTCTACAACATGTAGTGGCTTTATCTACTACTGAAGTAGAATATATGGCAGTTACTGAGGCAATCAAGAAGCATTATGATTAAGAGGTTTATTTGGTGAGTTATCCCTTCATCAAGGGATTACTACTATTTATTGTGACAGCCAGAGTGCTATTCATTTGATGAAAGATCAAATGTATCATGAGAGGACAAAGCATATCGATGTGAAGTATCATTTCATTCGGGATACAATTGCAGAAAAGAAGGTCCTTATTCAGAAGATTAACACTAAGGACAATCCTGCTGACATGTTTACAAAAGTTCTTCCTGTTTACAAGTTCAAGCAATGCTTGGACTTAATTGGTGTTTATAGTTGGTGATATAGCCCTTTTGGGGCATTATCGGAGAAGGTGGCGCAGATTACTAATTGTTCGGGACCAAGTCAAGGTGGAGATTTGTTTCATGCATGCTTGGCCCCTCCAAAGTCAATTATGGAGGCTATTGGTTGCATGTTAAAATAAAATGGTTGTTTGTTATAAGTTAGCAAAAGAAGCACCGAACATGACTAGCAATCTTCAAGCGTGGATTTGGTGAAGCGTTGATTGCGCAGAGATTGAAGGTTTCATCAGCTATAAAAGGGATGTTTGCAAACTAGGAAGATACAACATAAAAATATTCCTATCCTCTCATCCTCTGCTCTATATACTTATGAGTTGTTGAAAGCCTTTTATTCTAGTCTGTGTACTTGTATATATTCTCCACATATTAGTAAAATTGCTCACCTTCCGACCGTGGACGTAGGTCACTTTGACCAAACCACATAAATCTTTGTGTTTTGTCCCATTTATTTTGTCTCTCGTTATTTTCGTAAATTCTACCGGTATCTGATTCGAGGACATTTTATCATAACATTAATTATATACATGATTTTGGGGTTAAATGTTGACTCTAAGATATGTATTGACAACTGACAGTTGTAGTGCAAGCAGAAGACCGGAGTTTGGTTTCCTCTTAATTTCAGTTTCAGGTGGGCTCAAGTTAATTTAGTAGCTTGCCAAGTTCAAACACTCATTGTGGGCATCTGGGTCGATATCCCAATGGCATTAGCTTGGATTAATCAATTGTAGACTTTCTTTATTCTGTGTGTGTCAGTTTCGCCGTGGTCTGAGAGTGAGCTGCATACCTATCTTGGGAGATGTGGAGACAGAGTTGATCACTAGACTTTCATAGTTTAACCAAAATAACTTGATTATTTTCTAAAAGAATCTAACCATCACTACAAGAAAATCGTCATTTCGCGACGGAACTTTACCGACGGACCATGTAGCGTCTGTTTCTTGCGACGGAAGCACAAATCCGTCGGTGACAATAAGATAATTTCCGACGGTTCAGGAATCCGTTGGAAAAGTTGGAGGGAAATTTTCGCGGGGCTTTTTAGCGACGGAAATATGTCGATGGAAATTATTGATGCGTAAATAGGGACGGAATAAAATATTGATCGGTGAAATTGTCGGTAGAAATGATTCACAAGCGATAACAAATCGTCGCTATATTAAAGAAAGAAT